>OY979701.1:23731837-24331837 GCA_963855925.1 Inga laurina | reverse complement strand
TGGGGACGTCTAAAGTGTGACTTTACACGTCCCTAATTTGAATTGGGGACGTCTAAAGTAAAAAACAAAATTATTTTAGGCGTCCCTAATTCAAATAGGGACGTCTAAAATCTGCAAAGTCACATTTTAGATGTCCCTATTTAAATTGGGGACGTCTAAAGCTACTTAATTCTTATCCATAATTACAAAAAATGCCACTGCCTTTATTTTTTACCTCCCTTTTTTAAAAAGGGACGTCCTTTAGGGACGTAAATTATATATTCTGTAGTAGTGATGGGACAAGAACCTGCTTAAGATTAAGTGATGTAGACTCTCCTCCATAGTAATCATTTCTGTCTGTAGGATTTCAGGCGTACATGAAGCGTTGATTTGTACTCCTAAGGTACCCACACGAACCGGATCACTTTTGGGATACCGGTTATGAAACACAGCAAATTCACTAAGAAGGAGGAAGAGATTTCTAGAGAGTATATTTTCTCTGTGTTGTGTGTTATGTGCTGTTCACAGTTTTTTATTCACACACACACATATATACATATATAGTCAAACAACCGTTCCCCCCAAAACATACGGGAACTGTTCCCACCAGGTTTCAATTTTCGAACCCTTGGGGAATATTACCAACTAATACCCCATATATATTTGGGTATTTTATTTGGTCCCAAAGCTAATGGGTTTGGGCGTAATCCACCAAGGGTGGACCAAGCCCAATTCCCAACAATACCTATTTCAAGTGGATGGAGCTAAAGGTGATCATACAAATAACCGAAACTAATTGCAAGGGCAATTCAACATCTGTTTATAATCTTCTAGGCCACACCATATCATTAGAAACATCAGCTGTCCCTCTAAGAAATAATTTTAGAAATATGGTTGAAAAGGAAGTTATGGTTGAAACTTGAAAGTGGATAGCCAAAAATAGAGAAGGTAGAAAACGAGGATTGAAAATGATTCTATGATAGCTACATTAAATGATATTTGAAATTTTAAATAAAATACCTTTTCATGCTGTGGTGAATAAAAAGTAAAAATTCAATGCAAGTAGCGTAAACAGATGATCATTTTTATTTTACTATACATGGCTAACACTTCACTTGGATCCGATTAATTTCTTAAAAAATTTGACAATATCAATTTTTATATGAGAAACACATATTATATTTTTAACTCATTTACATTGTGAAATCCTCATCAATCTGAACGAATCTTGCACACAATGAGTCAATATGGTCTCCGTAAGAGTTTTACAGTTCCAGCATAATATGATTGAGAGGCTTCAAAAGTCATTTGATATGTTTGTAAATATGTGAAAATTGTTAGAGCAAGCATTTCACCCAAGAGGGGGGGGTGAATTGGGTGATCTTAAAAATTTCGTTGCAAATATAAAATTTGACGTTGAAATTAAAACAGGAAAGAGTAAGGAGAAATATCACCGAAGTGTACACCGGGAGTTATACTGGTTCGGCCACAACCACTTTGACCTACGTCCAGTCCTCAGAGCTTCTCTGAGAGTTTCACTATAACTTCCAAGATTCAGTGGGTTCTTGGCACCTCAGTACAAGCAAGTTCCTACACCTGGACACTCGCTCCCCCTTACAAGTTGTAATCCAATCCCAACTCAAGGTTCCACAACCTTAAGTTATCTCAATAACAAATATTGAGTTTGCATGAAATATCTCTCTTACAGAGTGAATATGAATCACTGAAGCATAGAAAATGCAATTATCACGTAAAACAGAGTAATGAACTTGATGATACGTTTGTGTGTGTTCTTGTTGTTATTCTCTGTTTAGATGTCCCCATATATATAGATACATTGGTAATGATTGCTGGAACATATTTCTTCATGTCCATTGGAGCGTGCGCAGCCACTATTGACTTTTCCAGATTTTGAAAAACATACGTTTGCGGTAGGTGACAGTCGGTGACATTTGAGCGTTGCTTTTGAATTTCCTTATTTGGTAAGATCTCTTCATTGTTTATCTGTTGAAATGCTAAGAATACTAATATAATGAAAATTTAATCAAATAGGAAACAAAACAATGACTGTTGAAATGATTTCAAACTTTATGGGTTTGCTTACTCGAGTAGGTACTCGAGTATCCCTTGAAGTTTACTCGAGTATCATCGGGGAAGCTTTGATTAACTTCAAGTCAATAAACAAATATAAGATTACTCGGGTAGTGCATGGAATAACTAAATTTCAACCCTTTGGAAATTCATGTTTACTCGGGTACCTACTCGAGTAATTAACTTATTTCTTCATAGTTTACTCGGGTACCAACTCGAGTAAACCTTCAAATAACTTTTGATTACTCAAAGCTTTACTCCAGTAATGTTGGCAGGATTTCAAGGCCGAGAGCACTTCAAGTCTGATTACCTTGTTACTCGAGTACCTACTCGAGTAAACTTACTTTTTCTACATAACTTACTCGGGTAATGACTTGAGGTTTTCCTTCAAACATAACTTTGCATACTCGGGTACATACTCGAGTAATCCACTTAAAATAGAACATTAAATACTTGCATACTAGAGTAATGACTCGAGGAAAGTGAGATAAGATAAAATCAAGTTTATCGAGTACTACCTTCAAGTTTTCACTTACCTTAGGGCGTTACTCGAGTAGCTACTCGAGTAACATTGGCAGTAGTACAAAGTGCCGAGAGCAACACATTTTCAGAAACAGAGTTACTCGAGTATCATTGGCAGGCCGAGAGCAACTAGAAGGTTTTCATATGGTTACTCGAGTAGCTCCTCGAGTAACGTTGGCAGGCCGAGAGCAACTCCAAGTATTTACCTGGTTACTCGAGTAACTCCTCGAGTAACGTTGGCAGGCCGAGAGCAACTCCAAGTATTTACCTGGTTACTCGAGTAACATTGGCAGGCCGAGAGCAACTTGAAAATACTTACACTATTACTCGAGTACCAACTCGAGTAACGTTGGCAGGTTACTGGAAGGTGCTTCTGGTTACTTCAAGTTTTGTCTCATTACTTGAGTACGTACTCGAGTAATGCCTTAAAAAACTTGCTTTTAATCAAGTTTCTCAGCATTTTCTCTTGGCCTTTCTTCATTACTCCAATGCTTACCTCAAGTGATGCTTATCCCTGTTATTACTTTGATCAAACTTGTTTATTAATCAATTCTTTTTCATACCATTCTTTTGTTATCATCAAAACATGAGATCTAACATTCTCCCCCTTTTTGATGATGACAAAACTTGGTGATTTTGAACAAAATTTTGAAAGTAAGTTCCCAAATAATCATATCTTGAATTCTATGATAAAATTTGAAGAACCTTGTTAAGTTTATATTTGAAAATGATAACATATTCATCTTGCATAGATAATAAACTTCATTAGTCCAACAATGTATCATAATTTAAAGTTTAAATGGACTTGAGATAAAATCATAACTTAAATAAACTTTCATTAAACTTAAAAGTTGTATCTTACAAGATAAAACTTAACAAAACAAGAAACAAGTTCAGAAAGACTTAACAAGTAACAAGTTCCAAAAGATTCCCTAAAACCCATATACACCCAAATACCCAAAATAAACACAGACACTTCCACAAAATCACACCAAGCTCTTCTCCCCCTTTTTGTCTTCATCAATCAAGTGGAGGACTAGAAGGCTTGACCATGGAAATGGGCTTCACAGGAAGAACTAAGCCATCATCTGAACTAGAAGAGTCAAAAGAGCTGGAGGAGACTGGTTCAGGTAGATGAAGTGAAGGGATATGGATATTAGCTGTGGGAGGAATAGGAGAAGGTTGGAAGACAACCATAGTAGAGTTTCACCTTCTGGAGTGGTCTGTACCTCTGGAGTGGTCTCAACCTCTGGTGTATGATGTTCAGAGGAGGAGGAGGGAGATATTTCCTCAGTGTGAGTAGGAGATGGAATCGGTTTAGGAGCAAGTTGAGGTTGAGGTTTAGGAGGTGAATCATCAATGACGATATGAATGGTCTCATTGGTATCTGGGTTGTCCACTGTATATGGAATGTCTTTGGCTTGTGACTCAGGTGGACTAGATACCAGAGGAGTAGATGGTTCATCCTCAGTGAAAGGAGTGTCAGAAGGAGGGTTCACTGGAGGTGGTGGTACTGAAGAAGATGGACCGGTAGAAGGTCTGAGACCCGATGACTCTAGTCGTGCCAAAATTAGTCTCAGAGTCTCGCCCTAGGCACGTTGCTTTGCTAGCAACTCCTCATGCCTCTTGTCCATTTTCTCAACCAACTCCTTATGCCTCTTGTCAATTTTCTCAACCAACTCCGCCATCTTGAAGTTCATGTTGGTAATTAATTCATCGTTTGTGTTGGCGATATCCACATGGAATCCTCTGAGCATGTTTTCCATGAAGTGCTGGAGAGTGGCATTGAGAAAAGGATGGTGATGAAGTGGTGGCAGCTGGAGCCGATGACTGTGTGTCATCCATCTTGCTGGCCTCAGTCTCAATAGTCTTCTTCCTCTTCTTTGACCCAGACTCTAGAGGACCTTTGAGAGGGATGTCAATATTTAGCTTTCCAATTTGGTTTCTCCCAACCAGAATCATCCTCTCAATAGGCTCCTTGCTATCCAAATACCATATCTTATTTTCTTTCAGGATTAGTGACACTATCTGAGGATATGGCATTGGTGTTTTAGCCTTTCCATCCACCCTATACCTCTTCATTTTAGAGAAGATATACTCCCCCAAATCCTTCTGTTCCTTCAGGAGAAGTGAAGCAAATCACCTAAAGTCCCTATCCGAGAAGTGGGTATAATTGTTGGCTCTGTTTACTAGAGACCTAGAATAGATGTACCATAGGACCCTGTGATGATCACACATATCACTGGGTTTGAAATTTAGAGGGCCAACTAACTCACCAGGTTTAAGGATAGAAAAGATTTGGTTTGGTTCAAGTTAGGAGTAAATATCATCTGGGGGATTCCCTAGCCCTAACCACAAGTTAATCCTAGAGGGTGATATGAGAATCTTTTGGCCTCTTACTGTGGTGGTCATCTCTTCCTCAGCTGAGGTTCTGTTTGGCTCATCTATGATTTCTAGATTATAGTAAAAGTGAGTGATCACTTTTGTGCAGAAAGGTAATCTAATATAGTGTGTCATGCTTCAATACCTCCTGAAGGACTAAATAAGGACTAAAGTCATGCTTCAATACCTCTTGAAGAATCTTGAGATCCATATAGTGTCACTATCACAAAAAGGTAAAGCTGTGGCGCTTATAATTGCATTAACTGTGGCGCTAGAGAAGTGCCACATATCTGGACGCCACTAAAAAAAGCTGTGGCGCTTGGAAGAGGGGGGTCCTATTGTGGCGCTTGCTTCAGAGACCCCCCCTCCTGTGGCACTTCCTCAAACAAGCGCCATAGGAGGGTCCTTTTTTTTCTTTTTCTTTTTTCTTTCTTCTTCTTCTTCTTCTTCTTTTTTTTTCCTGTGGCCGTTTTTTATGCTTCCTGATTGTGAAGCTTTATATAAAATAAGTGGCTTTCGTATTTATCATCTCCACAAATTGTCAATCTTTCTATTTTATATTTTCACCTATTATATATATATATATAATTTTCACATTTAAAATTCAAGTTCCCCAACAATAATGTTCTTATATTAATACTCTCCAAAGCTAACATAAAAAATATCACAATACAAGAACTTGATATGTGAACACAGTACATCAACAACTAATTAAGTAAATTAAAAGATCACTAAAAAACGCAAACTTGTCGGCAAAAAAAATTAAACAAAGGAAAAAGACAAACGAAACAAAGCAAGCTAGAATGAAATAGTCTTCTTCTTACAAATCTATTAATTGACCAGCGCAGGGAGTGGGAGACCACGTTGGTGACGCTAGCTTGAGTGACGAGTGAGCGTTTGAGTGTGTTTTTTAGTGTGAAGATGATAGGAAATGGAGGAAGGGGGCCGACGGATCTACTAAGAAGATGAGAAAGGAAAAGTAATTTAATGGATGAGAGAATAGTTGAATAATTAAAATGAAGTAGTAGTCAAAAAGAGAAGGAATGGGGGACGGACACGGAACTACTACGCGGGAAATGAAATAATTAAGAGATCTATCCATTTAAAATTCCCCCCCATTTTTTATAAAAATAGGCAAGTGTGGCGCCTAATTAATTAGGCGCCACACATTGCCTATCAGCTGTGGCGCCTAAACAATTAGGCGCCACAGCTGATATATATATCATGTGTGGCGCCTAATGCCCAGGCGCCACACATGATATATGATGCAGCTGTGGCACCTGATGGGTCAAGCGCTATAGCTGCTTGTGTGGCGCCAAATGTGGCGCCTGTGTAGATAGACGCCACATTAGGTATCCCCAATTGTGGCACCTTATCTATTAGGCTCCACAGCTGGTACCTAAAAAAAATTATACAGGCTAAAAATACAAAAAGGGAAGCTGTGGCACTTGTTTAAAGAAGTGCCACAAAATGTGCGTCACCTTTTATCTTTTTTGTAGTAGTGTGTGTCTTACACACTTTCCTCCTGGAGAACTGAGACAGATACTTCGGAGACTCCACCAACTTGTTGACATTGAACCCTTTTGGAGGGTTGGTGATTTCCTCTTCTGGCAATTTGGATTTCTTGGAAGTTTGCCCCTTCTCCATCTGATCTAGAATACTTGCCATAGCCTTAGCCACATTCTTGTCATACTTGGCCTTTTTGATAGGCTTTAGAGTGAAAGAGGGGGTAGAGGAATCAGAGTGAGGAGGTGAGGGAGATTTGGCACTCTTGCCTCTCCCGGTGGAGGTACTCTTCTTGGAATGAGCCCTTGTAACAATAGGCTCTTTGATCACAACCCCTTTTGGTTTAGGTTGGGGTTGAGGTTGAGGTTGGATTTTGGCTTTTGATCTCGGGGTAAGTTTACTTCTCTTTGTTAGAGGAGAAGAAAGAGGGTCAGGGTTTTATTGTGAGTCAGAGGAATCTGCGAAGGAAAGATTCTTGGTCCTAACCATTTTGAAACTCAGATATTCGAGAATCTCAGAAAACAGGGTCACAGTCGCGAGTTTAGGGCACTGAGAATATGAGCAAAATAAGAAGTTTCTAGGAATGAAATCTGTTGGGTTTTGACGGAAATGAGGCAAGGAATCGATTGTGAAAAGTTTTTGAAGGAGTGTATAGTGATTTACTTGAGGAGATTTTGTGGAAATGACCGAGTTTGCGACAGATAAAGACCTAGAACCCGACGTTACTCGAGGCCTTACTCGAGTAATCTTCAAGCTTACTCGAGACCTTCCTCGGGTGTTCATACAGAAAAACTCTAAAATAATTTATTTAAATTGCGTACCTGGCATGAATAATATTGTAATTATCCATGGATGTTCCCTCAATCATTTATAACCCATTCTGAGCAGATTTGAGTCATTTTTCATCAATTTGAAAATCTGGACTTGCAGTTACTCGAGTCCTTACTCGAGTAAGCTTCAAGTTTACTCGAGGCTCGCCTCGGGTAACCTGTCTTTTCAACTTCTGACTCTTTATTTCTTTGTAACTGAACCATTAGATTTAAATTCCAAGTAACTTGATCTGTTACTTCCAGTTTTGAAGACCATTACTCAAGTAGTTACTCGAGTAAAGTGCTTCTTTACTTCAAGTTGTTCCTCGGGTAATGCTTCTCTGTTAGTCATAACTTCAAGTTGGTACTCCAGTAAAGGTGTCCTCTGATAACCTCTGTTTTTGTTTCTCAAAACAGAGTTTTAAACTCCCTGCAAAACAAGTTTCTATATACTCCGATGCTTAAGTTAGTAATCATCAAAACTTTAACAAATGACTTCATCTAATATTATGAGAGACTGAAATAACTTACAACTTATTGGGATTTACCATTCCCAATTCTCTTCTAATGTATAGAAATTGATCTTTTGCAAGAGGTTTTGTGAAGATATCTGCTAGTTGAACATGAGTAGGAATGAATATTACTTTCACATCTTTCTTTTGAACATGATCTCTGATGAAGCGATGTCTGACATCGATATGCTTGGTTCTAGAGTGTTGAACTGGATTCTTTGCCAAGCTTATCGTACTAGTATTGTCACAATAGATTGGTATTTCTTTGAGATAAATACCAAGATCTTGTAGTTGTTGTTTTAACCATATCACTTGTGCACAACAACTTGAGACTGCAACATATTCGGCTTCTGTTGACGAAAGAAACACTGTATTTTGTTTCTTGCTGAACCATGATACAAGAGATCCTCCAAGAAATTGTCCTTATCCACTGGTGCTCTTTCTGTTTGTTTTGTATCCTCCATGATCAGAATCTGAGTATGCAACAAGATATTCACTTCTTCCTTTGGGATACCACAGACCCAATTCGGGTGTGTCAGCAATGTATCTAAAGATTCGTTTGACCGTTTCAGCATGTGATTCCTTTGGTGCCGATTGATATCTTGAACATATGCCAACACTAAATTGGATGTCCGGTCTACTTGCCGTGAGATAGAGTAATGATCCAATCATTCCTCTATACTTTGTTATGTTGTAGTCTTTCCCTTTGATATCAGCATCAAGCAACGTAGTTGAGCTCATAGGCGTGTCCGTGCCATTTGCTTCATCCATTCCATACTTCTTCAATAGCTCTTTTAAATACTTTGTTTGAGATATGAAGATTCCATTCTTTCTTTGTTTGATTTGCAAACCAAGAAAGAAATTTAATTCTCCCATCATTGACATCTCAAATTCTCCCTGCATTATCTCAGAAAATTCCTTACACAGAGATTCATTAGTAGCACCGAAAATAATGTCATCAACATATATTTGAACAATTAAAATATCATTGTGTTTTCATTTTATAAAGAGTGTTGTATAAACTTTTCCCCGTAAAAAACCTTGATCAATAAGAAACTTACTGAGCCTTTCATACCATGCTCTAGGAGCTTGTTTTAAACCATATAAGGCCTTTTTAAGTTTGAAAACATGGTCAGATTTGGTAACATCCTCAAAACTTGGAGGTTGTTCTACATATACTTCTTCCATGATGTAACCATTTAGAAATGCACTCTTTACATCCATTTGATAGAGTTTGAATCCTTTGATTCATGCAAAGGCTAAGAGTACACGTATAGCTTCCAATCTAGCCACTGGAGCATACGTTTCCTCATAATCAATCCTTTCTTCCTGATTATAGCCTTTGGCCACCAATCTTGCCTTGTTTCTGACAATAATTACGGATTCATCGAGTTTGTTCTTGAATACCCATTTAGTACCAATGATCGGATGATCTTTGGGTTGGGTCACCAAATCCCAAACTTGATTTCTCTCAAATTGATTTAGTTCTTCTTGCATTGCTATAACTCAATCATTGTCTGATAGGGCTTCATCAATGTTAGAAGGTTCAATCTCAGAAATGAATGCAGAAAAACTTACTTCATTGAAAATTCTATTTCTAGTTTTGATCCCTTCATTCACATCTCCTATGACTTGATCTAAGGGATGACTTTTATTGTATTTCCAAGCTCTAGGTTGACCTAGGGATTGCTCTTCTTCCTTAGTTTCATCAACCTCTAGAATAAGAGATTTAGGAATAGATTGACCATTTTCTTGATTTAAACCAACTTCTTGTTCTTCATCAATGGTTTTGTCAGAGGATTCAAATTCATCAAATAGAATATGAATTGATTCTTCAATAATACATGTTCTTTTATTGTAAACTCTATATGCTTTACTTCGGTTAGAATATCCTAGGAAAATTCCTTCATCTGTTTTAGAATCAAATTTTCCTAAGTTATCTTTACCATTATTATGAATGAAACACTTACAACCGAAGATGTGTAGATGAGCAATGTTTGGCTTCCTTCCTTTGTATAACTCATAAGGTGTCTTTCCAAGTATTGTTCTGATATAGGCCCTATTTGAAATATAGCATGATGTACTCATAGCATCAGCCCAGAACACTTGAGACACATTCTTTTCATTCAACATTGCTCTAGCCATTTCAGTGAGCACTCTATTCTTGCGTTCTACAACTCCGTTTTGTTGAGGTGTTCTTGGAGCAGAAAAATTATGATCAATGCCATTAGTATCACAATATTCTTCAAAGGCTTGATTTTCAAATTCTCCACCATGATCAGTCCTAATACCTGCAATGGACATACCTTTCTCATTTTGCACTTTCTTGTCAAAAACAATAAATTCTTCAAAGGTTTCATCTTTTGATGATAGAAAAATAACCCATGTAAATCTAGAGAAATCATCAACAATAACCAATGAATATAAGTTTCCACCAAGACTCTTTATTCTTGCTGGGCCAACTAAATCCATATGCAATAATTGTAGTGGTCTATTTGTTGAAATCTCATTTTTCAATTTGAAAGATGATTTAGTTTGTTTACCCTTTTGACATGCGTCACAAATCAAGTCGTTTTTGAAAGTTACTTTGGGTAATCCAAGAACTAAATCCTTTTTGAGTACTTCGCCTAATTGATGCATATTGACATGAGCCAATCTCTTATGCCATAACCAACTTTCATCAGTATTACTCAGAAAACAGTTTTCAAACTCATTTCTACTAATATCTAGAGTATAGCAGTTACCTTCCCTTTTTGCTCTGAGCTTAGCCTTGATATTCTTCTTATCAAGCTGTAAGTCATTCTTGTTGATAATTAAGAATTATTCTGAGTCAAATATTACCCAGTTGTCTTTATCTGCACTTTGACTTACGCGCAGCAAATTATGACACAAGCCTTCAACATAATATACATCTTTGACTTGTATTCCTTTGTCATTTTTTATTTCACCAATTCCTGCTATCTTTCTGGATTGATTTCCTCCAAATTTTACCTTTCCACCTTCCTTAGGTTGCAATGTGGTAAAACTTTCAAAATCTCCGGTCATATGTCTAGAGCATCCACTATCTATGTACCACTTGCTATTTTTGGATGCTTTGAGACATACCTACAATCAAATGACTAGGTCTTAGGTACCCACATCTTTTTAGGTCCTGTTGGGTTAGTACAAATAATTTTCTGAACATGTGAGCCTTTAGGTACCCATTTGTAGGTTCCTATTGTCCCTTTCTTCTTATGAATGCATGAAAATGTATAATGACCTTTTCTATTACAGTAATTACAAAATACAAAAGGATTTGATGTATGCACAGAATGCTGGAAATAATTCAAATATGACTTACCTCCTGCTTTCTTTCTACCTTTCCTTTTATCTGACTTTGGATCATATCCAATTCCAGATCGGTCATTTACAAATCGTTGAGCTTTTAAAATAACATTTAGCATCTCACTTCCTTGTGTAAATTTTTCAAGAGTTTTTGTGAGATCAATGGTTTTCTTTTTCAAAGATGAACAATTTTCACAATTCTTTTCTTTAAGTTCAGTTTCAAGAGCTCTATTTTTCTTTTTGAAAACAATCAATTCTTTAACTACTTTGATGAATTTAGAATGTAAAGCATTATATTCGGAAAGTAATTCATCATAGGTAGGTTCAGAATCATTTACCTCCTCTTCTGTTTGAGCGACGAGACATAGATTAGCTACTTCTTCCTCATCACTTTCTTCGTCAGAGGAGCTATCACCCCATATAGCAAATACAAAGGCCTTCTTTTTGTTGAAGAATTTACCTTTTCTCTTTTCTTTGCTCTTTTGATTAAGTTCTAGACATTCTGATTTGATATGTCCTGGTTTTCCACATTCGTAGCAAATGATATGATCTTTGCTGCTAGTTCCACCTTTTTGAAAGTGTTTGAATCCTTATCCTTTCTTGTAGAACTTTCTGAATCGTTTTATGATTAGGCCCATTTCATCATCGTCAAACTCCTCATCCTCATTTTGATTCTCTTCTTTTACTTTTAGTGCAAGACCTTTCTTTTTCTTGTCACCAATGTCATCTTGTTCTCATTTGAACTTTACTTTGCTTTCATATTCAGAAAGACTTTCAAATAGAGAAGTAACTGATCTCATTGATTCTCCTTTTTCTTCTTCTATCGCAATGACTTTGGCCTCCCATTCTTTAGAAAGAATATTTAGAATCTTTTGTACTTGGGTATGCTGATCATAGACTTTCCCAAGAGCTGCAAGTTGATTAACAAGATGAGTATATCTAAGTTCAAATTTAGATATTGATTCACCTGATTTCATTCGAAGTAAATCAAATTCAGTGACCAAGGTGTTGATCTGATTCTCCTTTATTCCCGAAGTTCCTTCATGAGCTATTTCCAGAGCTTCCCACATTTCCTTTGCTGTTGGAAGTGTGCAAATTCTGAAATACTCACTTTGACTCAAAGCACTTTGTAGCATTAGAATTGCCTTGCTATTGAGAGTGATAAGTTTCTTGTCATTCTCATTATATTCCGCTGGCGTCTTGGGAATTTTCTGAGAATCTACAGTCTTTGTAGGTTGATAGTTTCCACTCTCAACCACATCCCATAGCCCATATTCAGTAGCCATTACAATACTCTGAACTTTGCTTTCCAGAAAGAAAAGTGTTCGCCACTGAAACCTGGAGGTCTAGTGATGGATGCACCGTCAGGAAGAATTCCTTCACCCATGCTTGCCATTGGATCCTTCTTAGGTTGTTATACCTTCACAAGAAGACCTACTTTTTGATACCAAATGTTAGAGCAAGCGTTTCACACAAAAGGGGGGTGAATTGGGTGATCTTAAAAATTTCGTTGCAAATATAAAATTTGACGTTGAAATTAAAACAGGAAAGAGTAAGGAGAAATATCACCGAAGTGTACACCGGGAGTTATACTGGTTCGGCCACAACCACTTTGACCTACGTCCAGTCCTCAGAGCTTTTCTGAGAGTTTCACTATAACTTCCAAGATTCAGTGGGTTCTTGGCACCTCAGTACAAGCAAGTTCCTACACCTGGACACTCGCTCCCCCTTACAAGTTGTAATCCAATCCCAACTCAAGGTTCCACAACCTTAAGTTATCTCAATAACAAATATTGAGTTTGAATGAAATATCTCTCTTACAGAGTGAATATAAATCACTGAAGCATAGAAAATGCAATTATCACGTAAAATAGAGTAATGAACTTGATGATACGTTTGTGTGTGTTCTTGTTGTTATTCTCTGTTTAGATGTCCCCATATATATAGATACGTTGGTAATGATTGCTGGAACATATTTCTTCATGTCCGTTGGAGCGTGCGCAGCCACTATTGACTTTTCCAGATTTTGAAAAACATACGTTTGCGGTAGGTGATGGTCGGTGACATTTGAGCGTTGCTTTTGAATTTCCTTATTTGGTAAGATCTCTTCATTGTTTATCTGTTGAAATGCTAAGAATGCTAATATAATGAAAAGTTAATCAAATAGGAAACAAAACAATGACCGTTGAAATGATTTCAAACTTTCTGGGTTTGCTTACTCTAGTAGGTACTCGAGTATCCCTTGAAGTTTACTCGAGTAGTTACTCGAGTATCATCGGGAAAGCTTTGATTAACTTCAAGTCAATAAAAAAATATAAGATTACTCGGGTAGTGCATGGAATAACTAAATTTCAACCCTTTGGAAATTCATGTTTACTCGGGTACCTACTCGAGTAATTAACTTATTTCTTCATAGTTTACTCGGGTACCAACTCGAGTAAACCTTCAAATAACTTTTGATTACTCGATGCTTTACTCCAGTAATGTTGGCAGGATTTCAAGGCCGAGAGCACTTCAAGTCTGATTACCTTGTTACTCGAGTACCTACTCGAGTAAACTTACTTTTTCTACATAACTTACTCGGGTAATGACTTGAGGTTTTCCTTCAAACATAACTTTGCATACTCGGGTACATACTCGAGTAATCCACTTAAAATAGAACATTAAATACTTGCATACTAGAGTAATGACTCGAGGAAAGTGAGATAAGATAAAATCAAGTTTATCAAGTACTACCTTCAAGTTTTCACTTACCTCAGGGCGTTACTCGAGTAGCTACTCGAGTAACATTGGCAGTAGTACAAAATGCCGAGAGTAACACATTTTCAGAAACAGAGTTACTCGAGTACTTACTCGAGTATCATTGGCAGGGCGAGAGCAACTGGAAGGTTTTCATATGGTTACTCGAGTAGCTCCTCGAGTAACGTTGGCAGGCCGAGAGCAACTCCAAGTATTTACCTGGTTACTTGAGTAACTCCTCGAGTAACGTTGGCAGGCCGAGAGCAACTCCAAGTATTTACCTGGTTACTCGAGTAACGTTGGCAGGCCGAGAGCAACTCCAAGTATTTACCTAGTTACTCGAGTAACTACTCGAGTAACATTGGCAGGCCGAGAGTAACTTGAAAACACTTACACTAATTACTCGAGTACCTACTCGAGTAACGTTGGCAGGTTACTGGAAGGTGCTTCTGGTTACTTCAAGTTTTGTCTCATTACTCTAGTACGTACTCGAGTAATGCCTTAGAAAACTTGCTTTTAATCAAGTTTCTCAGCATTTTCTCTTGGCCTTTCTTCAGTACTCCAATGCTTACCTCAAGTGATGCTTATCCTTGTTATTACTTTGTTCAAACTTGTTTATTAATCAATTCTTTTTCATACCATTCTTTTGTTATCATCAAAACATGAGATCTAACAAAAATATGATATAGAAGGTATCTTGCTAGACTAAGGGGGTTGAGTCTAGTGGAAGGGGTTAATCTCTCGCAACATGGTAGACCAAGGTTTAAATTCTCACTGGGTGAAGTGTCCATATTTAGTGCCCGACAGTGCCTCAAATGGAATTGACTCCAATTAGAGGATATCTATGCTTAGCAAAAAAAGAAATTATCTTGCCTCTTTTTGAGCTCCTCGTGGTTTAATTTTATGCTAATGACTTGGTGTAATTCATCTTCGATTCTTGGGGAAAAGATGGAATACTTTGAAGAGATAAGTGGAAAAAAGAATTTTTGTTTGGTGTAATTCTCTTTTGCGTCGGCAATTTTTTTACTTTATTAAAAAAAAGAAATTTTGTTTGGTTCTTTATTATTCCGACATATGGAGTGTAGATTGTTAAAATATTACCATGTGGTTCAGGTGGACACAGGTGTTGCACTGAGTGAGGCCCTCCTTATCCATGAAAAATGGATTGAGTATGCTCTGCAGATATACAGAGGCCTTCTTTTCTTGATCAGTGTATGTTCTGCAGTATAGAACCAGTATGCTTGTGAAATTTATTCAAAGTGTCTATTTGGGGTCTTCGTTTAGTTACTTTTCTTATGTTATTTAACCGTTAATTTATTCGTTGTAAATGTTTTTACAAAGATTACATATTAAAACTACCACCAAAATTACGGAGATCATGCGCTTACATTGCCACAAGTCAGATAAATTACCTTATTTTAAAATCCTTTGTGATTATCTCTGTTCTGCGATTATTTTAGATTTATATGTATTATTTTAAATGTACAAATAAAATATTTAGAAAATTAAAAATTAACAAACCCGTAAGCCGTAACTTCTGCAGTCATAAGAAGGCCAAAAGAAAAAACTTCTGCATTCATAATGCATTATTATTTATTTGAATTTAAAATATAATGATAAAAAATATTTGTTTTCTCTTGAGGTTTTTATTTTAGCATAAGGTGTGAAAGATGCTATTTCTCTATTGTTGGACTTATTTCAAATCAAGTTAAAATTTTATAGTATCTTATTTTTGATATTTTGAACTAAGACTTTTAAAATAAATTGAAATAATTTTATGCATTTAAAATATTATTATAAATATTTAAATCCCCTACCATTATTTCTTTCTTTAGAGTTATCTCAATTTTTTATGTATTATTTTAAATATAAAAAATAAAAGATTCAGAAGCCTGTACAGGAATAGGGCAGTTCATAAATAATATATAATTTTGCATCATTGTTATTTAATTATAATAATCTTTGCGGAAAATGTAGCAAATAAAATGACCAAAGACTAAAATTTTGTTGCTAGTTAATTTGGATAATTATTGCTATCAAAGATATTGATCGGGAAAATCAGTGTTCAAACGGGAAAATTTTCAATTCCTTAAAAAGTTGTGTGAGATATTTTAGATTTGAGATTTGAGAGTATTTTATTTTATACAAACGTTATTTATTTATTTAAATTTAAAATTTAAAAGCTCAGCAAATTTGCAAGCTCCCAATCCATGATGAATTATTTTCATTCAATTTATTGATTTTAGTTTTTAAAATTTATTTTCATTTTGCATTTTAGATTTTGAAGTAAGTTTTTTTATCTTTTTAACAGGTGTGGAAAGGTACCCAGGAGAACAAATTAGATACAATAATAAATGAAGGTTAAAATTGTATATTAGTATGAAAATTTCTCTATGTGCCTTTTAAAAAGGATAAAAAATTTATTCTCTCTTTACCTTAAATAAGTTGTGTGTAAATGTTGCAGGGAAATTTATTATATACTACACATACTCTTCTGGTCCTATTTATAAGGTAAAGAGAGAAGAAATTTTTTTTATCCTATTTAAAAGGCACAGAGTGAAATTTTCATATGAATATAGAATTTTACCCTTCCTTTTTTATTGTATCAAATTTGTTCTCCTGGGATATAATGTATATTAAGTAGGGATAAGTTGAAAAGTTATTCAATTTTATGAAATAGTTAATAAATTTTGAGGTTTTTCTTGGCCTACGTAAAAATGGGTGAAAATGTCTTATAAATACAATCAGGGGAGTAAGGGTTAAGTTTTAATGAGTAAGGTCTAAGTTTTAATTTTTCTCTTTGAAAGGCTTCGCATAAAAGTTGTAAGCATATGGAGTAGCATATTTTTGATTTAAGGTCGCCCTGTGAGTGTCAAAAATTGAGTAATATAGCAAACCGATATTGTTAACAGTTAGTTGGGTCTTAGGGCTGATGTGGCTCTACCACATAGGAAATAATACTACATATTATCCCACCTATTATGAGCATAATCAAATCCTCAAGCTTGAATCAAAAGTTAAACAAAATAAACACCACAAAGAATTACAAACATCAACACCTGCGTCACTATTATATTGTTGACAGCCACCTAAACCCAGTAAATCAAATCAAAACAGATTATCAAAACTAGAAATCCTGAGCCACCCATTACTGGCTAGAAAAACCAAACAAGAAATGAAGATGAAAAAAGATGGATGGAAGTCCAAAAACTATCAAAGATGAGTAAAGGTGAAACGATTAAGATGACAAAAGCGGCAATGGCAAAACCAGAAACATATCAACAAATCCATGAATTCATGAACAAAAATTTAGATGAACGACAATGCTTTAATGGAATAAGATCTATAAATTTAAAAGAAAATAGACCAAAATCAAAATCAAGAGAAATGGAAAGTTGTGAAGGGTCTTATGTAATAGTGAGTGTCTTTTAAAGCAAGAGCAGTCTTCAAATAGTGGTGTCCAACGGGTCTCACAAAGCTTCACGTTGCACAATTCAAAATTATTTTTCGATTAGCATTTTGACAAATTATTCTTTCAAAATAATTCCTACCAGATATTTTTAGGATCTAAACAATATAGAACCATTATTTTTTAAATTCCAACATATTTTTATATTACATAAGTGAATCTATTTGTACCCTTGCATTGCACGGGGTCAGTACTAGTTACTTAACAAAATCAAGACCTTGTTTATAAAAAAGTTAGAGACAACACTAACTATCTGAGTAAATGTTAAATCAAATTGTAACTATTATTTCTTTTACTCTTGTTTCCTTTTTATTTTTATGTGGAACTTTTAACCTCCAAAAATGGAATGTTGACATACGATTTTTATTATATTTTAGAGCGAAGGTGCAATTCTACCCATAAATATTTCCCTGCAGAGCTACCAGCATAGCAAACATTTTTTTGTTTCAAAAGTGCCCACGAACATTAAAAAGTGGAGCAATAATGCCAATTCCGTGAAGTTGTTGGACATTGACCGTCAAATGTAACTTTTGACCGTTTTTGTGACACGTGTCATAAGATGGTGTATACGTGGACTTCCTGTTTGACTGAAAACCTAATCCCATTTTTTCCATTAAATATCTGACCAACCACCACTTGTCCATTAATCCGGAGACTTGCCTTCTCCTTCATTGTTTAAGTTGTCTGTCTGTCGTAGGAGACGGAGAAAGCCCAATCATGAGATGGCTTCATCTTTATCATCAAAAATAGGAAGAAGTAGAAGAAGAGTGGTGATTCTCAGGCAATCGAGTGGCGAGGATAACTATGAAGGTTCACGGAGGTACTTTCATCATAGATTGGAGGCTCCACGGTGGATGGCATGGAAAGAAGGCAACCTTGGGCGGAGATTTTATGGTTGTTCTAACTACTATAAGGTATGTATGTTTAGTTATTAGGAGATGATTGTTGATGTCATGATGATTGAGTGATACTGGATTTATTTTGACAGGAAGGGGGTTGTGGGTTCTTTGCTTGGCACAATGAAGAGTTTGGAGAGAGGGTGAACAAAGTGATAAAGGAACTACTTGATCATGTTGACAAATTTTATGATGAGAATACTTTCTTGAAATCAAGGTGCAAGAGGAGGATTGTCTCTGATCAACTTGGTGAAATGTTAAAATGAGGAAGCTGAGATACAAAGATCAAATAAGGGAAAGTGAAGCTAGGAAGGGTGCAAGGAAGTTTAAACATGGGTGTGGATATTTTATATGTATCTATACAAGTTGTTTGAACTGGGTATCTGTACAAGTTGTAAGGTTTAGCGCATTAGCAATAAAATCAAAATTTCAATGTCCAATATTTCTGGTTTACCATCTACAAATGAAACAAGTAATGGTATTTAACCAAAGTTTTGAGTTGAAGTTGAAGGTTAATGTAGAAGGTAAATATATTAGATGATTGAGAATAACAATGTCCAAAAGCATATGGAAATTTCAAAAGGACTGAGTTGATCTAAGAGGTCTGGCACCTGACTTATAAAGGGATAGCATAAATATGGCATACAAAGCATGCTCAATACACAAAGAGAATCCCAATACAATGAAATGTTAACCAAACCACAAAATGTGCCAGCTATGGCATAAAGAAATCCACAAAACATACAGGTTACCCATAATAATTTTGTTCTGGGCCTAAACAAACTTTTTATTACTAAACATTAGTAATCACATGTTTTGACCCTTGAACTCACAATTTTGGCCTAACACTCCGCAAGGAGTTGAGAAGTTGACACACTAGGATTGCCTTTCCACTGTGGACCTAGAGGATTGAATAGAAGATCAGTTTGTGACACCAATCCATCTTGTGGTGTGAATCCGTAAGGGAAGATCCCATCAACCCACAACCAATCCTAAATATACACATCCCAAGAAAGCTAAACACAAATCGATGATCCACTTGAACCCTTGAACATGATAGAACAAGGGCCTGAAGTGTTAGAAGAAGCCACAAGATTGATCAAGCCTTGATAAGTCTGTTAGTTTTAAGAAGAGCCCTAGAGAGAATCCACTCTCAAGAAACAAAGTGCAGAAGTGCAACTTTCATTTATCATTCAAATCTGAAATGTGTCTTAGAAATGAAGAAGCACGAAATATTTATTGGAAAATATGACCTAATTGCAATAATTGCAATTTTGAAAATAGCCAATACAAAGTCTAAAACCATGTGATAGGAAACCTAAAAGTCTAATACAATGAACCCAAAAGTCTAATACAATCTTCTAGAAAGTTGAAAAATCAAATATGATAAGTAAAATATTTGCATGTTTATTTTCCCTTATATGATGATTTTATGGACGATATTTGCATTCAAGAACGCTGTAGATGCCGCCGGAACACTGTTGAAGCTTCCAGAACACTGTAGCAGCCGCCAGGGGAATAGTAAAAGTACTGTAGCACACGTTTTTTTTCCCCTATAAATAGAGATCAAGGCCAAGCTCAAGGGGAGGAGAGGAAGAGAAGCAGAGGTCCTTCTCCGACCGGGAGAGATTCTTCTCTGACCGGGAAAGATCCTTCTCTGATATTTCTGAGTTCTTTGTGTTGTTTTCTAGATTTAATTTCATGTATTGTATGCCTCCATCTTGGAAGGCTTAGGATTGTATTAGCTATTGCATGCCTCCATCTTGGAAGGCTTAGGATTGTATTGCATTTTGCATGCCGCCTACATGGAAGGTTTTACCTCCTAAATGGACGGCTAGATTTCTTCATCTTTCATTCTTCTTTTGGTTGTATGTTTATGTTTGATATTGTAATATTCAAGTTTATGCAGTATTTCTAAGGCTTTCATTCTAGCTTTATATAATTTATTTTGGTTTTGTTTTTAATTTTATCATGTGCTAAACTTTCATTTTCCTAGGGTGATGATGTAACTTACTAATGACGGATTGAATCCTAACTTATTAAATCTAGTTTGAATTTCTCCTTCATGATTGAGTTTTAATTATTATTCTTAATGCTTTTGATTGACTGGCCATCTTTTGAATGATTTCAATATGCATGTTGAGACCGGAAGGAGATACATGTGTGTAGACCCTATATTTAAAACCATGACTTGCATATGAAATAGGAATATATTCATATGAGTTGTGTAGTCTTATTGAGTTCCATAAATCTTAATGCATGATTAATTGCTTAAATTCATATAGGAATATATTGGATTAGCAATTGATTATAGAATTGCTTGACCTTGGAAGAGGCTAGTAATTAAATTAGGGAAACTCGACTATCAATCATGTGGAATAAATTGGGCTATAATAGATAAGTGATTCAATCCGGAATTTGTGAAGTGAAATCTAATCCCTAGGAGTACTTTTTCTAATATTTGCTTTCATATCATTTGCATTCATATTTAATTGTTTTTCTTTTATTTTGTGCTTTCAATCACCAATTAATCGATCGACTAAATAGAATTAAAATTACTCATTTTGGTACTTAGTGCTCAATCCTCGTGGGAATGATACTCTACTTATTTCTATATTACTTGATTACGACAGTGTATACTTGCACTATTTAATTGATCATCTAAACTCGTATCAAGTTTTTGGCGCCGTTGCCGGGGATTGTTGTCATTAATATCAATACCAAGTAATTTTAATACTAATTTAGTCTTCATATAAAAAAAATTCAAAAAAAAATGAATTACTCACAGCATTCATTTGGTAATAACTTATCATATCTTGGTTCTTTTTCTGGAATGCATGTGAATGGAATGAGACATGAAAATAGAAATGCTGGTTGGATTGGAAATTCTTCTCCTTATAATTGTTTTTCTTGTGCTTATTGTGGGGAGTGTCATTCTTATGAGCATTGTCCATATAGCAATACCAGTCATTATAGGAGAGATGATTTCAATATGAACCAAACTTGTTTTGATCATTCCTTTTATCCTGGTGGAATTTTGGAGCAACAACAGTCTTTAAATCCATATGTCAGGTATTCTCCTAATCCTCCTTTCTACTCTTATCCATATATTGAAGAACAAACTCTTGAGTGTAAGGAAAAATCTGATTTAGAAAGATTAGTTGAGGAATTTTGTAGAAAGCAAGAGGAAAGTGTCCAAAATATTGGAATATATATGAGTCAAATTATTGCATCACTTGAAAATATGAGGCAAGATAATTCTTTGAGCATGATTCCCACTCCTTGTGTTGATGATGATTATTGTGAGGAAATTGAGGATGTGGAATTGAATGAAACTTTACCTCTTGTGGCATGTGATAAGGAACTTGAAATTACTTTTGGAGAGAATAATGGATGTCAAATTGAGGTTCCGCCTGTGGAGCTTAATCTTTGTGATTTTGATATTGAAACTAATGTGGATATTCCAAAAGATGTTGTTCATGTCTCTCCTGTTGAAGTATTGACTCTTACTGATGAGAGTCAAGTGGATTTTATGGGATGCTCTAAAATTTTGGAAATTCCTAAATCTGTTTGCAAATACATGCATGATGTGCTTTATTTGAATTCAGTAAATAATTGTACTCTAAAATTGTCTATGATTGAAGAACTACAATTAATTACTTTGAATGATTATTGTTGGTCTCTGAAATATTGTTGCTTGAAAAGAAATGAAGACAAGGTGATCCTGGTGTTTGATACTTTTGATTAGTAGTTTGTGTTTGAGAAGTCTGGCTGAAGACTATAAATTTAGCGCTGCTTGGGAGGCAACCCAAGGTTTGGTTTGATGTTTTGTTGTGATTTTGTAGGACTTCTGGTAGCTTCTGATGATGTATTCTACTTTGATAGTTTTTTTTTAAAAAAAGAAAAAAAAAAGAAAAAAACATTAAAAAAAAAAAGATTTTTGTTTTATTTTTTTTTCTAGCTAAAGACGTTAAAGAAGGGCGGCTATTGGGAGACAACCCAAAACTTCTTTCCTACTCTTTCAAAACTTCTTTCATACTCCCTCAATTTTCTTTCCCACTATCACAATTTTCTTTTCTACTCACTTATTTCTTTCCTTCTCTCTCATTTTTCTTTCCTACTCATCGAAACACACTGCACTGCATTGAGCATTTTAGTTTTCATCATTTTCATTTTAAGTTACAATGGAGGAATCTCTTGCAAAGCTTAAGAACAGGTTCCCAACTCTTCCCAAAGATGTGCTCAGGAAGATCTATAGCTGTCGACTTGAAAGGATGAAAGTATTCAATCGTTTGGGCCTTCCTGTGGACATACGTTGGATCATTGAAGCTAAGGTACGTTTAGCAGGTGAGATTCATAATTCATTTGTTAAACCTTTGCCAGGAATGGGAAGAAGTTCTTACTCCAAAAAGAGAAGAGCTAAGAGAATGAATGTCTGCTATAAATGTGCAAGGTGGACATGTGATCAGCGCTGTAGAAGTAAAGGTATGGTTTCTGTAAATCGAGAAGATAAAATCAAATTTATAAAGGATGGACTGAGTAAGGAGTCACTGGATGATATCATTCAAACTCTTGAGACGCATCCGAGTGGTGATGTTCATCGTATTCTTCTCGATTTAGCAGAAATATTCAATAAAGAAAAAGAGCGCTATTGTCTTGGGAATCTGACGTTAAAAGACCCTGTTTGCCAGTTTATAAGAAAACTGGATGGGAAGCAAATCCTCGATTCATAGAAAGCGTTTAAGCCGTTTCTGGACGTAAAACCAGAGGAAGATGTGAGCCAAAATCACAACTACTGTACATAATCATGCGTGTGTTTAATTTGTTTTGTCTTTTTCGTAGCTTTTGTCTAATTTTTCTTATCCTTTCGGCAGTTTTTTTCCTACTCTACTGTATCTGTTGACTTTCTGTCTTTTTTTTATTTAATTTCTTCACACAGTGGCCCACCGGTCATTTGTGTCAGAAATGTTTTTCAAACTTCTTTGAAAAATTTGTGATTTGTGTGATTTTGTTGTCGCTGTTTTAGTATTATATATATGTACTCTTTCATTTGTAAATATGCACCCTTCCATTTGTAAAAATGAATACCTTCTCTTGTAAGCGTACATGGTCTAAGAGAAACAAAGAGAAAGAGGTTATTTCACAAAAATGTAGATTTACATCTATTTGCATTTTTGGTGAAACTGATTTGGGCAAGAAAGGAGAGTTTATAACAGCAGCAAATGAACTTGGTGTTGCATTAGCTGCCAGAAAAATCAACGTTGTGTACGGGGGAGGCATCCAGGGCCTAAAGGGAAGTGTGGTCGTTTCTGCATCCATGAATGGAAGCAAGGGTTTAAGTGTAAGAGTTAAGGGGTTGCACCATCATTCTTTTTCTTTAGGACAAGAGTTACGGGTTCCAAGCTTGCCTGAACAGATGGGAGTAATGTTCCACCATGCTCAAGCTTTTATTGCTCTACCCGGTGGTTTGGAGACATTGGATGGCATTTCTAGTGTTGCATATTGGGCTAAGCTAAACTATCACAAAAAACCATTAGGATTGTTAAATGTTAACGGTTTTTATGATAATCTGTTGTCTTTTCTTGATCATGCTGTGGAAACAGGATTTATACCCCAAGCAACTCGCCACTCCATAATTGCTGCACCAACTGCTGATCAGCTGCTCGATCAAATGCAAACCTATGAACCTAAACCAGATCTACTCGTCAAGCAAATAGGTGGGCCATCTACAGATAGCAGTAAGAAGCAGAACCCAGATACCACTCTTAGGTTGTAACTCTTCTTAATCTCTTGGTTTTACTTTCTTGTGTGTTTATGTTAAAAAAAAAAAACCTTCTTTAAGCTCTAGAAGACATTGGGGACAATGTCTGATTTAGGTTGGGGGAGGAGAAAAAAAAATTTTGTTTTTTTTCTTGTTTGTTAGTAAAACCATTAGATGCATGGGGTGTGGAAAAAGATGGCAGAGTAAGGAGTTATTCTTAACTCCTGAGACGCATTTCATTAGTTGCATTTTATTAGTTGCATGAATTTTATTTATCTTTTTCAAAAAAAAAAAAAAATTCAAGTGCTTTGTAATGATCTTAAGAAGTATACAAGTTTTAAGTATGGATCAATTGAATTTAGAGATTTTATAGCATGAATGAACAACTGATTGTTGCAATTGGTGATGAATTTTGAGATTGAATGAACTGAGTTTAAAAATTCCTAGCCGTGAGCTTCTGAGCCTATAATAATTATTTCTCTTGTGTGTGATATTCACCTATTAAGTTGTCACTCTAGAACTTGCTTTAAATCTGGTTGAAATTACATCTCACATGCACATTCAAAAATGATAAAGGCATTCATTTTCTTTAGCTAGAGCCAAATAGCCAACCTTGCAATTATATCGTTGATAAGCCCCTTTGAGCCTAATTGACTATTTCTTTGTTTTCAACCCATTAACATATGCTTTAATGATATATCAAGTGCTTTTACCTTATTCGAAAGATTATTGGAGCATTTGAAATTTTTGTGAAATGGGCTTTTGACAAGGTGTGGGGGTGTATCTATCATCAACTTTATAGTTGCAATTCAAAAAAAAAATAAATAGAAAAAAAAAATTCAAAAAAAAGAGAAAAAAAAAATGAAAAAAAAAGGAAGAAGAAGAAAAAAAAAGAAAAAGAAAAAAAAAATGTTAAGTGTTTGAATTGTGGGTTGTTGTGATGAGATAAATTTATAAGTAGCCCATTTTTCAATTGCTCTATTTCTTTAGCCTTTCATATCATACTTTACATTCCTTTACTTTAACCCCATTACAACCCTTAATAAGTCCTTTTGATTTGAATTATGCATGTGAATTTGGTAGTGGAGATTGAGATTTTTAGCAAGCCTATGGTAGTGCAATTTTTTCTGTTGAATTTGAGCGAAACACTTACCCTTAAACACTTGAGAGATTGAGAGAATGAGCTATAAGTACAAACTCAGTTTATTCATTTTCAATTAAAGTTACCAATTTATATTTTCGTTGATTCATTAATACTATGATATCTTTATTTTTCAATTGTGTTCTTACTTATGACCTAACACTTCTGATTTTGTTGGAAGCACTTATTATTTACTTCTTGTTCGAGGACGTCCAAGAGTTAAGTGTGGGGGAATTTGATAAGTAAAATATTTGCATGTTTATTTTCCCTTATATGATGATTTTATGGACGATATTTGCATTTAATATAATAAATTTGGGTGTGATTGATAAATAAATATTGTTTTTGGGAATAAATAGCATTTTTCAAAAAAATAAAATAAAAAAATATTAAAAAAAAACTGTAGCAATTGCCAGGCACTGTAGCAGTCAACAAGGACTGTAGCGGTCAACTTCACTGTAGTAGCCGCCGAAGGTACTGTAGCAGAAACTTCAAGAACGCTGTAGATGCCGCCGGAACACTGTTGAAGCTTCCAGAACACTGTAGCAGCCGCCAGGGGAATAGTAAAAGTACTGTAGCACACGTTTTTTTTCCCCTATAAATAGAGATCAAGGCCAAGCTCAAGGGGAGGAGAGGAAGAGAAGCAGAGGTCCTTCTCCGACCGGGAGAGATTCTTCTCTGACCGGGAAAGATCCTTCTCTGATATTTCTGAGTTCTTTGTGTTGTTTTCTAGATTTAATTTCATGTATTGTATGCCTCCATCTTGGAAGGCTTAGGATTGTATTAGCTATTGCATGCCTCCATCTTGGAAGGCTTAGGATTGTATTGCATTTTGCATGCCGCCTACATGGAAGGTTTTACCTCCTAAATGGACGGCTAGATTTCTTCATCTTTCATTCTTCTTTTGGTTGTATGTTTATGTTTGATATTGTAATATTCAAGTTTATGCAGTATTTCTAAGGCTTTCATTCTAGCTTTATATAATTTATTTTGGTTTTGTTTTTAATTTTATCATGTGCTAAACTTTCATTTTCCTAGGGTGATGATGTAACTTACTAATGACGGATTGAATCCTAACTTATTAAATCTAGTTTGAATTTCTCCTTCATGATTGAGTTTTAATTATTATTCTTAATGCTTTTGATTGACTGGCCATCTTTTGAATGATTTCAATATGCATGTTGAGACCGGAAGGAGATACATGTGTGTAGACCCTATATTTAAAACCATGACTTGCATATGAAATAGGAATATATTCATATGAGTTGTGTAGTCTTATTGAGTTCCATAAATCTTAATGCATGATTAATTGCTTAAATTCATATAGGAATATATTGGATTAGCAATTGATTATAGAATTGCTTGACCTTGGAAGAGGCTAGTAATTAAATTAGGGAAACTCGACTATCAATCATGTGGAATAAATTGGGCTATAATAGATAAGTGATTCAATCCGGAATTTGTGAAGTGAAATCTAATCCCTAGGAGTGCTTTTTCTAATATTTGCTTTCATATCATTTGCATTCATATTTAATTGTTTTTCTTTTATTTTGTGCTTTCAATCACCAATTAATCGATCGACTAAATAGAATTAAAATTACTCATTTTGGTACTTAGTGCTCAATCCTCGTGGGAACGATACTCTACTTATTTCTATATTACTTGATTACGACAGTGTATACTTGCACTATTTAATTGATCATCTAAACTCGTATCAAAATACAACATGCTAAAGAAACTAAAAGTCAAATTTGCCAACTACTTGTTGATTTTCACACAACTAAATTCAAGAAAATATAGTCAGCAATTAAGGCTCAAAATATGCTTATTTAGGCCCAAATGAGTCCTCCCATGTGTAGTACTAGGTCCAAGCTCTTTAGTTTCAAGTTTGCAAGCCCAAAACTTGATCAATATCTCTATTAGCATCCCATATGAAGTTAGTGACGTTTTCGGCATTTTTGTCTAGCTTTGAACCAATTGCTACTTGCTTTGTCCAAGTATCTTGCACTAGCCCATTTAATGCTTCCTTAATTTGTTTGGCTCTTGCTCTTCTGATTGGTCTGCTTGGAATATGCAAAGGATCAATTGAATTTGAAGGCACAACTTACTGAATCACATCATTCCCTCTCTCCTCAAAAGGATTTATCCTCGAATCTTTACCTGGATCAAAAGGAGATAAATCAGTTGCATTAAAAGTTGGACTAATAGAATACTCACCAGGAAAATCAATCTTGTAAGCATTATCATTTATTCTTTCAAGCACTTGAAATGGACCATCGCTTCTTGGAGCTAATTTTGATTTTCTTTGACCTGGAAATCTTTCTTTTCTTATATGCACCCACACCCAATCTTCAGGTTCAAAAAGAACAAGCCTTCTTCATTTGTTGGCCTTGGATGCATAATGTTCATTTTTCTTTTCAATTTGTTGTTTCACATGCTAATGAAGTTGATGCACTATTTCATCTTTCTTTTTCCCATCAAGACTTGCTCTCTCATCAATAGGCAATGGTAATAAATCCAAAGGAGTTAGTGGATTCAAACCATATACTATTTCAAAAGGAGAATAATCAATAGATGAATGAACACTTTTGTTATATGCAAATTCAATGAATGACAAACAATCTTCCCAATTTTTCAAGTTCATTTGAATCACAATTATGAGTAATTGAGACAAGGTTCTATTAACATCTTCAGTTTGTCCATCAGTTTGTGGATGACAAGCAGTAGAAAATAACAATTTAGTACCAAGATTTCCCTGCAAAACTCTCTAAAAATGACTCAAGAATTTTGTATCCCTATAAAAAACAATACTTTTAGGGACACCATGAAGCCTCACAATTTCTTTAAAGAACAAATCAGCAATGTATGTGGCATCATCAATTTTATGGCATGCAATGAAACATGCCATTTTAGAAAATCTATCAACAAATATGGAATCCATTCCTCTTTTTGATCTAAGGAAACCCAAAACAAAATCCATTGATATGTCAATCCAAGGTTCACTAGGTACAGGTAAAGGAGTATACAAACCATGTGGCAAGACTCTAAATTTAGCCTTTTTACATGTTATGCATTTAGTACAAATTCTTTCCACATCACATTTCATTTTAGGCCAAAAGAAATGCTCATGCAAAACATCCAAAGTAGTTTTCACACCAAAGTCACCCATTAAACCTCCCCCATGTGCTTCTCTAACAAGCAATTAACGTAATGAACATTGAGGCACACACAATCTGTTTTCTTTAAACAAGTACCCATCAACTCTGTAAAATTTATCAAATGCTTTCTTTTCACAAACAAGGAACAATTTAGTAAAATCAGTTTCATTTGCATATAACTCCTTGATATATTCAAAGCTAAGCAACTTAGTATTAAGAGTTGAAAGAAGAGTATACCTTCTAGACAATGCATCAGCAACCACATTCTCGTTACCTTTCTTGTATTTCATGACATATGGAAATGTCTCAATAGATTCCAGCCACCTTGCATGTCTCTTGTTCAGCTTACCTTGACCTTTAATATGCTTCAAGGATTTATGATCAATGTGAATAACAAATTGTTTAGGGCAAAGGTAGTGCTGCTAATTCTCTAATGCTCTTTTAAGTGCATAGAGCTCTTTGTCATAAGTTGGATACTTCAAGGCTGCTCCATTTAACTTTTCACTAAAATAGGCAATTGGCTTTCCTTCCTATATTAAAACAACTGCTATCCCAACTCCAGATACATCACATTCAATCTCTAAATTTTTACTGAAGTCAGGCAATACTAACACAGGTGCAGAACACAATTTTTAATTGAGGCTAGTGAATGCATCATCTTGTGCTTTATCCCATTTAAAACCAACAGATTTTAATGACCTCAGTGAATGGTGCAGCAAGTGTGCTAAAATCCTTCACAAATCACCTATAAAAACTAGCAAAACCATGAAAACTTCTCACCTCAGTTATGCTTTTAGGTGTTGGCTATAGCTCATATCTTTTCCTCATCAACTTCTATTCCTTTAGAACTCACCACAAAACCAAGAAAAACAAATTTATCCATGCATAAATCACACATTTTCATATTTGGAAACAGTTTTTCATTCCTCAAAACATCAAGCACACAATGCAAATGATTCAAATGTCGTCCAAATTCTTGCTATAAATAAGAATATCATCAAAATAAACCACAACAAATTTCCCAATGAAAGCAAGCAAAACATGGTTCATTAATCTCATGAAAGTGCTAGGTGCATTAGTTAACCCAAATGGCATAACTAACCATTCATACAATCTATGTTTGGTCTTGAAAGCATTTTTCCACTCATCCCCTTCTCTCATTCTAATTTGATGGTACCTAGATTTCAAATCAATCTTAAAAAAGACAATAGAACCATGAAATTCATCAAGCATATCATCTAATCTAGGAATGGGATGACGATACCTTACAGTGATATTGTTGACGGCTCTACAATTAATGCACATCCTCCAAGTTTCATCTTTTTTAGGAACTAAAAGCATTGGAACTGCATAAAGGCTTAAACTTTCTCTAACATATCCCTTTGCCAAAAGTTCTCCCACTTGCTTTTGAAGCTCTTTTGTTTCTTTAGGATTGCTTCTATATGCTGGCCTATTAGGAATCGTTGCTCCATGAATGAAATCAATTTGGTGTTCAATTCCTTTAATAGGTGGTAAACCTGGTAAATTTTCTTCAGGGAACACATCATCAAATTCCTACAACAAAGAACCAACAACACTAAGAAAGGAAAAGTTAATGTCATTAGTGTTCAAAAAAGATTCCTTGTAAACAAGGAGTAGCAAGTGTGTTTCAGCCTGAAAAACACTTCTCACTTCACTTTCTTTTGCATAAACACTCATTTTCTTCTTTTCTTTTCTCTCTTTACTCATTTCCTTTCTCTAGATTTCTTTTTTTTAACTTTCAGATTTTCTCTCTTTTTCACTCTCTTTTCTTTTCTCTCTCTCATTTTTCTCTCTTTTCATCTTGAGTTGATCCTCATACACTTGTTTTGGAGTCAATGGAACAAGAGTCACAGGTCTGCTGTTTATTATAAAAGAATATATATTTGTAAACCCTCTTGACTTTTCTATCAAACTCCCATGGTCTTCCTAAAGTATATGTGCAGCATGCATAGTAACAACATCACACAATATTTCATCATAGTATTTGGCAATTGAAAAAGAAACAAGAACTTGCTTATCAACTTTATTTTCCCTGCATTCATTCAACCATTGCAGCTTGTATGGTCTAGGGTGTCTAATGGTAAGAAAATTCAATTTCTCAACCAATGTAGTGCTTGCAACATTTGCTACACTCCTACGATCAATGATCAAACTACAAACCTTGTTATTAATGAGGCAACGTGTATAGAAAATGTTTTCCCATTGCTCATTCATCTCATCTTCCTTCACTTGTCAATTCAAAGCTCTTCTAACCCCAAGGCATTCTCCTTCCACAGTATATTCAACCCCATCATTACTAGCAACTTCAATGGAATCATGATCACTTTCACTTTCAGTCACAACTTCACTATTTTTAAGAATCATGACTCTCTTGTTAGGGCATTGAGAAGCTATATGACCTGTACCCAAACACTTGAAACACTTTCTATTTCTAGAAGTTTGGGAATCATATTTACCTTTGCTCTTTGATGTAGTTTCTTCTTTGCTTTTACTTGTCTCCTTTTGGAAAGCTCTTTCTCCTTTCTTCCAAATCTATTTTTGTGAAGAACTTGATCCAGAATGGAATTTTGAAGCACCTTTATGCTTGAGTTGCTTCTCCACCTTAATTGCCATATGCACCATGTCCTCCAACTCTACATAATGTTGCAATTCCACTGTGTCAGCAATTTCTTTGTGAAGCCTATTCAGAAAATGAGCCATTATAGCCTCTCTGTCTTCTTGCACATTAGCTTTTATCAAAGCTAACTCCATCTCTTTATAATATTCCTCCTCACTCCTAGAGCCTTGTGTAAGGGTTTGCAACTTTTGATAAATCTCCCTATAGTAATGGTTAGGAATAAATCTTGTTCTCATTAGCGTTTTCATTTCCCTCCATGTTGCTATGGGCCTCTTACCATTATGCCTCCTATTAATGCCTAATTTATCCTACCAAATAATGGCATAATCAATGAATTCCATTACTGCCAACTTTACCTTTTTAGCCTCAGAATAATTGTGGCACTCAAAAATCATTTATATCTTCTTCTCCCACTCTAAATATGCTTCAGGATCACTTCTACCTTGGAAAGGTGGTATTTTCATTTTGATGCTCCCTAGGTTCCTATCCACTCTATTTCTTTCCCTAGGAATATTTCTGCCATGTCCTTGATTGCACCATATTTTTATATGATTTTCATGATTAATTTGGGATTTTTAATGCATTTTCTGGAACAATATTGCATGATTAAGCACTAATTTGAGTTAGGGGCATTTGTATTGAATTAATTTTAATTAAGGGCAAAATGGTCATAAATTTGTTAATTATTCATACAAATGTTTTCTTGGACTTTTAATGCTACAATTGTGCTTAATCTTACATTTCAGGTGTTTTAGAAGAAATTGAAGATTTTTGGAGGGTAAGAATTAAATGTTGAGGACAGGGAAAAATTACAGAAAATACCCAAAGTTCCTAAAAATTATAAATTTATGAAGAAAGAGTTCTAGAGAAATTTACAGAAAGTACCCATAAGTTTTGAAATCACAGTTGGCCCTACCAACATTTTGAAAATTGTCCCTATAGTCCCTCCTTCACAAACTTTTATAGTTTGCACGCAAGTCCTTGGTCAAATAGGTTTTGACCAACCTCACCTCTTCCATCAGTTCAACATATCTAAAACGAAGAAAAAAATAGAGTGGCGCTACGGAGGAGAACTTGAGGGAGAACGAAGTGCATTAGAGGAAACGAAACGGAGACTACCACTACCGTTGATGACTTCCCACCGTTACCACCATCATCTTCCTCTTACACCACCATCTGAGACCTTCATAGTGTGTGAATAGAGACTTAACTAGGGCAGAAGAGGAGGTGAGGAGCTGAGGACAAATTGCAAAGAAAAGGGAGCTGAGAGCTGAGAAGGAGTTGGGAGGAGCAGCCGAAAACACCATCCATGTCCTCATCATTGTCTCTCTTCACCATCATCATCAATCATCCACTGCCGGTAGCCCCCAGCTCCACCACCACGTCTGAGCTTCAACAGCGAATCTGGACGCCGTAAGGAAGACTGAGAGCGCAGAGAGAGAAAGGCAATCGGAGAGCTTGTTTCGGTTCACTACCACCACCATCTTTCACTGTCGATCAGCTTCACCGCCAGTAACTTCTCTCGTCCAGGCCTTGGTGCCTCTGTTTTCATTATTTTCCAGGCTGTGACTCCTTCTGCATCTAAATTCATTTCAGTTGTGGCTTGCTTTGATGTGTTTGGGTTTAATTTCACTTGTGCCTATTCCCCTATTCTGATTTTAATTTTAGCCCCAGTGCTTATTTGATTCAACTTGGATTTATCAATTTAATGTGATTTTAATATGGCTGGGTGTTTGAATCAGAATGGGATTATGTTTCTTGAAGTTATTCTCATGATTGGGTAGGTAATTTTGTGCTCCATGACTGTTAACCTCATGAAATTCTTGTCATAATTGCACATTTCATCTTATTTTTACCTCACTTTGGGTATATTAGTGGGCGTTCGAGAGTGCTAAAGTTGATGAAATATGCTTTTCTCATGCTAGGCACAAAAAGAATGTAAATGTAGAGGAAATAGATCACTAACTGCTATGATTGTTTAACTATGTTTGTGAGTTCTTTGTGTTGAAAGGATACAGATTCAGTTATAACTGGACCAGAGAAGCTAAATGCAGTAAGAAGGAGGTGAAAGGAAGTTGAAGCCATCAACCATGCCAAGGAAAGGCAAGCAGGGATGAGAACAGAGCAAAAAAGAGAAGAAGCTGAACTTTAGAAGGTGATTGCCCGCGGCCAACCTGCTCATGGGCCGCGGCCAACAAGAGGACAGAGAGTCAAGGGCCGTGGCCAACCATCCATGGGCTGCGGCCAATAGGAGGTCAGACAGTTACTGGCCACGGCCAAGCACTCATGGGCCGCAGCCCAAAGATGGACAGAGTGGCTGGCTGCGGCCAACCCCCGCAAATGATGCTGTGCGTTCTGTCATTTAAGGAACTATAAAAGCAAAACCCAGAGGTTGAAGAGGGCATCCCTGATTGGGAAAGACCTAGGAGGCGGCTGATAACATTCTCTGAGCTTGGGCTTGCTTTAAATCAAGGAGGATCGCAGAGACATTGAGGATTTATAGAGATTTCAGCTCAGATTCTCTAGTTTTTCTGCATTTCTTCTATTTCTTCTCTGTAATTCTGATATGGCTGTAATGAGGGCTAGGGTCTGTGAACCATTTGTTAACATGGATAACTAGAATCCCTTTCTAGGATTGTTCTGAACCTTTGTATGGATTAAACTTATTTCTTTTCTTCTTTAAGGATCTAATGGCATATATATGTTGATTTCCCTCCGTTTTTACTGCTGTATGTGACTGGCCATCACTGTGGATGATGTGTTCAATTAAATTAAGCTCGAGAGAGTTAGTTTAATTGCAGAACCAGAGTGAAACCATGCTAGACTTGAAGTTTATAATTAAATGGTTAGTTTGTTAGTAACATAGAGATATAGTTATTAACCTAGTATTGTGAAATTAAGATTGTTATGTAATGAATATCTTCTCTTAGCAATAGCAAGAGATTGTGCATGCTAATAGATGATATGCAACTGGTTATGACTTGAGAAAGCTTAATTATACGCCTTAGAATCTTACACTGACATATATATACCCCATGAAAAGGATCCTTGGAGAGGAAAAGAAGTAAATTTATGAAATACTAAGGGGATGAGCAATCCTAGGCTTATTAAACTTGATTGAAATCTTCCAACTCTGAGTTTTGCTTAGCAACTTTTAGCTTTTCAAATATATCTTTTGAAATTTCTTTTTCCACACACAACAACATGTTTTGGCTCAACTTACTCGAATTCACTAAGCCTGTTGCTTGACTAATTTGTTACTCAAATCCTCGAGGGAACGATGTTACTTATCACTTTATTACTTGACACGATCCGTGCACTTGCGATAGCAAACAATGACCTTCCAGATTTGGTGCTTTCTTGATGCTCTCTGGTTGTTGGTTTGTAAAGCTAATGTGGATGTTCTAATGGACATGAATTGCTGATTTAGTTCAATCTTGGTGGTAGAGAGTGGCTAGAGCTTCATTGTGCTTCAAAGGCAAGTTTCCTAGTTTGTATTAGCTCATATATAACATGTAATTATTGTGCTATGTTTGGTTTAATTCTGAATTGGTACATGTTTTTTGAAACTTGGATAAGTGTTTATTTGTCCTTGTTCATTAACAATTGTGTTGAATATTGTGTTGATACACTTGGACTATGAATTGAAATTATTTTCCTTTTGAATTAATGAGATTATGCATTCTATGTGATTACTAGTGTATGTGATGGATTTATTTCAAATTGAGTGTCACGATAGTGCTCTCATTTAAGAGGAAACAAGCTCATTAAAATAATTTTCAAGCACTCATCAAGAGGTTTTTAATAATTTATCTAAGAGATGGCTATGAATGCAATCATAGGATTAGTCATTAATTAGATAAATTGGACTCAACGTGATTGCTTGAGATTTTCACTTTGACTTGATGATAAATTAATTCCTAAAATATTTTTGAGAAGCTAGGAAGGTCATTTACTTTACTACCAAGACTCATTTCATCATCCATATTTTCAATTCCAAATTCCTTTCCATTCACTCCTTCACCATTTTTATAGAAAAGATCAACAATTGTAGCTTAAGGATTTTAATTTTGCATTTATCTATTTTCAACAAAATCCAAAACAAATTTCCCCTTGCTTTCTTTGCATTTGCACGACATTTAGATTATTTAGGATTCAATAAAAGGATTCTTAAGAAGAGAGAATAATCATAGGTTTGCATATACGCAATCCTTGATTGTGGACCCCAAGGCTAACTTAAGAGACGAAAAGTCCGTCAATCAGTCCTCTCCTATACCTCCTATCTCCTCTATGCCTATTTTTTCCCACTTCATATTCAGATTCAAAATCTTCCTCGCTAGCACCACTAATCTCTTCATTCTCATATTCAAATTCATCCATAGAAGTATCCTATCACCTATTGTGCCTTCTAGAATTTGGTTTAACTCTTTGCAAGTTTGCAATTCTTTCATCTTGCCTGTCCATCCTATCCCTTATTTCTTCAAAAGCAAAATCCATACGTGCAAAATGTTGCTGCATTGCCTTGAGGTAGTTATCTAGATTCATTGGGTTATCAACGAATGTTTCTTTTGCGTTTGACATTGTATCTACAAGAAAGATGTTAGAGAAATAATTTTTCTCACAATTTCCTCACGTGTTTCCCTCAAGGATGTCACTCTACATTCGTGTTTCACTCAAATTTGCTTTTAAATTTATGTATTTCACTCTTGCCTTTTTCCACTCTTAGATTCCTCTTGAGGCACTTTAAAGAACTAAGCAATTCATAATCAAAGCAATCACAATTTGAAGTATCCAACACTTAGAAATGTGAAATATCAAAGTGAGTATTGGAAAAGGAATTTCAAGGAAATCAAGAGTTCAAATGACATAGACTTCACAAATTAAAACAAATCATGGGTATGACAATAGATATTGTTCAAAACACTTCCAACACAACACTTGTTCTTCCTTTTTTTGATTATTTTTTTTCGTTTTTTTGTCAAATATTTTTTTCTCTTTTTCTTTTTCTGGTGCTCTTGTTTTTTTCCTCCCCTACTGATATTTATAGAGAATGCAAAATCTACACAAACAATACAACACTAGAAATCTAAACCCAGAAATTCTAGAAAAGCGACCTTTTTGAAAAGGTTGTAACTCACAGTTGAAATATTGGATTGAGATGAAACCAAAACGAACAGAAAGATAAGATTCTAAACTATGAAAATGACCTATTGAATATTGTAAAACACAAAGGAAAAGTGGTCAAACAAGGACATAATATTTTAGGACTTTCAGGAAAAATTAAGATGAACAAACTCAGAAATGTTCCAAAAAGTACAACTAGATTAAAATGGATAGAACTTAAAAATGAAAAATCAGATTGAAATGATTCCAAAATGAGATGACATAAGAGATTTTGAACAATGAAAATGACTTACTAAATATTTGTAAACTCAAAGAAAAGCTTAATGAACAAAAGCAACAAATCTAGACACAAACAGGTACAAGAACAAAGCACAAAACTTGAAACGAAAATAGAAACAAAGAACATATAGATATGACCTGAATTTAGATCCGACACTCTGATACTAAGATGGTGCAAACCTATAAGGGAAGATCCCATAAACCCATAACCAATCCAAAATATACACACCCCAAGAAAGCTAAATATAGATTGACAATCCACTTGAACCCTTGAACACAATAGAACAAGGACCCGAAGTGTTGGAAGACACCACAAGATAGATCAAGCCTTGATAAGTCTGTTAGTTCTAAGAAGAAACCCTAGAGAGAATCCACTCTCAAGAAACAAAGTGCAGAAGTGCAACTTTAATTTATCATTCAAATCTAGAGTGTATCTAACAAATGAAGAAGCACCAAGTAGTTATAGGAAAATATGACCAAATTGAAATTTTGACAATAGCCAATACAAAGTCTAAAACCATGTGCTATGAAATCTAAAAGTCTAATACAACGAACCCAAAATTCTAATACAATCTTCTAGAAAGTTGAAAAATCAAATACAACATACTAAAGAAACCAAAAGTCAAATCTACCAACTACTTGTTGATTTTCGCACAACTAAATTCAAGAAATGTAGTCAGCAATTAAGCTCAAAATGTGCTTATTTAGGCCCAAATGAGTCCTCCCATGTGTAGTACCAGGTCCAAGCTTTTTAGTTTTAAGTTTGCAAACCCAAAACTTGATCAATATCTCCATTTGCATCCCATATGAAGTTAGTGACGTTTTTAGCATTTTTGTCCAGCTTTGAACCAATTGCTACTTGCTTTGTCCAAGTATCTTGCACTAGCCCATTTAATGCTTCCTTAATTTGTTTGGCTCTTGCACTTGTGATTGGTCCACTTGGAATATGCAAAGGATCATTTGAATTTGAAGGCACAACTTGCTGAATCACATCATCTTGTTGTTTGAAATTGATCTTCCTAGTACCCTTTGCACCAACACTTGAAGATATAGCCTTTGTCAATCTAATTTGCTTCTCGTTTGGTATTGGGAACTTAGTTTGTGGATCAGCATATTGTGTCATATATTCTTAAGAATTCCCCTCCTGTATGACAACTAGTGAAGTCATCCTTGGCTGCAATGAAAGTGATAGCATTCACATTAAATCAATCCAACAACCTAAGCATTAAAACACACTTATAAGAGCATAACTCACATCCAAGATAGTTTTCCCTGTCTGTTTATCATATTGGATGCCAAATCCATACTCAATTCATGGCTTGTGCACATTTTTTTTCTTGTTGTTTGGGTTTTTAGAGGGGACATATGGCAAATTGGAAGTCTGTGACAGCTAAGGTGGCAAACTCATAATCATTTGGTGTAAAGGAAGCTAATTATGAGAGCTATTCTGGCATACTGATGTCCTCTGACATATTTTGTGATTCTTGTGTTCTCTTCTTCTTCCTTGGACGAGGAGGAAGTCTGCTACATGATGGAATCTATAAAACGGAAAATTAGTTAGTAAGATCATTATTCAAGCTACTTAAAAAACTAGTTGGGAAACTATCTCTCTACATGTTGTCCTATAGTGTTGGTCTTTCTTGCAGTAGCTACATGTAACCTTCACACCTTTCTTACTTTTTTTGTCAGATTGATGGCCTGCACGAGAACAAGCCCTTGTTAAGATAGACACCATGTCTATCTTGTCCCTCTACGATCTCATAACCATATCTCCATTAAAGTACACCATGATCTCCATTAAATTACACCCTATAGTTAACAGCTAAATAGCTATTTGCTTCAAATAATTCCATGCACTTAGGACTGTACTCGTACTTCCAATTCTTAACATTATGTTCACTATCAGCCTACTTGGTCAACATCTTTAGCCTAATACCCTTAAAATATCGAATCACTGGATAACATCTATATTCATCAATCCATGAATTTGAGCTCTCACTAATGTTATTGTCCACCACCAGGATTTGCAAGTAGGCTTGAAGAAAGCTCTTACCCAAGCATTCTAAGGATACGACAATGCTGCCTTAGCTACGCGATCACTTACTTTGGCAATGGACTTCATGTTGTCAGCAAACTGTTCCTCATAGATACTCCAAGCACATGAAAAAAATTTCTTCTTTAACTCATTCCCCCTTCATGCCTTGCTCCAATTAGCATATATATGTCGAGTACAAAGTCTGTACTCTGCATCAATCAAAACGTTACTTATAGTTTGCAATAGGCGCTGTCATCATTCAAATAGGTAGTCAATAACTAAGTTTTCATAACTTTCAACAATTTACTAAACCTTTTATGTAAATTACAACCTTCTGCATGTCAGACATGATAGTCACATCTCTACCAGGTCTTAAGTTTAGAGATTTCCTAAGCCAAGTAAGAAACCATTCCCAATATAAACCATTTTCTTTTTGAACCAAGCCGAATGCCAATGGATACAGTGAATCATTGGCATCCACTCCAACTATGGTCATCAAGATACCCTTTGTTTGAACCTTCAAAAATGTCCCATTAACTCCAATTAGTGGCCTGCATCTAGCTTTCCACCCAACCTCCAAAATGGTTTGAAACACAAAATTGAGTACTGGCACTCATTTGAACAGAACAATAACTGCGTATATGAAACATTACCTTCAAAGAATTAAAACAAACATACATCCTTTTGGACACCCAAACATCTTGCTCCATAGCCTCAATGCTTAAATCAACATGTGCATTAAAACTTGGGTTTGATATCCTTAGTTCTTTGCAATAAGCCTCTAACTTGGCGAATTCATCCTTGTAGCTACCTTCTATTTCTTGCATAATTTTTCTCTTTGCATGTTTGCATTTGTAAATACTCACATTGACCTTCAAATCGTGTTCGACTTCTTTTTTCATGTCATTGAGCCTAATTTTGGGCAACTCTTGAACTTTGTCCTTGTATTCTTGGGACAGCTACTGCATTGATGCTCTCAAATTCTTGTATACCGGAGCACAACTATGCTCTGCGTTAACAGTCTTTACCTCTAATCCTACTTACTGCCCAGCAGTTGAAGAATAAACAAAAAATGGGCACTCCTCCTCACACACAACCTTTATCAAACTTTGATCACTCTTGGCCACTCTGTGATTAATGGCCTTCACAATTACATACCTATCTATGGCTCTTTTCAGCTCATCCTTATCCGTAAATGTCATGCCTACCATCAAGATAGGATCTGATCCACCTTCCTTTCTCGTTTCTTCTAGACTTTCATCATTGTCTTGGTCCTCCTCCTCTTCAGCCTCACTTCCCCCACTTTCTACAAATTCATAATCTGGCACAACACTCTCATTGGTGTCAGAGCTTCCACTCTCAATAAATAGTCCTCATCATCTTCATCACTATCACAAATTACACTAACAACCTCCTTTCCCCTTCTCTGCCCTATAGCTCTTAAACTATCTAGAATGGACTTATTTCCTACCTTACTTATCCCCTTTGATTCGTGAACCCCAACTTTCCTAACGTTCTCAACCAACCTTGCCTGCCTCTGCTCGATGGTTTCCCCAATATTTTTAGATCCCAAATTGACCTTCCCCTTTCTCTTTGATGCCATTAACTATGCGACATATATAAAGCACAAATCAAACAAGGGCTTAGATGTCATTTCACTGTACAAAGAACAAAAAAAGTATTCTCAGGACCACTTCAAAGCTTACCTCTGTATGTCCTTTTTGTCTTGTCGCTTTCTTTCCAACTAAAAATTAGAATCTCACCACATGCATCACACCTTCAAGCCTTCCGTCTCTGCACATTCGTTTATAACTCTAATTGTAATTTCTCAATCTTCCCTCTCACACTTGGAAGAACAATCTGTAACCCTAATCCCAATAACAACTCTTTCCACAATCCCACCTTTTGCTTTACTTCTGTTCCTCATTTACACTCCCGCCTTTTCACCTTTCGCATAGCACAGGTCATTACTATCAAACGTCCACAACGTCCACGTATACGCCATCTTATGACACGTGTCACAAATGGTCAAAAGTCACATTTTCACAGTCAACATTCAGCAACTTCATGGAATTGGCATTATTGCTCCCCTTTTTAATGCTCGTTGGCACTTTTGAATCCAAAAATGTTTACTACGCTGGTAGCTCTCTGAGAAAATGTTTATGAGTAGAATTGCACCTTCGCCTTGATAAGAGCTAAATATTTATATATCTTTTAGTGATTAACCTTTGACTTTTATGGGATTTGATTAACTATTTTGGGCGTAATTAGGTATTAATGTGAGATTTGAGTGCAAAGGTAATTTGGGAATTAAATTGGCTAAATTGATATATTTTAAGTAATATTTGTCATTCCCATTATTAATTAATTGTGAACATATGATATTACCTTTGTGCATCTTATAAATGTAGGTGATGACATGGTATATTGAAGCTTAATGGAGGGCAAATACAGAATTATAAGTGCAGATTTTATTCCTTATTTTCTGATATTAATGCACATGAGAAAGGGGTATATGTAGTGTTTGGAAGAGGCTCTCATGTTTTAATCTTCACCTTTGGATTTGACTTACTTCTCCATAATCCAAACATAGCCTTGTACCTTATATTCACCCAAATCAGATCGCACAAGAAAAGGCAGCGGACGTTCAGCATTTTGGGAGAATTCACGTTTTTCAGCATTTCTTCATCTCATGCGGAGAGAGCTTTTGGGGAGGGTTCACTATCATTTTCTACATTCCATTTTTTTTCTCCATTCCCATCGACCACCACTTCTCATCTCCCTCCACTTCCACCAATTAAATCCCTCTCTTCTCTGTTTTCGGGCATCTGCAGCAAACATGACGGTCCGGAGGTGCTGAGGAGCTGATTTTTGAATCATGAACAGCTATAATCTTTCGTCCGATGGTGATGGTGAAGCTAACCTGAGTCCTTGAGCAACTAGGGGAGTTCTTTGTATCTTAATTTCATCTTCCACTCTATGTATATGCAGATTAAGATTATAGGTTGCTAGAGTTTATGATTTGTGTATATTGCTGAGGATTTAATCAGTTGATGTAATCTGGATGATGAAACTTGTGCTAGATTTGTACTCATGGATTGTAATTGGACTATAGCACTCTTTTGTTATTCAATTGCTTTCCTCTATTCTCTTGAAATCAATTGTTTGCTAGGTTTCTAGGAATTAATTGGTGGAAGAGAGGATCTCTTATGATTCTAGCATGAGCTAAGTGCTTAAGATACTCCAAATTGATAATTGAGTCTAAGTCTAGATATAATTGAGAAATTAGGAGTATTGATTAGCAAGGGTTCTTGCTAGTCCTTGTGCTTAGGTAAGAGAAAAACTTAGAATTAAAATTGTACAAGGATGGTTAGTGGATTCATTCACCTAAGACATTCATCTCTTGCATTTACACCCACACACTCATTTTATACATTAAAAAAAAATTCAAAAACAAGTAGTTCTTTGGTTTAATTAGATAGATGAAACTCACATCCCATACTCTTTGGTTAATTTGTTATTTACACTAGATTACTTAGGAACTAAATATAGGCTCCACGTAGAGATCGACCTAAGTTAGTTGCCCTATAGTGCATTTAGCTTAGTTTTATTTGATAGTCCCACGATATGGCTCTTCACGCCCTATATTTTATAATGCATTTAAATTTTGAACATTGGCATATTGTAAATTGAGTTACTATTGGATTTAAATAATGAGAACATTAAATCCTTATCTCCACTCTTTATCTATTGTAAATTGGGAACCAATAGTATTGTAGATCTACAGTACCAATGGTGTCCAATTTTTATATTTTAATATATATATCTATATATATATTAATTTTTTTGTATAGGGACAAGGGGAATATATGACATGTTTTCCTTGTTCGTTCATCTTGTTCCCAAACTTCCGCAAAAAGATGGCAGCTTACCACAGACTTCATTTGTTTGGTCTATTAGTGGACACTTGTAATGTTCAAAGTAACTGCTTCCCTTCATATCACCAAAAAAAACAAAAACAAAAAACAAACAAACGAAGTTTTGAATTTTTTTTTTAATTATTGTTGCTTCGTCCGGGATTATTATCCCTAGTTCATTTCTCAAATATGAAAATAGAAAAAATAATTTTAAACAGGCTAAAATTTTACAAATGGAATATCATATATTCCCAAAAAAAAAACGGAGTAAGCCTTATGAATATAATTACTTTTAAAAAATAAATGAATGAATGAGTATATTTTGTATGGGTCTTGCATAATTTGTTTATGCCTTTTTTAATTTGTATCGCTATATTTTTTGTCTGAATTCATCATTTACGTTGATTTTTGTGAAGGCACTTTCAATCTCATAATTTTTTTAGGCACCAAAATTACCGTATTAATAATTGAAGGTTAAACTCTTGTAAAATAAGATGATAGACTCCGAGTCAGTATATCAATGACACTGCAAATTGCAACTAAATATTAAATTAACATGAAATTATTACGCTAATTTATGCTCGCTTTAAATCATGGAGAAAGAAAATATTTTTAAAATTCTTTTTTTTTTTGTGAAGCTCTTTATTAAATGCTTAGGACATATGTTTTGATAAAAATATCTTGAAATTTTTAAGCAAAAAAATATATCATCTTCATACCCATTTTTTCTACCCTCTAAATTGACCATCAAATCAAATTGGTGTCATCCTGAATTATGGTCATCCACTAAATTTTCCAAATCATGAGCAATATTGAACGCGTCTTATACTTAAAGGCCAATATATACACACAAGCTTTTTCTCACTAACGTTCTTCTCGGGGCATATCAATCACTTACCCCCTCAATTACTCCTCGCCTTTGGCTATGGAGTTCTTTGACTCTCTCTCCCTCTCCCTTTCTCTCTCGTGTGGTGCATTTGTTGTACCATTTGGATATATGCAATTCTTTCAAGTGGAAAAATAGTCATTTTGAAAGTTTTTAACTTGGACTTGGAAGAAGCTTTAAGGAGTTTTGATGTTGAATGTGCTACCCTATACAATTTACGTCATCAAAAGCTTATGAATATGAAGATCATTATTTGTTGCTCAAATAGTGATTTTAAACCTGTAATAATGGAATTTATGCTAAATGGACGTCTTGATAGATGGTTGTACTCCCACAACTGTTGTTTAGACATCTTACAAAGGATGAATATGATGATCGATGTGGCATCTGCGTTGGGGTATCTTCATCATGTTCCTTTGCCTGTGATTCATTATGTTTTATTTTATTATTTTATTAACACACTCACATACACACTTATACGCGCACATCTTATAATAAATAGTTAAGGTTTTTTTCAGCTCTTTGAAGTATTTTCGTAGATACTTCAGTATCTTAAAGTATTTTTTTTAATTCATCTAGCACCCTACAGTAATTTATAGGTGGGTCCATCACCTTAAAGTAATGTGGTTGTGGTTCATCCACCACTCAAAAGTATTTTTTCCATGTGCATTCAACACCCTAAAGTATTTTATAGTGCAATTTTATCATTAACAATATAATGTGATGGACACACCTAAAAAATTACTTAAAGGTAGCGGATGAACACAAAATATTTTAGATGCTGCATGCCTATGAAAAAATATTTTAAGGTGGTGGATGAACTACAATACGTCCTTGCAATATCATTCATCTATTCCATTAAGGTTGTTTAACCTCGTGCACACTTGCTACAACGAGACCGTCAATTATCAAGCACACACTCTCATCAAGAAATTCTTCAGGAAATTGAAATAACTTTGATGGATCTTCTAAAACTTTTTGGATGGTTGTTCTAAAAAAAATCATATTTGAGAAGATTGAAACGTGAGATTTAACTAAATGAATATTGGGTTATTCTCGGCTTTTTACCCCATTTTTTTAAAAAAAAATTTACATAATAAAAAATAAGAAAACATATTAAAAGTCATTTTAGTTTTTTTTTTTTGGAACACATTCCTATTTTTTTATAAAACGTTTATTAAAAACTAATTATCAAAAAATTTAGAAAATATTAACATGAAATTATTACGCTAATATATGCTTGCTTTAAATCATGGAGGAGGAAAATATTTTTCAAAATTAGTTTTTTGGGTGAAGATCTTTATTAAATTCTTAAGACGACATGTTTACATAAAAATACCTTCAAACGTTTAAGCAAAAAAATATCTGGCCTTCAGACCCATTTTTTTCTCCCCACTAAAATTGACCATCAAATCAAATGGGTGTCTTACTGAATTATGGCCATCCCCGAAATTTTCCAAATCATGAGCAATATTGAACACGTCTTCTACGTAAAGGGTAATGTATCGACACAAGATTTTTCCTACTAACGTTCTTCTCGGGGCATATCTATCACTTACCCCCTCAATTACTTCTCGCCTTTGGCTATGTAGTTCGTTGACTCTCTCTTCCTCTCCCTTTCTCTCTTGTCCTGCGTTTGTCGTACCATTTGGATCTATATACAATTCTTTCAAGTGGAAAACACAAAAAAAAAAAAAAAAACAACATATTACCCACGAAAATTACCCACATAATTCCGTCTCTGAAATCAAATTATCGACGGATTAGGGACGGAAACAGAATTACCAACGGATCACCGACGAAATTTTTTCCGTCTCTAAAATATCCGTGGCGAATTGATTTACCGACGGAATTTTTATTTCGTTGGAAATTACCAACAGAAAAATATTCCATCGGTAATCACCCACGGAATTTTTCCATACCGCCCGCCCCCGAGCAAGGGGGACATGTACTTCTAACCTTGCAACACGTGTCGCTGTGAGATAATTGTTGCATTTTATGACAAAGGTGGCATTCGAACTTTGGACCTTTGGTATGTGTTCTGATGCCTTTGCCAGTTGAGCTGCTCTAACCTTGCGTTATTTATTCACGTAATAATATATATAATTAAAAAAAAATATAACATTAAGATAAGTATATATAATTAAATATATATTTATATATAATTATATATTTCATTTTTTAATATATAAAATATAAAATTTTTTAATTTCTAATTTCCTTTAAATATTTAATATTAATATAAATATATATAATATTACATATATATTTATATATAATTATATATTTCATTTTTTATAATATAAATTTAAAATATTTTAATTTCTTATTTCATTTAAATATTTTAATATTAATATAAATATATATTTATATATAATTATATTTTTTTTATGATATAACGTTTAAAATTTTTTATTTTTTATTTCATTTAAAATTTTTATTATTAATATTATATATATTTAATATATTATATTAAATATTAATTTTATGATATTTAAATTTTTATTTGTTATAGATTATTTTTATTTTTATTATTTTATATAAATTATTAAAAGAAAATAAAAAAATTATTAGTCTTACCGACGGATTATAATCCATCGGTAATAGAGACGGATTACCCATGGAATTCCGTCGGTAATTTCTCATTAAATTACCTACAGAATTCCGTGAGTAAGGCGTGGATAATTACCGATGGAAAAAATTCCGTGGGTAATCTGTCAATATTTACCCACGGAATTTTTTTCGTCTTTAATTCGTCGGTAATTAGAGACGGAATTTTTTTTCTGTCAGTAATTCCGTTGGTAATTTTTCCAATAGAAAATCCATTGGTAAACCGTCGGAAATTACTGAAGGAAATAATACCGTGGGTAATAGCATGTTTTTTTATAGTGAAAATACTCACTTTGAAAGTTTTAAACTTGGACTTTGAAGAAGCTTTAAAGAGTTCTGATGTTGAATGTGCTATCCTATACAATTTACGTCATCAAAATCTTATTAAGATCATTATTTGTTGCTCAAATAGTGATTTTAAACCTCTAATAATGGAATTTATGCTAAATGGAAGTCTTGATAGATGGTTGTACTCCTACAACTATTGTTTAGACATCTTGCAAAGGTTCTATATGATGATCAATGTGACATCTGCATTGGAGTATCTTCATCATGGTTCTTTGCTAGTGATTTATTGTGTTTTATTTTATTATTTTATTAACACACTCACATACACACTCATTTGCGCACATCTTATATAATAAAGAGTCAGGGTTTTTTTCAGCTCTTTGAAGTATTTTTCTAGATACTTCAGTATCTTTAAAGTATTTTTTTATTCATTTTGCACCATAAAGTAATTTTTAGGTGGGTCCAGCACCCTAAAGTATTGTGGTTTATCCACCACTCAAAAGTATTTTTCCAGGTGCATTCAACATCATAAAGTATTTTATAGTGCAATTTTATCCTTGACAATTTGATATGATTGATACAACTGAAAAATTACTTAAGGGCAGTGGATGAACACAAAATATTTTTGGTGCTGCATGCATATGGAAAAATATTTTAAGGTGGTGGATTAATCAAAGGCACACTTGCTACAGCGAGATCATCAATTATCACGCCAACACTCTCATCAAGAGATTCTTCGGGAAATTGAAATAACTTTGATGGATCTTCTACAATTTTTTGAATGGTTGTTCAAAAAAAATTATATTTTAGAAGATTGAGACGTGAGATTTAAGCTTTGATGAGTTCGAGTTCTCAAGGTGAGAACTCAAGTGCTCCATCAACTAAATAAATATTGGGTTATTCTCAACTTTTTGCCCGATTTTAAATAACAAAAAACGATTTTATATAATAAAAAATAAGAAAATATATTCAAAGTCATCTTATTTTTTTTTAGTCTTTTAGAACAGATTCCTATTTTTTTATAAAACAATTTATTAAAAACTAATTATCAAACAAGATTTTTTATTTTTTTATTTTAAAAAACATTGTTTTGGAAATAAGAAATTAAACAATAAGGACTATGTTTTCGTTAAATGTTTAAACGACAAATACAATACATCTAACAAACTGATTATTTTTGTATGGGTCTTACATCATTTGTTTATTCTTTCATTTGTATCGCTGTAGTTTTGTCTGAATTCATCATTTACGTTGATTTTTGTGAAAGCACTTTCAATCTCATAATTGTTTTAGGTACCAAAATCACCCTATTAATAATTGAAGCTAAACCCTTATAAAATAAGATGATAGGCTCCGAGTCAGTATATCAATGACATTGCAAATTGGAACTAAATGTTAAATTAACATTAAATTATTGCGCTAATTTATGCTTGCTTTAAATCACAGAGAAAGAAAATATTTTTTAAAATTCTATGTTTGGTTGAAGATCTTTATTAAATTCTTAGGAAATATGTTTAGATAAAAATATCTTGAACTTTTTAAGCAAAAAAATTTCTCATCTTCATACCCATTTTTTCTACATATGGTGTCGTCCTGAATTATGGTCATCCACTAAATTTTCAAAATCATGAGCAATATTAAACGCGTCTTCTACTTAAAGGGCAATATATCCACACAAGGTTTTTCCCACTAACGTGTTCTCGGAGCATATCTATCACTTACCCCCTCAATTACTCCTCGCCTTGGTCTATGGAGTTCTTTGACTATCTCTCCCTCTCACTTTCTTTCTCTTGTGTGGTGCATTTGTCGCATCATTTGGGTCTGTATACAATTCTTCCAAGTGGAAAAATAGTCACTTTGAATGTTTTTAACTTGGACTTGAAAGAAGCTTGAAGGAGTTTTGATGTTGAATGTGCTACCCTGTACAATTTACGTCATCAAAATCTTATCAAGATCATTATCTGTTGCTAAAATAGTTCCTATTAAAGAATACTTCTAATTATTTCTTAAAGAAAATATCATTAATTCATTTAATTTTTCATAATTTTTTCTAACTTCCGCCCTCTGTATTTTTTTTTTTCACACTTTAAACCTCCTTTATAGCAAAGGTAAAATGGGAAAAAATGTAATTAATGAGGTTATTGGTTACTTATATCTGGGACCAAAAATTGCTTCTAGAAGATACCCTATAACAAGGACTAGAGGGAGTATGTAATTCATATGTTAAATATGAGTAAATTTGAAAGTTTATTTATGTTTAGATAAATTATATTTGAGAAGACTAAGAGACATGGGATTCAAGCTTTGATGAGCTCGAGTTCCAAAGGTGAGAGCTTAAGTCGTCAAGTAGTTAAATGAATATTGGGTCATTCTTCACTTTTTGCTTGATTTTAAATAACAAAAAAGGTTTTTACAAAATAAAAAAATAAGAAAACATAGTCATTCTAGATTTTTCATTTTTCAGAACAGATTCCTATTTTTTTTATTAAACATTTAATTAAAAACTAATTATAAAACAATTTTTTTATCTTTTTATTTTTAAAAACAAAAAATTGTTTTGGAAATAGGAAATTAAACAATAAGCCTATGTTTTCGTTAAATTTTGAGAGTTAAGATTAAATATCTTTAAAATATATTTTAAATGTGATAACGCTGTGTGATGAAGATGCATGTGGTCCTCTATGTGAGAAATTATGCAACACGCAATTTTCTTCTTCTCTTGCGTTCAACATCTTTTATGGAGGAATTTTATGGTTATTTGTGTCCTTATTTAAAGTCTATCTAAATCTAAGTAAGTATATGTTTCTTTCACATCGATAGGGATATTTTTCTTCAAGTAAGTAAGATAATTAATATTATCTCTAAATGTTATTAATAAATTTTTATTTAATACTAGAAAAATCTATATATTGTGTTATTTTATACTGTTATTTTACTGATGACGAAGAAATTAATTCAGGAACACACAACGTTTTTGTCATTTTGTCACTGTCATTATGTGTTGCCAGTTATTTTTCAATTAATATCTTTTTATCTGCATCACTCATAATTTTCATATCATATTCGCTTATGGGTTGTATGTGATATCAACAATATAGCATTAATGACTTGATTTGGGCTTGGATGAGTCATATTCCCTTGCGTAAACAATACTTCTCTAATTCTATTTATAAGGTAGTGGGAAAAGAAAATTTTTAGTCCTATTTATAGGGTAGAGAGAAATTTTTCATATAAATATATAATTCTACCCTTAATTTATTGTTATATTAACTTTGTTCTCATGGATTATAATATATATTAAATAGGGGTAAAGTTAGAAAATTGTTGAATTTTAAGTTAGAGTTAATAAAATTTAAGATTTTTCTTTGTTTGTGTAAATATGCTCAAAGTATCTTATAAATATGATTAGAGAGTAATCAACAATGAATTAACTAGTCAGCAAAAAATATAAAAAAAAAAACATGAATAAACTAACATTAGATGAGTCACAGTCAACGCCTCCCCCCCTGCTATAAATATATTACTCCCTCTAGTTCCTATTAAAGAACACTGCTATTTAATTCTTATATACTAAGAAATTATCATTAAATTATTTAATTTGCCGTAAATGTTTCTAACTTTTTCCCCCTGTAATATTTATTTTTCCAACTTTGAACCTCAATTATAACAAAGGTAAAATGGAAAAAAAAAATTAATTAATGAGGTTATTAGTTACTTATATTTGAGACCAAAAATTGTTTTTAGAAGATGTCCTATAATAAGGACCAGGGGGAATATGTAATTCATTATATTAAATATGAGTAAATTTGAAAGTTTATTTTTTTTTTTAGATAAAGTTAATAACTTAACCACATCGTATTATATTTTTAATAAGATGATTAGAAGTGCTTTTATAATAAAAACTAGGAGGAGAAGTATAAATGTGTATTCTAGGATGCTCCATAATACTTGCAGCTACGATTGAATTGCTAGTCTGATATACTAAACATGGGAAGACTTGCTTCCTTTCTTTTCATTCTCTTCCTTTGCTACTTTATGACCTCCCTAGCATGGAGCAAGATGGATTCCACCATTGACAAATATGCCCTTCTTGCTTTCAAATCATCTATTGCGGTGGATCCATACAATCTCTTATCTAGCTGGTCAGTCTCTTCTTCCCTATGTGATTGGGTTGGTGTTGGATGCAATACTCACCATGGAAGGGTCGTTTCCTTTAATCTTAGTGACAGAGGCCTTAAAGGCATCGTATCTCCACAACTGAGAAATCTCTCTTTCCTTGTTGAACTTGATCTGAGTAGCAATTATTTTCATGGCCAGATACCAAAGGAGTTGGTACAATTGCGTGGATTGAAACGACTCAACTTGAGCTACAATGATTTTCATGGACAAGTTCCAACATGGATAGGAGATTTATCTATGCTTGAGCATTTGGGTTTTCGAAATAATAGTCTTAATGGATTTATTCCAATATCTCTGCTCAATCTGTCAAAGTTGGAGAACTTGGATTGGAATTATAACTTCATTCAAGGGACCATTCCGCTTGAGATAGGAAGTCTAAAGCACTTGAAGATTTTACGACTTGCAGGGAACAAGCTTTCTGGAGCTATACAACAAACAATTTCCAACTTGTCTTCACTTGAATTATTGAGTTTGTCTTACAACACTTTGTCAGGTGCGTTTTTAAGAAATATGAGCTTGTCTAAATTTTTTTTTTATATTGTGTGCGTTTCTTTTCTTTTTTTTTTTTTTTTTTTTTTTGCGAAAATAACAAAAAAAAACCTTGAAATTGCAAAATTCCAAATCAAGTATTTCCTAAAAAATGAGTTATGAATTATTTATCAATTTTCGTTATTTCCTTATCAATTCTTGGTAATTAATCTAATTTGAGATTTTACAATGTCAAATTTCTTTTTCTATCTTTTTCCCTATTTCTTCCTGCATTTTTCTGTTATTATTTTAAGAATAAAAGAATCCATCGTCCAATTTTTGAAACGGTTTGTAAAGTCATAACATGGGAAAAAAGAATAGTGGTACAAAGTTCAAACGAATCTAAAAGGTTCATCATTAGTCTTTGAAAATAAATATTTATTATTCTGTTATTAAAAAGTTTTTGTAGGTTTTTCTTTTCTGAATAAGTAAGCTTTTTTTTTTTTATACAACTTAAAATAAGTAAGCCTTACAAGTTACAAGCAACATATATTTTTGGAACATTTAATTTTGATTTGGATAATCTGAATTATATATTAATTTATTATTTACTATTAATTTTTATTTTCTAAAAAAAATTAGTAACAAAATAACTTTTCTGGGAGTCTCCTAACAAATATGCGTTTTGTTGAAAGAAATGATAAAAAGCAAGGGCGCCAATTCTCCTAGTTTTTTCCTCTAACACAGTTAATTGAAGAAACTCATACTCTTACTCCTTGAATGAGATGAACGCCACTTGCATGACAGATAGAAATTTGTCAGAATTAATTATTCCACTATATTCAGAAAGATAACAGTAATAAATATAAATTAATCTAAATTACAAAATAATAAACTAAATTGGGGTATAAAACACGGTGTGAAAACCTTGTGGAATAGCACAATACACTCTCCAACATTAAATCCATCCAAATTTCTCATCGAAGCACATATCCTTTTTAAAAATAAGTGTAGCAGTGCGGTGCTCTATTATTTAGAATATATTTGTTTTATTTCTAAAAGGTTGCTCAAGTCTTACTATATGTATCTATCAAAATATTACTTGTCTGATGTACATAATACCTTTATCAATTGCACCAATAATCCTATTTGGCGTATGGATTTTGATCTTCAATTGTCCCTATACAGGACTTATTTAGCTAGTAATAGATTTAATTTTTGAAAATAATTATATTTCTTAACATTGTCAGCTTAACTTTCTAACGATATATCTGATGTTTAAGTATATCTTTTCTTTATTTTTTTCAATAAAATGCCGACATAAATTGTAACATTAGACTGAGAAATGACATGCTGTAGACATCAATACAAAAATACATATACTTAAAGAAAACCCTACCATATGTATGTTCAAACCCCAAGTAAGAAAAGTTGCACACGCTTTACTCCTCTCTCTTTTACAGTTTTAGTATTTAAATTAAATTATTTCCTTATTATATCTCTTTCAACATTGATACAATGATAAATGATAATTTTTACTATATATATTAATTATTTCAACAAAGAACTTTATCATTTTGTTATGACAACTTACTTATTACTCTGGATTATACTTATTGCGCATGCTGTAAAAGTTGATGTTATTGACATATTGTTTGTCATTTAATATTTGAAGGAGCCATTCCAAATCAAATTGGTAATCTTCCACGGCTACAGACAATATACCTCGAAGATAACCAACTTTCAAGTTCTATACCAGCCTCTATATTTAACAGTTCAATGCGATAATACATTTACCTAGGCACAAATAATTTATCTGGTGAGTTACCCTCTATTTGGCATCAATGCAAGGAATTGAAAGAATTACAATTGGGCGATAACATGTTCAACCCTAGAATCATTCCAAGTGACATTGGAAATTTGACAAACCTCCAAATCCTAGATCTTGGCAACAGCAATTTGCAAGGTAAGAATCATTCCCCAAACAATTTCCAATTTTCTCTCTTGGTTTCCATGTTTCGTCTATTCCAGCATTTTCTTTTGGATGACATCTTTCTTTCTTTAAAAAAAAAAAAGACGTACCAATCATCCAGCTTTCTCAATGAATCACATATCCAATAAAAACATGCCATGGGAATAATAGTTTGGTCTATGGATATTAGTCCAGCCAGATTGGAAACGTCATGGATTTTTTCAAAAGAATTATAGTTTTCTTTTAACATTTAAGGTATATTATAGCATTAATTCTCAAAATAAGTCAGAATATATATACCAACTGACATTGGAAATTTAACCAATCTTAAAAAATTATATCTCTGGAGCAACAACTTGGAAGGTATGAGTTCTAATTACATGTTGATTGCAATTTTATTTTCTTGTTTATAGGTCATTAATTCCTAATACACATTAGTAATTCTATTTGGATCGATAAAAATATATTCAACTGGATTACATTTAAAAACACGGATCATGATGATTTCTTGTTAAAGCAAAGCATGTCATTCAAAGTGTCAATTAGCTGTGGGTTATAAATAGTTCAGTCCAACCAGATTGGAAACATCATGGATTTCTTAATTTTTTTCTATCGTGAGTTTCTTTTTTTTTTTTTTTTTTGGGAAAATGATAAAGAAATAACCTTGAAATTACAAAATTCTAAATCTGGTATTTCGTAAAAAATGAGTTATGAATTGCTTATCAAGTTTCGTCATTCCCTTATCAATTCTTGCTAATTAATCTAATTTGAGATTTTACAATTTCAAATTTCTTTTTCTATCTTTTTCCCTATTTCTTCCTGCATTTTTCTGTTATTATTTTAAGAATGAAAGAATCCATCGTCCAATTTTTGAAACGGTTTGTAAAGTAATAACATGGGAAAAAAGAATAGTGGTACAAAGTTCAAACGAATCTAAAAGGTTCATCATTAGTATTTGAAAATAAATATTTATTATTCTGTTATTAAAAATTTTTTGTAGGTTTTTCTTTTCTGAATAAGTAAGCTTTTTTTTTTTTTTCTACAACATAAAATAAGTAGGCCTTACAAGTTACAAGCAACATATCTTTTTGGAACATTTAATTTTGATTTGGATAATCTGAGTTATATATGAATTTATTATTTACTATTATTTTTTATTTTTAAAAAAAATTTAGTAACAAAATAACATTTCTGGGAGTCTCCTAACAAATATGAGTTTTGAAAGAAATGACAAAAAGCAAGGGCGCCAATTCTCCTAGTTTTTTCCTTTTTTTTTTTGAAATACAAAGGCAAGCAAAAGCTTGAGGTTTACAAGAGGGATGCTAGGAAGTATGCATCACACGATGACCCAGTAGTATATCACCACACTCTAAGACAAAAAGCGCATTACATTCCGCTGGCGGAGTGTCGAACACCAAGTAGACATGATCGCTCATCTGAGCCCTTCATGCTAGGTGATCAGCACATCTAACATTCTCCCGATAAGTATGCAAGATCTCCATATCCCAATCCAGGAGGATAAGAGATCTAGTGTCTGAGATGACGTCATACAGTGGATGAGCAGATCCACAATCAATCGATAACAAATGGATGGCCTGAAGAGAATTTGAATACAACCTGATCTTATTAAGACCCATCTGCTTACACAGTTGGAGACCACTGTGTATTGCATGGATTTCCGCAGCAGTCGAGGAATTATGTCCCAACTTCTGTTGAAATCCACACATCCAAGTGCCCAGATGGTCCCGAATGACACCTCCACAAGCTGCATGTCCTCTATTGTCCCTCGATCCGTCCACATCCACGCGTACATATCCTGTGTCTGGCGGCCTCCACTGATCTTCCCCCCTAACTGGCATCTGAAATATTTGGTGTCGGAGGTGCCCGTTCTCCACTCCTTCAAATATCCTAGTTTTTTCCTTTAACACAGTTAATTGAAGAAACTCGTACTCTTACTCCTTGAATGAGATGAACGCCACTTGCATGACATATAGAAGTTTGTCAGAATTAATTAATCCACTATATTCAGAAAGATAACAGTAATTAATATAAATATAAATTAATCTAAATTACAAAATAAAAACTAAATTGGGGTACAAAACACGGTGTGAAACCTTGTGGAATAGCACAATACGCTCTCCAACATTAAATCCATCCAAATTTCTCATCGAAGCGCACATCCAAATTATTTATTCGATCGTTATTAGTGAAGTCAAATTGAAAGGGTCGTTCCTTTTTATTATTTAGAATATATTTGTTTTATTTCTAAAAAAGTGCGCAAGTCTTACTATATGAATTTATCAAAATATTACTTGTCTCATGTACATAATACCTTTATCAAATGCACCAATAATCTTATTTGGCGTATGGATTTTGATCTTGAATTGTCCCTATACAGGATTTATTCAGCTAGTAACATGTTTAATTTTTGAAAATAATTTTATTTCTTAACATTGTCAGCTTAACTTTCTAACGATATATCTGATGCTTAAGTATATCTTTTCTTTATTTTTTTTCAATAAAATGCCGACATAAATTATAACATTAGACTGAGAAATTTCAAACTGTAGACATCAATACAAAAATACATATACTTAAAGAAAATTCTTCCATATGTATGTTCAAACCCCAAGGAAGAAAATGTGCACATTCTTTACTCCTCTCTCTTTCACAGTTTTAGTATTTTTATTAAATTATTTCTTTATTATCTCTTTGAACATTGATACAAAGTTAAATGATACTCCCTCCGGTCCTAAATATAAGACAAAGTTGACTCTCTTTGGAGAAATTAAGGATGCTATATAAGTTACTTAATCATATCATATGTTATATATCTTTATATTATATATTAGTTTATTGGTCAAACTAATTAGTTTGGAGAAAAAAATAAAAATATAAATATTCTAAAGTAATTTAATTAGCTTCCTTAATTTCTCCAAAAAAGTCAACTTTATTTCAACAATGAACTTTATCATTTTGTTATGACAACTTACTTATTACTCTGGATTATACTTATTGCGCATGTTATAAAAGTTGATGTTATTGACATATTGTTTGTCGTTTAATTTTGAAGGAGTCATTCCAAATCAAATTGGTGATCTTCCACAGCTACATACAATATATCTCGGAGATAACCGACTTTCGAGTTCTATACCAACCTCCATATTTAATAGCTCAGTGCGACAAAATATTGACCTAGGCAACAATAATTTATCTGGGAGTCTGCCAATAAATTTTTGTTTTGGGCTTCCAAAACTTAAATTATTCTATGTCTTTAAAAATGATTTGTCTGGTGAGATACCCTCTTTTTGGCATCAATGCAAGGAATTGGAAGATTTAGAATTGGGTGATAACATGTTCAACCTAGGAATCATTCCAAGTGACATTGGAAATTTGACAAACCTCCAAACTCTATATCTTTCCAACAGTAATTTGCAAGGTAAGAATCATTCCCCAAACAATTTTCAATTTTCTCTCTTCGTTTCCATGTTTCGTCTATTCCTGTATTTTTTTTTTGGATGACATCTTTCTTCTTCTATTTTTTTTTTTTAACAAAAAGATATACGAATCATCCAGCTTTCTCAATGAATCACATATACAATAAAAACATGCCATGGGAATAATAGTTTGGTCTATGGATATTAGTCCAGCCAGATTGGAAAGGTCATGGATTTTTTCAAAATAATTATAGTTTTCTTTTAACATTTAAGGTATATTATAGGGTTAATTCTCAAAATAAGTCAGAAGATATATACCAACTGACATTGGAAATTTAACCAATCTTACAAAATTATATCTCTGGAGCAACAACTTGGAAGGTATGAGTTCTAATTACATGTTGATTGTAAATTTATTTTCTTGTTTATAGGTCATTAATTCTTAATACAAATTAGTAATTCTATTTGGATCGATAAAAATATATTCGACTGGATTACATTTGAAAACACGGATCATGATGATTTCTTGTTAAAGCAAAGCATGTCATTCAAAGTGTCAATTAGCTGTCGGTTATAAATAGTTTAGTGTAGAAATGAATATCAATAAAACAATATGAAATAAAAATACACTTATTTTTTATTATTTACTTTCTTCGACGTTTTCGCTCATTTAGATGTTAATTCTTGAAGTGCAAAAACAATATTCTACGGATATAATTATCAACATCGGTGGCCTCCTTCCCCCACTCTGTGTCAGTCTAACCATGCATCTATCACAGTATCATTATTACTATTATCATCAATCGGCAATAGCACGTTGCTCAAGTATTTGTTTCATATATCATATTTGTGGGTAAGGTTGAAACCAAAACTTCTTGTTCTATATTATATCCAAAACTTCTAATTAAAAATGAGTTTTTTGTGTATATATATAGTCAATAAAAAGTTTTCTTTCAAAAAAATGCATGCATGATTTTTTTTTAAAAAAAATTTCATTTGGATTATTAAGAGAAATTATAATAAAACATAGGCTTGATAAGCGAGGCATATGCTGGAATATTCAATTTATATCTATGTCACAACTCCTTTAATGGTATGATCAATCTACCCATCCATCAATTTTTATGCTTTCAAAAATTCCATTTATTATTTGCAAAACTGTTCAGTATATTAGTTTTTCATAATCAGTAGTAACTACCTACGCCTAAGGCACACATACACCAAATTCTTTTGCAGGTGAAATTCCTCAATCTATTTTCAACATTCCTTCTTTGAGAAAGGTTCACCTTTCCCAAAACCATCTAAGTGGCAACTTGCCAGATGAGATGTGCCATCAACTCCCTTTACTTGAGTACTTTGCGGTTGTTGATAATCATTTACAGGGAAATATTCCAAAATCAATGTGTAATTGCACATCTTTGCTACTCTTGCTTTTGGGTGGAAACTCGTTTTCAGGTATGCTCAAAAATAACCTTTCTATATGACTTTGGGGTTGTTGATATATCATAAAATATTCAAACTAAACAAATTAATTAAATAGACTATATCCGAACCAATATTGACTCAATAATAAACTAATCCTAATTGAGATATTTATAAATAATATTTATATTATTTTTAACAGAAAATAAACTAACAACTCTTTCAGACATGCTAATAAACATGAATTGCAAAATATTTATTTGTAGTTTTATTAAATGTTCTCTGAAGATCACATTTTATGGAATCCTAGCCCAAAAAGTAGTTAAAGTTTTATATGACATGACACATAAGAAAGCAATGATAAATATATTTACGCACGCAGACCCTCAAGTAATTATAAGAGGTAACTAATTTCATACCTGGCTTAAATTAGTTCCTTCACTTTCCTGTATTATCCAGGAATGGAGTTGCCAGGATAGAAACAAATTTAAAAGGACGCAAAATTAATAAAATATTAGGAGTTTCTTGTAAGATAGAGAAGTGAATTCAAATTTTTGAAACGTACGTGTGTCTGTTTTACACACACACGTACAAAACAGGCATATTACCCTTTTTGTCAATTTTCACTACTTTATATAAAAGTTATCATGCGTCCATCATTTTTCGTTTTTTAAGTTAATCACCCAACAGCAAGCTTTTTGCTTTTAGGTCTTATACCCAAGGAGATAGGCAATCTTCATAAGCTTGAAGTGTTGGATTTCTCATATAATAATTTCAATGGACCCTTTCCTTCACATATATTCAACATTACGGCATTGAGGCTCGTCAACCTTAATCATAATTTCCTCTCTAGCTTTCTCCCATCAAATATAGGATTGGCCTTACCAACCTAAAGATCTTGTCCTTGGGAGGGAATCAACTTATTGGAAAAATTCCAAACAGCGTCTCAAATGCTTCCAAGCTCACTTTCTTAGAATTATCAGAGAATAAATTTAGTGGTGATATACCCACTGCACTTGGGAATCTAACAAAGCTGATGGCATTATATCTTGAAGGGAACGATTTGAATGGGTTGATTCCAAATACAATTAATAGACTGCAAAGCCTTCAACATTTAAGTCTTAGCTACAACAAATTGCAAGGGCCCATCATAAATAAATTGTGCCAAATCAAAAGTTTGAGTGAGTTGTATCTAGACAACAACATGTTTTCAGGAATGATTCCAAAGTGCCTCACAAATACTTCTTTGCGGAAGTTGGAGTTAAGCTCTAACAAATTGATTTCTCATATACCCTCTTCTCTTTGGAGTCTCAAAGATATCTTGATCCTAGACTTATCCTCCAACGCATTGAGTGGAACAATTCCACGTGAGGTATCAAACTTTAGAACAATTATACTATTGAACTTGTCAAGAAATCAAATTTCAGGTAAAATCCCAACAACCATGGGTGGCTTGCAAACATTGCAAAATCTATCTTTGGCTCATAACAATCTACAAGGACCTATTCCTGAATCATTTAGTGGCATGATAGATATTGAGTTCTTGGATTTGTCCCAAAATAATTTGTCTGGGGTGATTCCAAAATCTTTAGAGTTACTTGTCCATATGAAGTACCTTAATCTTTCATACAATTTATTGTATGGAGGAATTCCAAACGGTGGGCCTTTTCAGAATTTTACATATGAATCATTTATGATGAATGAAGATCTTTGTGGAAAGCCCCAACTACAAGTCCATCCATGCAAAAAAGAAAACAAGCACATCTCAACAAAAATGGTGCTTGTGATCAAATGCTTGTCGGCTATCATTTTTGCAATCATTTTGGTTGCTTCATGCCTGGTGTTCCTTAAATTTAAGAAGGGCCATGTTAGTCATGAGATGAACAATAGAGACTTCTTAAACTTGGGTGCACCAATCAGGATATCCTATTATGATCTTTTGCAAGCAACAAATAATTTTGATGAGAGTAATTTTCTTGGCAAGGGAAGTTTTGGATCAGTTTACAAAGGAATTCTTTCAAGTGGAAAGATAGTTGCTGTGAAAGTATTTCACTCAAACTTGGAAGAAGCAATGAGGAGTTTCGATGTTGAATGTGCTACCATATGCAATTTACGTCATCGAAATCTCGTTAAGATCATCAGTAGTTGCTCAAATGATGATTTTAAATCTCTAATAATGGAATTCATGTCAAATGGGATCCTTGATAGATGGTTGTATACTCATAACTATAATTTAGATATGATGCAAAGATTGAACATAATGATTGATGTGGCATCAGCGTTGGAGTATCTTCATCATTGTTCTTCTGCACCAGTGGTCCATTGTGATGTAAAGCCGAGCAATGTTTTATTGGATGAAAATATGGTGGCCCATTTGAGTGACTTTGGAATTGCGAAATTGTTAATTGACAGTCAATTCGAAATTTATACCGAAACTTTGGCTACAATTGGTTATATGGCACCAGGTACTAGTTTAATACTCATTAAAATTTATTTAATTTCTGTTACTTATATTCATTTATACCTACATGCATGCATGCACATGATCGAAGAAACTATAACTTATTCGACTATTTAATTCAGCACTCAAATTTATATGTAGAGTATGGATCAAGAGGAGCTGTTTCATTGAAAGGAGATGTCTACAGTTTTGGTGTTTTGCTTATGGAAATGCTTACAAGGAAGAAACCAACAGATGAGATGTTTGTTCAAGGTCTAACTTTGAAAGAATTTGTTAGCAAATCAACACCATACTCAATCATCGATATTATTGATGTCAATTTGATGCACACAAGCAACCAAAACACTAGTAATATATTATTGTATATTATATCATCAGTTTTTGAGTTGGCATTAAATTGTTGCACTGACGCACCTGAGGCAAGACCTAATATGTCAGAGGTTGTGGTGTCACTAGGAAAACACAAGGCCATGCTAATGGAAAATATTCAAGGAACCCCTTGTTGAATAACTATGTTAAATTAAATTGTATTTGCTACAATCTTTAACCCTTTGGATGTTTTATTTTTGCAACTCGTCATATGGAGTGATGATGTCTCCTGTATTAATATATTATTATTTGAAATTTGAGAATTTTGTACTCACATATGGGTTTTGGTTGTCTTCAAAGTAGTTCTTAACTTTTATGTGTTGCAGATGTACATTGAATAATAGTAACATAGAGATAATGGCTTTTTTTTCTTTCATGATAAGTGAATAAAATTTAGAAAGTGATTGAGTTGAGGGAGATATACGTAAAAGATAATTGAAACATGGAGGAGAAATAGAAATTGTTATAAAAAGAAGATATGGTTGAAAAAAAGAAATGAAATTAATCCACTTGAAAACCAAAGTGAATCCCTTTATAACTCTTATACTATATTCGATTCTTAATGTAAGACTCAGTTGACTAACTTTGAGGGATTAAGGATGTTAAATAAATTATTTTAAAGTATTTATATTTTTCATTTTTCCTCCAAACTAATTTACTTGACTTATAAATAATATATAATCTAATGATCCACTTAACTAATTTAGCTACCTTATTCTCTCTAGAGCAGCGGACTGGGTTGTATTGAGGACATAAGGTGGTGTTAATTATTCAATGACTGGGTTAACATGATTATTGGGTTCATTGTGGACTCCAACAAATCCCATCTTGCATTGACCCAATTACAAAAAATGGACCAACACTAAGACCATCCAAAGCTTTGAAATAAGTTTATAGATCCAGATTGGGTTGCCATTATAATGTAATGGAATATGATGTTTTATTTTTATTCTATTTTATTTTATTGGTCAAAACATGTAATTTAAATACCAAAATTACTTGGTTTTCAACCCGTGTTGGGCTTGGGTTTATGGCCAATGTCATTGTTAAACCAAAATTACTTTTATATTACTTTAATCAAAATCATGTTTTAAAAAAATATATAACAAACTTTTACATCTTAATACAATCTTTAGTTCCTCTAATTTTCTCTTATTTTGGTTTTAGTTCTTCTAATATCAAATTATAGGTTTTGGACCCTCAAATTTTACTCTGTAAATTGGACCCTACAATTTAATAAAAACTTGATCATTTTGCCCTCTAAGGAATCAATACCCATACTTTGAACTTTGAAGCTTGAAGAACAAAGATTATATTAACCCAAGTCTTAAACATATATGCTAAGCTCCTCAATGTAATTATGGTGCATTTAAGTTAATACAACAAAGAACTTTTAGAATTCTAGTTACATTGTTCTTAAAACTATAGGTGATAACTATGTTTTAGTGGTGATTTTTTTTCCATCGTTTTCATTGGTGATTATTTAATACTAGTAATTAATAACATTCACTCAATTATTTTTATTTTTTTATGTAAAAGCATTATAAATTTAATTATTTATTGTTTTTTATCTACTTTTCCAAGATTTATTTTTCTATTGAAAATGAAAAGAAAGAAAGAAAGAAAGAAAGCTGAATGGGATCTCAATATTTATAATAACCACGTGTCAATTCCTGATTTGGGTTCAATGCCTTGAATGGCAGGTGAAGAATTCCATCTAGGACAATCTAGCTTGAAGAAAATGTTAGTTTTGTTTGGTGAATGGTAAGCCGTTACCTTAATGTTGTTTCTAACGTCTAAGTAAATTTTGCTATATTTTACAAACTGGGCTGGCAGGGGTATGCTGCAGATTTTTTATGTATTTGTTTTACTGATGTTTTTAGTTATTTTTCCAATACTTTATTCTTTTAGTGAGCTTTTCTTCATTTGCCTTCATCACTGACACCTTAAAATCTGACTATAAATTGTAAGCTTATAAAAGTATTAAACGCGTTGAGTTGGTGAATTCTATCCGGTGTGGTGGCAGACTTATTGTATTTATTAGCTTTGGCCACTGATGAATGTTAATATTAATGAGAGATATTGGTTTTTTTTTTTTGAATTCTGGAGAATTTTGTGAGACTCAGCACTGAATAAGTACTAGCTAGTTATGTTTTTTCCCTAAAGAAATGATGCTTAGAACCTAAAAGTCAGACAAAACAGTACAAGAGAACAAAACAAAACAAGAAACCACAAAACAATCAGCCACCCGTATCTACCATCTATTAGTAAAACATAAAAGGCCAATTTGTCTCACAATATCCTTCTACCATTTTTAGTCTTTGAGTCTATTTTCATCTTTCAGAAATAATTCACAATTTCCCTGTCTTTCAGTATATTTTCATCTCTTTAGATAAGCTCTCTTTTCTCCTGAATAGGAGCTCATTGTGTTAATATCAAGACACACATACCTTGTCTGGTTCCTAAAACATGGTTTTCTTTTTGCAGCATTATAATAATGACTAGGGCTTTCCCCAATTATCTAGGGGAGAGAAAGGATCTTGTTTTTGTTCAGAATATATCGAGTCTTATTGCTTATCAGATTATGCAAGCCCTAATAATAATATGCTTCGCTTGCTAATGGAGTTGGCGGATACAACACCTTGGACATGAAATTGATCATCTCAAATTAATTATGCATATTCCATCATACATTATATCAATTTTGTTGTTGTATGGACAATAAGGGATTATAGGTGCAGCGCTTACGAATTTTTAGACATCTTGTAATTTTTTGGCATCAAGATCATTTGAGTTTTACATTGTCTTTTCATAAACCATGAGCTTAGAAATTCACATTCAACATTTAATCGACAGCACAAAATATATATCTCAAACAATGGGAGGAAAGAGCTTACCATATGCATTTCCAATCTGACTTTGATTTTTGAAACCAGCAGTAACAGAGATGCTGAGAAATCTGGCCAAGGAACATCTTCGATGTGTGCACAACTTTCACTCTTGGAAAACAACCATATGCTAGGGCTTGCTTGATAATTGAAAGGTTGTAGTTATTGTGGCCTGGCTTGCAACTATAGCTGCCGCTATTGTTACAACAAATACTGGCCAATATATTCTATCTGCAGAACTAACGATAATCAACTTCAACATCTAACAAATGAACAGAAACTGCATGAAGAAATTAAGCAGCATGATTCAAATTACAAAAATCTTTGAATTGTTCTGGTAATGATGGAGGTAGTCGAATCTCCAAGCTCTGGTTCTGAAGCTTCTTTGCGGCGCCTCTGTTCTGGTATGAAGCTCTCTCAATTTGCCTCTGGTGTCTGATTCTGAGCTCTGGTTCCAATTCTCTTGCTATGGTGAAGCTCTATTTCTAGTGTGGGGGAAGAAAGTCGAAGGTCACCGGAGATTGTGGAGGAAGGTGATCAGTGAGAGTGAACGGTGGTGTTTTGCCGCACTTCTATCTCCCTGTGTTCTCTGTCGCTCCGGCAGTGACAGAAAGGCGGCCTGTGGTGTTGAGGGAAGAAGACCGCCGGTGGCCTGTGGTGGTGAATGATACCTCCGGCAAGAGAGGAAGAAGAAGGCGAAGGTGATGGAGGAGGTTGAAGATCTGCAGGTGGTGAGCCCTGTCAATGGCCGCCGCTACTGTTTCATTAAGCACCGAAGAAGCAGTAGCATTGAGCCTCGACCTAACCCTTGGTCAAAACGTGCGTTTTCACCAAGGGACTGTATTGAAAATTTTGAAACTTTTTAGGAGGACTAACATAGAATAGCAAAAACTTTTGTGGGTACAAAGTTAATTGGAAAACATTTTAGGCCCAGTTTTTGTAATTTTCTCTGAATCTTTCTTCATTACTTCGCAGTTTCTAGAAATTCTAGGTTCTTTCCTGTATTTTTCCCAAACTAATATGCAATGAAAATAAACCCAAAATGTAATATCTTGTATTCCAAAATTAATCAATTAAGGCAAATCATAAAATATATGAGATTTTTCAACCTTAATTTCTTATAAACACCTTTAATCACAATTAATTATAAAAGAGGTATTTTAAGCTCAATTCTTATGACAAAAACCCTAAATAAAATATGAAAATATATAATAAAAATAGAGATTTATCATATACATTATAACATGATTTTCTGGGTCACAAATGTACATTGAATTAAAATTTCAGAAATTGTTTATTTTTACTTTCCCATTTTATTTCTGCCTACCAAAAAAAAATAATATTGATTTTCCAAATGAATTAAAATGGTTCTTACCATTGTCTGTTTCTTTATGCTCTATATTGATGTTTTGGAAATCTCCTTATGTTTTTGGGAGTAAAACCCAGCTAAACATACTAAATTATGTTTGATTAAAAAGTCATATTCATTTTACATATTGAGAATTATATTAATTCCTCTTGCCAATATTCTAGTCCAAAATAAAACGCAAACAACAATTCGATCAGAGTATGCAAATATATTGCAAAACAAAGCATCTACTGATTAACAGAAAACTTAAAGTGAGAGAATGACATTTGGGCCCCTTAGATGATGATTGTTAAGACTTTAGTCCCCTAAATTGGAAAAATATCAAATCTAAAAATTAAGGTAAAGTACAAGCTAGATGGAGAAAAGAGGTTTCTCTCCAAAATAATTTCAATAAAATGATCCTCCCGAATTTTCTTAAAAAATATGAGCTAAAAATATTTTTCTTCAATTTCTTTTATAAAATTAGGTATTTTTTCAATATTTTATTCTTTTAATGAGCTTTTCTTCATTTGCCTTCATCACTGACACCTTAAAAAGCAGCGTATAAATTGTAAGCTTATAAAAGTATTAAACATGTTGAGTTGGTAAATTCTATATGGTGTGATGGCAAACTTATTATATTTATTAACTTTGGCCACTGATGAATGCTAATATTAATGAGAGATATTGTTTTTCTTTTTTTGTTTTCTTTTTTGAATTCTGGAGAATTTTTTAAAACTCAATAGTAAATAAGAGCTAGCTAGTTATGTTTTTTTTGCTATGATGCTTAGAGCCTAAAAATAAGACAAAACAGTACAACAGACCAAAATAAAACAAAACATGAAACCACAAAACAATATAATCAGTCACCCATTGAAGAAGGCATGTGTGCTTTGTGCCTTGCTCGCCTCTTCAAAAATTAAACCAAGAATTGCAATATAGGGTGTAATTCCAAATCGTCTCTCAGGGAGCCTTTTATTAATTACCTAGAAACTAAGTGTGATGATTGGCATAAAACAAGTTAAAAAAATGATTTTAAGCTTTTATGTAACAACTAAATTGCAATTAAACTAAAATGCTTTAAAAACTAATATTTTTGGATTTTTGGAATAAAAGTGGAATGGAATGGAAATTGGTTTTGAAATGTATGATAAAAGCCTCTTAGAACAATGGATTTCATCTATCTTTTGCTTCAAAATATTTTTAGGAGTGTGATAGTTTGACAAAAAATGCCCAAAAGACCCCTTGAGGTAGCTTGAATTAGGTGAATTAATTCTTCCAAATCGGGTAGAAATAATCCCTCTAACCAAAACTCAATACAAAACACTAGCAATTGCAACCAAAATCCCTCAAAATACCAAACCTTAAACACTGTTGAGTCTAGTGTATTAATCAATGATTATTCCTAGACCTAGAAAAAAATCACTTTTTAAAACACTATTAGAAACCACTTTGTATGCAATTTTTTAAATCATTAAGTTCTCTAAAATATCAAATCATATCAACCGATGAGTCTAACACCAAAAGATAGGAACACCTACTCTAGAGATGCTATTAATCACTCCTAGTGTGTGATTGTGAATTAATTGATGCAATTGGTTCCAAAGTAATCCAAAATTAACTCAATATCTAAATAATACCATGCAAGATAATAGAGAATCAAGAAAATTACAATAAAACATATATATAACTATATATATTGATAAGCACAAAATTCAACATCAACTAATGAAAATCACAAATTGGTTTAAACAAAGATTAAACCAAATATATTAGTCTTAACTACAAATTACAATTCCTAAAACCAAGAAAATCATAAATATACAATAAAGCTAATAACCAAAACTAAAACTCCTCTTTGTAGCTCCAAACATCAAGACTCAATCCTTTGCTCTAGGAGAAAATAAGCTCAACCACTAGAACCCATAGACCCAAAATCAAGAGGCAAAATTGTCCTCTTCAACAATATCATAGCCATCAGAAAATTCACCGGAAAACAAGATTGAACAGAGGAAATCAAAGCCAATTAAAACAAGGTCACTGGGAAAGGAAGAAAGGAAAGTAACGGGGTTGGTGAAGCAGCGGTGGACAGTAGATGAAGACTCGATGGTCCGCTGTGCATCTAGCTTTCAAGCTCTGTTTGGTTCAACAGAGGAGAGAGGATGGGAGGGATTTTCATATTACCTCGTTTCGATTAATCGAAAGGGAGGGGAGGGGAGGAATTTTAATGTTATCTTGTTTGGTTGAGGAGGGGAGGGGAGGGAAAATATTTTTATTTGGACAATTTTACCTCATTTAATCTTGTTTTTTCATACATAGTGATTGAACCATATTTTTACATAAAATTTCCATGATTAATTTGGGATTTTAATGTATTTTCTGGGACATTATTACATTATTAAGCATTAATTTTGCATTATTAAGAAATTGAGGATTTTGGAGGTTCAAATTAATTATTTAGAGGGAATTGAGCTAATGTTGAAATTGGAAGCTGAAAGCCTGAAATAGAGGGAGCCCAAAGCCCAAAACACAAGCTGTTTGATCAAGGAATTTGGCCCATGTCAGATTTTTGAATAGGCTGGAAAGTAAGAAAAGAAGGATGAAGCCCAGACCCAATACGTTCACTCCAGACCCAATATAAAATAAAGCAAAACAAACAGAAGCAAGGTGGACTGCTAAAGGAAAAAAAAAATGGAGAGACAAGCCCGAAAGACAAGGAAAAGAGACAGAAACTGTCACACCCTCATCTTTATTTCACCTTTTTCAAAGTATTTACGGAAAATGATACGCAGTTCGGTGGGCAACACAGGAATAGCATAAATATACTGATATTAAATGAAAATTTATATACAGGAGTCTTCCCCATAGGGTTCGATAATATGTACAAATTTTGTCCAAAATATCCAATATATATTAAAATTAAACTAATATAACCAAATAATTCTGATCTTGGGACTTGCACACCTCAATTGTCCGTGTCAACTACTTTGCCTTTAGAGCCACTGGTTCCCGCTGGAACATTTATTATTTATGAAAAAGGGTGAGATTCCAAGGAATCTCAGTAGTAACACATAATCCATAATATAAAATGCGAAAATTAAATATGTAATGCACCATATAATGTAAATGAAAATTCATACTATAACATGTGTGTACACAATACTCAGGGCCAAATGACTGTTTGGATCCCCTACATGTCCGTGTACCTCAGCTGAGTCCCATACCACAGCTAGGTAATGTGCCCAAGGCACGTGTTCATATCACAGAATATAGCAACATATAGCATATCAACATTCACATAGTGTATGAGAGATAGAGTTACTACCTTCTGTCCCTTTTTGCTACACAAGAATAGTTCCTCGAACTATGTGCCAACGGCTCAGGCGATTAATTCAGTCCTAAAATTCCAAATGTACAAGAATTAGGTTAAAACCCATTCATGTACCCCTTCAGAGATTCCCATAATATTTTTGGTGGTTATATTAGTCTATACTGAAATTTTACCAAAATACCCTTGGGACCCAGTCCCGGCCCCACTGTACTCGGTCTGACTATAATTTTTTTTTCAGAAATTTTGACCCAGGCTATTTTAACATATTTTCATATAAGGAATCCATTTTTAACCTCGGTTTCTTACAAAATCACTGCCAAATGACAGTTTCACAATTTTCCAGAAACTAACATATTTTCAGTCAACTTTGAAAATTCATAAATAATTGTAGAAAATTCTAAATTGACTGATTCTAAAGCCTAAACGAAGGTCTTTAAACGTACTTTCATGGAAAAATATCCAAATATGATTACTGACTACATATATTAACCAGAAATTCGGCCAACTATTACTGTTCCAGATGGCATTTCAGAAACAAAGCTCAACTTCAAAAATCCATATCTTTTAATCTACTAGTCCAAAAATTATGTTCTACCCATCAATTTAAAGGTCTAAATGTCTTCCTTAAATCTGGAAAGTTTCATAATTTTTTGTTAAAGTTAGGTTTTCCAAAATTTCGCCACAACCAATCTAACTTTCAGAAATATAATCTGTCAGCAACTAAACTTCAAAAATTCATAACTAACTCTAAAAAAATCGAAATGGAGTGTTCTAAAATTCTATGGAAAGCTATTTAAGTGTAGTTTCATGAAAAATATCAAAAACTACTAGATGTTATTTAATCATTCCCAGAATTTTCGAAAACCATAACTGTCAGGCTTGAACGTCCAGAATGTTCTCTGTTACTGACTTAACTTTTAAAAATCATAACTCTCCCTAACGATATCAAAATAATGATTTCTTGGACTCACTGGAAAACTATGAATGTCTAATATATTCATGTAAAATTTCATAATTTTTCACTAAGGTTTTCCTAGTCAAAACGCAACATGAATCTGACTGACTCCCAAAAAACGTTAGTTTTGACAGTCTAACTTCAAAAATCAAGAACTCATCCATTTTCATCCCAAATTGTACTTTTCTTGATTCTATCATCAACTACACATCCTAAACTATCTATATAAAAAGACCCATTCGAAAATTCCATCTATAGCCTCTGTTTAAGATTTTACAAATTTCAGGTATGTACTCTGTTTTTCGGACAGCAAAACAGAATTGAGAAAACTAGCATGTATACATGAATTTGTACTCTAAACCTCACGAATTTTAACTCTATACTCTCCGACACATATTTCCTGAGGTTAACGATCAAATTTCATAACCAAAGAACTCCAAAATTCACCCCAAAATCGTCACACAATCACTGGTTTAACAACTTTTCGGTGGCAGAAACTTTCCGACGAATTTTCTCTTATTCCAGCCACAAAACCACCACAGAAACCACTCAAATCCAACATGAAAATAAGGATTAATGTGTAGGAGACTCACCTAAATATATTTATGATGTTGGATGTGGAATTTGGAGCTTCTTCTTCCTTCCTCAATTGCACCGATCACTCTTGCTCTCTTGACTCTCTCTTTGTTCTCTCTTTCTCTATTCTGTTTTCTTTCTTTCTTTCACTCTCTCTTTGACCAGCTACTTGGTCGAATGAAGAGCTGAGGGAATATTTAATTAAATGGCTGAGTGGGTGCAAGTGTGAATCATATTTCCGGATAAAAGTGTGGTGAGGTGTTGAGAGTGCTTGTCCGTGAATGTGTGTGTCGGTAAAAAGGGTGTGCAAACAAAAGAAAATGGAGTGATTAATGTTAGTGTGTGTGTCGGCAGCTTTTTTTTAGACAAAGTGTCGGCAGCTTTTAATATATATATATAGGTATATTTTTATCCTATTAATTACACACACCAGGCTCTAATTTTTCTCTTTGTCTAATTTAAGATTCCTTAAATTTTGTAGGTTCCATAATTTGACTTATTATCAAATTTTCATTTAAATTTTCTTTTTAGAAAATTTAAGCTTCACTAAATTTGGGATATTACAGAAACGCAGCTGGGCCCAGGCATGAAGAAAGAACACAGGAGAGGAGATCTGAGATTTGGGAAATGGAGGATCCGAATCAGCTGCTGAATATGGAAAATGGACATACCAGACACGACACGGATACAGAGCTGAAGGTTTTATTCAGACGGGGTGCGCCGCTGGGAAGAGAGGACTGATCTGAAGAGGAAAAAAAATGAGAAGGGAGAGGGGAGCTTCGGACCTGGACATGCTAGCATCTCCTTCATCCTCTCCATTTCCAGCAAGCTCAAAAACAGAAAGGAACCAGAGAGTGTGAGAGACACAGACCCGAAGAGAAAAAAAACGAGAAGGGAGAGGGTGAGTGAGTGGCGGCTGGTTTTGGGGCGGCGTGAATACAGAACAGAGAGGTAGCTGGTGAGAATGGAGTGAGTGCGCCGTTGGTCTGTAGATAGGGACACAGACCCGAGAACCATTAGGGAGTGAACAGCGCAGCTGGTCTTGAGGAAAAAAAAAAAAAAAAGCTGAGAACAGATAGTGGGTGGCGGCTGCAAGTCTGGCGCTGATTGAAGAATGAGAACTGGAAAGAATCCGAGAGTCTGAGAGCTGAATGTGAGGAGGGAGTTGAGCATCGCTGGGAAATACACGGACCTGAAAAAGACCAGAAAGTGTGAGACCTCCATCCCTTGTTACACAGCAACCATCGATCTCTCAGCCCCAAAGCCATCAACCACCGTCCCTGCACCTTTGTTCTCAGCATTCAAACAACATCATTCCACCACCAAATTCACCATCGTCCACATTCCCTTCACATACTGCCTCTCCCATGTTCCAATAGAAACCATTCCTTTTCTTTTAATATTGTGTATTCATTAATATCTTCATGGAATTTTGGTGTCTTGATGAGGTTGTGGCTGTTGCTAGATTCATGAGAGGCTAATTCCATTGAGCCTTGGTGGTAGAGGAGGTGGCTAGAGCTTCAAGGTTCTATAAGGGGAGTTCACTATTTTCCACTAGCTCAATTTTATACATTATGTCTTGTGGATTAATTTTACATTGATATATATATTTTGGAGACTTAGATGAGTGATAATTTGTCTAAGATGGATTATCTTGTATTGAATTTGGTATTGATGCATTTGAATTTTATTGGATTTATTTTCCTATTGGATTAATGAAGTTATGCATTCTATGTGATATTTAGATTGTGTGATGAATTTAATTTAATTTGAATGTCACGATTGTTCTTTCAATTAAGAGGAACCAAGTGCATTAATCCATTTTCAATACACATCAAGTGGGTTTTTAACAATTTGCCTAAGAGGTGATTAAGAATGCGATTGCAGGACAAGTCATTTATTAGGTAGATTGGACCTAATGTGATTGCTTAGGGTTTTTAATTTGACTTAATGCAAAAGTAACCCCCAATTAATTTTAAAGAGGTTAGGAAAGCCACCAAATTTGCCACCAAGGTTATTTTATCATATAATCCCTTTTTAACCCAAATATTTGAATCGATAAAAATATATTCGACTGGATTACATTTCAAAACACGGATCATGATGCTTTCTTGTTAGAGCAAAGCATGTCATTCAAAGTGTCAATTAGCTGTGGGTTATAAATAGTTTATTCCAACCCGATTGGAAACGTCATGGGTTTCTTAATTTTTTTTTATATTGTGTGAGTTTCTTTTTTTTTTTTTGGGAAAATGATAAAGAAAGAACCTTGAAATTGCAAAATTCCAAATCAGGTATATCCTAAAAAACGAGTTATGAATTGCTTATCAAGTTTCGTCATTCCCTTATCAATTCTTGCTAATTAATCTAATTTGAGATTTTACAATGTCAAATTTTTTTTCTATCTTTTTCCTTATTTTTTTCCTGTATTTTTCTGTTATTATTTTAAGAATAAAAGAATCCATCGTCTAATTTTTGAAACGGTTTGTAAAGTCATAACATGGGAAAAAAGAATAATGGTACAAAGTTCAAACGAATCTAAAAGGTTCATCATTAGTCTTTGAAAATAAATATTTATTATCCTGTTATTAAAAAGTTTTTGTAGGTTTTTCTTTTCTGAATAAGTAAGCTTCTTTTTTTTTTTTTTTGTACAACTTAAAATAAGTAGGCCTTACAAGTTACAAGCAACATATCTTTTTGGAACATTTAATTTTGATTTGGATAATCATTAGCCCCAAAGAACACAGTCACAACTATTGGTTTGCTTTCACTATCATCATCGTCTAGTTTCTCAGGGAAGACTCTGTCCAAAACCTTCAGTGCCCATTTCGTATTATACCCACTGTACCCTCTTAGCACCACATCCACTTGATGACTGACCAAAACCCAAATTGAAAAATGAACGATCAAAAATACGCAGCAAAGATGGTCAAAACAATTACAGAGAAACAGGGCAAAGACACAAAACAATCAAATAGTCTGTTTAACTTTGTTCATATCGTGCGAGCGAAATGGTTGGCCAGAGAGGCCCCCCAACCTCCGATGTCAAAGGATTCCTCCGTGATTGAATCACCGAAAAGATAAATATTTGGCTTCATCTCAAAGATTTATTTTATGGGTATTGCTTTCTCGAGCTTCAATGTAAAACCCTACAGTATCCAGATCGAAGAGATCCAGATTCAGAAAAGTCGAACCTTCTTGCAAAAATTACATTCAGGTCAATGGTCCATTGAAATCTTAAAATTATATTTAAGTCTCGTGAGATTTGTTTAATAAATTCTAAATCCAGTAATAAATTCATAGGTGTTTCATTGACAAGTCTTAGGACACGTCAATAATAAGTCTAGAAGCATTCATTGACAAGTCCAAAAACATCCATTGGTAAGTTTATGAGCGTTTATTGACAAGTCTATGATTAAAATTTATAATAAAAAAAGTCTCACTAAACTTAAAAGACAATTTTAAAATTATGACTGGCCATTTTTCATATTTTCTCTTATCCAGATCTAAATGTAGCTTTCCCAAACATCTTCCTCATCGTCTGTTGCGCTTAATCCCAATTAATTGACCCCTAAAGGCGCATTCCGATGCAAATGAACACAAGCAGTTCTTTTTCTCTCTTGAGACCCCATCCACTAATGTGGTGCCGCAACAACTAATTTTCAAGTTGTTTGTCCTTTTCTTTTCTCAACCACAACATTGTTTTCAAGCTTTTTTCACTGCACCTACTGAGAGGGAAAAGGAGGGGGGAAATCAGTGCAGTACTGAAATACATGTCTTTTTTCACAGCATTATCTTATTTTTAAAATTACCATTCTGTTTTCTCTTAATCATACATACCCCCCTCTAGTTTGGAAATATACACTTTAGTCTAAACCATTAATACCGCTAAAAAAATATTCTAAAAAGATTCTTAAAGCATATTTTTAAATTAAAAACCATATTAAAATAAATGTTATTTACGAATTTACTCCTCATTATACCAAATCCCTATCTATCTTTTAACATTAATATTTATTAAAGATCTATTTATTATTTATTTGGTACATAAAAGTTTATGTGAGTTAGCTCCCGGGGGCTCATTAGAGCCAGGCATGCCTAGCCTCTGGGCTGAAAGAGCTCTTACAAAGGTACTTATAGATCACCAACCAACAAGGCCCTCATATCAATGAGATTTGAACGCGCAACCTTATGGTTATGAGCCAACCCCCTTACCAATTTTTACTACAATTAGAAAGAGTTTTATGTAATTTTTAAGTGAAAAATATTATCAACTTGGTCAAAAATGTGAGTAATCTTTTTTAAAAAACATATGTTTAATGAAATATATTTAAGAATTTTAAATTATAATATATTACTATAAGAATCTCAAAAGTTCCTTATACCCATTTCATCAACTTCTCAATCACATGTGACCATGCATCTTATTTTTGAATTATTATTAGTTAATTATAAAACTATATAAAAATGGGATACATAATCATGTATGATTGGAGAACTTGATATAATATATATAAGGAACTTGATGTAAGTATATATATAATTTTATAACCTAAATGAATATATATATATATATATATATGTGTGTATGATTGCAAATATTTTAGCAACATATATAATTGAAAGATTACATTGTAAGTAGGTTTTAATAAATAAATAAGATTAAACATTTAATTTTATTAAAAAATAAAAATTTATAATAATAAAAATAATTAATTTTTTGATATAGTAATTAATGTAACGGTGTGAACAAAATTAAAAATATTACTAAAATTATTTTTTAATTTTGGATAAAGATAAGTGATTAATTAAATAATTATTTTTAGCAAAAGATTACATGATTATTAAGTAATATTTATTTTAAAGAGGGGCATTTTGGTCAAAATAATGAGTCAATGATGTGATTTAACAGTCAATGAATGGTTGGGTAGATGGAAGTTGAATCTCAAAACTAGAAGAGAATTTTATGCAACATATATTTTGATTTTAAGAGAGATCCTTTCAAAATGAAGGAGAGATCTCTGTAATTTAAAGTAAATAGAGGGGAGGTTAATATATTTTACTCTAAAAAAACTAACTCAAATCTCGTGTAATGCATGGCTAAAAATATTGAAAATTAACGTATTTTCATAGTTTTTCCTATGGTTCCCGTTAACATGGTACTAAATAAAAATATCTCTATTTTTTTTTTGTTCAACAATAAAATATCTCTATTAGAACTTAATTTTTTACTTGAAAAGAAATTAATTGAACTTATACATGTATATTTTTAATAATATTTTTTGCTACATATGAGTTTAAATTTTTAATATTATTTAGATCCAAACAATTTTGGTGATTATGCTAGGTGTAATTGAAAGAAGACATTTTGTTGTAATGCCTTGAGATAGACAATCAACAATTAAATCCAAGCAATGCAATATAGTATAACTTAGGTCGTTTCAATTTGAGGAGCCTTTATTTGCATTCATAAGCTAACTGAGTGATAAAAACATGAAATGGACAAGGGAGAAAGTTTTGGGTGTTCTACCTACAACTACTTTGCAAAAATAATAAAATGCAATCTAAAATGCTATTTTTCGTATTTTTTTTCTTTTAATAATAGATGGTGAAAGGAAATGAGTGGATATGGGAATGAAATGGATTAATGAAATGGATATCCTCTTTAGCAAATGAGTTATGGCTTTCCTTACTTCAAATAATATGGAAATTAGCTAGTTTAATTAAAATGTGCTTAAAAGGCCCTTTGGACTAGTTTGAGTTAGGAGAATCAAATCCTCACACCAATTAAGTGAGACTAATTAGTTCCTCTAATGGAAACCCAATTCAAAGCTCTAGCCAATTAAGGAACCAAGAAATGCATTCAACACATAAGATCTAATAACCAAGCTATCTTGAGTCACCACAAAATATTCACAATAATCTCCATACATTGATGACCCAGAAAATGCATAGAAATTAAAGCTAATATAGCTTAGTGTTAGAATGCACAACAAAGGTTCAAGAGCTACAACTAATCTCAAAAAAATACATCAATACAAACCAAATTAACACTATAAAAATCATCCTAAAATTAAACTTAGAAATCAAATATATAATGAGGAAATATACGATTATAAGAGCTAAACTCCCTTTAGCTCCAAGCTCGAGCATCACTCATTGCCTTAGAGAATCACAAACTCAGCCACAAATTGCCATCAAACTGAAAGCCACCTTCTTATCTAAAGCATCAATCATGGAGTGATGATGGAAATTTGAAGAAATTAATGGAAGAATGGTGAAAATGGAGGAAGAATGCTGATAAAGATGAAAATCCGAGTAGGTAGAAGACAGTAGATATGTTGGAGTTTGTGGGCTTGACTGTGTTGGGCCTAAAGCAATTGGACTGTGTAGTATTGTATAGTATTTGTAACATCCTGGATTTTAATCAAGGAATTATGATTTCAAATGACGTAATTAATGTTAATTAATCATATTTGAAGTATATGTTGTGTAATGTGATAATAAGATCATTATTCATGATTTAATAAGTATTGTGCTAAACAGGGGTAAAACGGTAAATTTACCAACTGCCTGGTTAGTTATTGATGAGAAAACCCTTTGGTAATCAAGATCAAGGGTTGAGATTGGAAGATCAAGGGGTGGAATCTTGTGTGGAGGAGTTTATATAAACTCATAAGAGGAAGAATGAGATTTTGCCAAGTGGCAAGAGGAGAGCCATGGGATTGAAGTCCAAAAGTCAAACCATTTTCTCTTCCCTCCAACTCTCAAAGTCGGTCATGTGTGTGTATTGGACCAAGAGAAGTGATCATCACTATTCTCTCTCTTCATTCCTCCATTTCCGGCGAGAAAGCAAGAAAGAGGAAGCAAGGGTTTGAATATGGTTAAGGTAAATGATCTTATATGCTTAGCTACCCTTCATTAATATTGATCAAGAGGTCAAGAGCATTATTTCTATGATTTCAGAATTTCCATTGGTGGTGCTTGATTGTGGGATAAATCTGGAAGTTGGTGGAATCAAGGTGTTGATTTCAGCAAGTTAAAGAGGTAGGTTTGTGATGCATTTTGATATATATGTCAAGATGTTTGCCTAATCAATGAGAATTCTGGAAATTTGACCTAATTATGATGTTAATTAAAGGGTAGGCTTGGATTAGTGGGTCACTGTTCATTTGGTCAGTTTTGACACTTGAGAGTGATTAGAATTTGATTTGAAGTTGAATAAGGGAAATGTGTTAGAAGGAGGTTTTGAGTGATTTGATGATTTAGAGAGAGAATGTGTTGTTGAGTGGAAATTTGGGTTGTTTGTGGTTGCCAATGGGTTTATGGTGAAGTTTTGGATGAGAATGAGTAATGGTATGAGTTATAGGACCATTGGAATTCATTTGGTGAATTCTGGTAAATCAACTCAGTTGCTGCGTTTTGGGTATCTGATGTGATTTCTCGAGTGAGGGAAGAACTCACTCGAGCACAGGATGAATGTGCTCGCGAGTGAGCATGTTGTGCTCGAGTGAGGGTGCCTGAAATCACTGGGGGTGAGCGTCTCGGGTGATCACTCGTGGGTGGTTGCCAAGAGTGCGCTGGCACTCGCGAGTCTTGGGAGCAAGCATTGGGAGATCACTCGAGCACTGGAGTTGTGCTCGAGTGAATCTGGTGCCTGGGAGTGGAGTTGCTCTCGGGTGGACACTCGCGGGACCGCACTTCCTTGTGCTCGCGAGCACTGGGGAGCAGTGCTCGAGCACAGGTGTTTGTGCTCGAGAGAAGGTAGAGGAAGAAGTAGAGAGATGCTCTCGGGTTGTCACTCGCAAGCCTCACTTCCATGGTGCTCGGGTGCTGGCGAGGTTTCTGCTCGAGCACAGCCTCTTGTGCTCGAGTGAGAGTGTAGGTTTGTCGCGGGAGTTGCTCTCGGGCAAGCACTCGCTGGAGGTCACTCGCATGCGTGCTCGAGTGAGAGCGGGAGTCATGCTCGAGCACGGCCTTCTGTGCTCGAGTGAAGAGTCCAAAAATCAGTGGTTAGCTTTCAAAATGGGGATCTTTGGGGATAGTTAACCCAACCCTTTAGGCATATGTTTAGGCATTTAATGGCCATCTAAAGAGTCCAAATGAATACCAACTTAGAGTGTTATTGAATTAAGAACTTGGAAAAGGAAATTAACCAAATGTCCCTATTTGATTATAGGATTTGACATCTGCTATCCTCGTGAGCCTGCTGTGCCCAGAGACATCAGGAAGGGATCAGGTAGTGACTTTTCTTTTGTACCAAATATGATGCATTGCATGTGTGTTTTATCGTTGATTGGAAATGGATTTGTATGCTGCGACCTTTGTGGATTTGTGTTAGCACTGTCATTCCAATAGTCCCTGAGTAGCTAACAACGGTTCGGGTTTAGGCAGTGTGCCTTCCCGGCGGAGAAAGGGGATGAGGATGAAGTGTCATATATGTGATATGTGAGCCGAAAGGCTATACGTGAGGCCGACGGGCCATTTGTGAGAGCCGGATAGCTGTATGGGCTATAAGGCTATATGTATACACTGCCACGCCAATAGTCCCTGAGTAGCTAGCAACGGTTCGGGTTAGGCAGTGTGCCTTCCCGGCGGAGAAAGGGGATGAGGGTGGAGTGTGATATGTGCTGCTGCTGCATGATGATTTGCTTACATGTTATGTGCTTATGTGTGGTATAAATGTTTAGTTACTACTGGGATTCTTTTGAATCTCATTCTTTCCTTTAAACCAACCTTTCAGACAGGGCGACTGGCTCTAAGGAGAAGCGTGTGACCCGGAGCGGTTAGAGCTTCTTAGGGACATTAGTATGGCTTTTGTTGGTTAATCATTTTGGATAGGGATTATTGTATTACATTTTGAGATGTAAATAGTGTGGATATCTTGGTTTGTAATTCCCTACGTGGAATTTGAAACTCTATATATATATAGATGAACCCAGGGGTTGCCGGGGTTTAGATTACGAACTCTGATATATGTGAATGTAAATTAACTGCACAGGTGATTATATTCGGTAATTGAAAACGAGACCCGGGTAGGAAAGAAGTTTTAAAAATTTTGTAAGGTCCTACTGCTTGGTAGGTAATTTAATACGTTTTGAACTATCCGACGGTCTCAAACCCCTTTTTATTATGCATTATCGAATATTAATTACAGTAATTAAGGCAGGGGGTTACAGTATTCATGTTATATTTCTTGTCTTTAGATATGTATATAAGTAGGAGATCATGCTATGATCCAGTTGTTGGATTTATTTTTTGATGTTCATTCAATAAAGTAAAGGAGGTGGTCTCTGACTACCGATTTCTCACACAAGAGTTTCACTGTCCAATATGGCATCAGAGCCATTGGTTTGAGAACAAGACTCCACTCCTATATAGAATCCATCTGGGCCAAAAATAAAGAAGTGGTGATGGCTCCCAAGACCCTGCTGTAAAGTAAGAGGCCTAAAGATCAAGAATTGGCCCTAAAAACTCATGTATAATCAAGATTCGGTAGCAAGAAGTCATCGAAGCCCAAAAATCATCACTCAGGCCCATTTTTTTTCATGCCGCTCAAGAGAACGGTAACAAGACAAATAAGACCCATTGCAAGATCGGATCTCGAACTAGCTTTCGGACCTCCACATTCTTAACTATTTGAATAGCCAAAATAAATCCCAAAAATCATCAGGTTCCTCCAATGTCGAAACACAAAACTGCAACTCCATGATTCATTGAATCCATCACGATCTGGAGATGATGGAAGACGTCATTCATGGCGATTCACATTCTCTAACCATACCAGCATGATGCTCTTGGCGATTCCGTCAAAGAACTGTCGTGGAAGACATATGACACTCTGTGATTCCAAATCTGATGCTCTGTGATTGAAGAAATAAATCACAGCGATTAATACTCTCCAACCACACCATCGTGATGTTCTAGGGAATTCTATTGCAACATTGTCATTGAACAAATCCGATCCTTTTTGCTTTTCTAAATCTGCCTATCGCCTTGCTGATACAAGTCTAATTTCGGCGCTCTGGTACTCCTTTTTCACTAAGATCACGGTAAGTCAGAATCTCTTGATACATTTCTCACATTAAGGGTTTCAATCACGGTAGCTATTCCCCACCTTTCTTTTCTATCTTAGCGGAGTCTGTTGATTGAGCGCCATGACAGAGAAAAAGAAAGAACAGAGTACTAATCAATTTCCCTTGACCAATCCATTGTACTTTCATCCTTTGGACACTCAAGGATCCTCTATCATCCCGCAGGTTCTTACAGGCTCTGAAAACTACACTATTTGGAGTACGGCTATACGAATTGCTATGCGAGGGAAGCATAAACTTGGCTTCATAGATGGTACCTAAACTAAGGAAGGACTTGAAGGTCGATTCCATGATTAGTGGGAGCGTTGCAACACTGTGGTCCTCTTTTGGTTGCTGAATTCAATATCCAAGGATTTGGCTAACAGTGTTATATTCTTTTAAAGTACCCACCTAGTCTTGATTGATCTTCAGGAACACTTCGATAAAGTCACAGGATCATGAAATTTTGCTTTGCACCGTGAACTCAACATGCTGTAGCAGGGCTTCCTAAATGTTTCTCAATAATACTCAAAACTCAAGGGACTTTGGGAAGAAGAGGCAATATTGCTCCCTATTCCGTCTTGTAACTGTGACATGTCTAAAATTTACTTTGAACGTATACATAGAAATTATTTCAGTTTCTCCTTGGTCTCAATGAATCATATGGTACTACTATGAGTCAAATATTGCTTATGCATCCTTTACCTTATATCAACCAAGCATTTGCTATGGTCACTGAAGATGAAGCTCAACATTATCTAGCTTCTACACACCAAATAGCACCAATTGAGGGAGTTGCTATGTCTGCCAGAGGCAGGGGGAGAGGCCATGGACACAATCATAATGGTCCACCAGTGGAATGTGCTCATTATGGAAAGAAGGGCCATAATAAGGACATGTGTTGGGAATTGGTTGGCTACCCTACTGAATTCAATCGAAATAAGGGTAAAAGATTCCCACAAGCTGTTGCAAATCAACTCCGTGTAGATGCAGCTCATGAAGGAGAATCTGCCAGCTCAGAAGCTCATACTATTTCCCCTACTCTTACCCAAGAACAGTATGAGCACCTCTTAAATCTATTGAAAAAGGACTTGAAGGCACTATTCACACACTTACTGGTACTAGTACAGGTTTGAAAAGCTCTAATTCTGTCACTACCATAGGTACAAATAGAATATGGGTCCTAGGCTTAGGTGCAACCACGTATATCACAGGGAATTTGTCTCTTTTTGATTCACATCATATTAATGATAGTCTAGTTAAAGCAATTAAAATCCCTATTGGTGATTGTGTGTGTGTCACTCACATTGGTAGTATTAGATTATCTCCAGATATATGCCTGACTATTGTTCTTTATTCATCACAACTGAAATTTAACTTATATCTGTGCCTAGGCTTACTCGTGAACAACATTGTGTGATTGTATTTTTTCCTGACCATTGTTTAGTATAGGGCACTCATGATTGCTCGAAGAGGGCGATTGGTAAGCTATAAGAGGATCTCTATGTGTTGAACTTTCTTAAGTGTGTTAATTCTCTTAATACTGTTCATAATGGAGTTAATAACAATAGTGACTTGTGGCTTATACACAATAGGATAGGACAAGCACCACTCCGTATTTTGAGACATTTGAATATTATAAAGGACAAATCTACTACTTTGAATAAAGAATACGACATATGTATTCAATCTAAGCAAACAAAGTTACCTTTTACTTTTAGTTGCATCAAAACTCATTCTTGTTTTGAATTAATGCACATGGATGTGTGGGGGCCATATAGGACACCCACACATCAAGCTCACCATTATTTTTTGACTATTATTGATGATTATTCTAGAAGTACGTGGATATTCTTGATGAAATCTAAATCTAACACTGCTGGTTGTATTAAGAACTTTGTCACTTATATTCTTTCTCAATTTTCTATTTCTGTTAAAAGAATACGAAGTGATAATGATACAAAATTTGTCAATAATGAATTAAAGGAATTCTTTGGAAAAAAAGGGATTATCTATAAGACTAGCTACCCTTATACTCAGGAACAAAATGCTATCGTGAAAAGAAAACACTGCACTCTAATACAAATATCTCATAGCCTTATATTGCAATCAGGGGTTCCTCTTAAATATTGGGGTGAGTGTGTTCGAATGGCGGCACACATAGTAAATAGGATTCCATTAAGGTGCTAGGGTACAAAATGACTTATGAGATAGTGTATGGTGTAGAACCTAGCTTTGAGCACCTTAGAGTGTTTGGTTGTCTTGTTTATGCTACAAACTTAAATGTGACTGATAAATTTCAGCCTAGAAGTATGCCATGCACCTTTCTTGGTATTCCTAACACTCAAAAGGGATATATTTTACTTGATCTCGCTACTAATAATATCTTCATGAGCAGGCATGTAACCTTCCTTGAGTGTCGATTCCCTTTTAGGGAGGAGGAGAGCTCTAACAAGGGGTAGTGTCCTATGAAATTCGGGATATGTTTTTATTTGATGATATAAATACACCTTACTCAAGAATAAGACAGGCATGGTAGAAGGAGTTAGAGAGGACAAAGCACAAATAGATGACAAGGCTGGCCGTACACCTAGTGAGGAGGCATTCTACCAAACGAGAGGTTCTCGAGATAAGAGGCCACCTATATGGACCAAAGATTATGTGTGCAATTTGACTGTTAAGGGATCCCATGGAGTAATGATAAATGTCTTTATCCTATAGATGATTATATCTCATATCAAAATGTCTCTTCATCTCATTTATGTTTTCTATGTCACTTAGATTCTATTTCTAAGCCAAAAAGCTATGAAGAGGCAGCATCTAATGACGAGTGGTTAAAGGCAATGCATATAGAGATAAATGCACTAGAGAGTAATAGAACTTGGGATATAGTCCAATTACCTAAAGGAAAAAAGCCCTTTGGTTGTAATTAGGTGTATAAAATAAAGTACAAATCTAATGCTGAAATAGATAAATATAAAGCACAATTAGTTGCTAAGGGGTATAGCCAAAGAGAAGGGATTGATTACCATGAGACTTTCTCCCCGGTTGTGAAAATGGTAACAGTGCATGCAACTTTGAAATTGGCTGTAATAAATAATTGGAATATATATCAAATGGATGTGCATAATGCTTTCTTACAGGAAGACCTGGATGAAGAAGTTTACATGACAATCCCTTAGGGTCTGTTTGGTCTGAGGGATTTGGAGGGGAGGGGATGGAATTGGGGGGATTTTGCTCCCCTCCCCTTGTTTGGATAATTATAATTTTTAGGAGGGGAAGGAAAATTTTAGAAAATTTTCCCTCCCTTCCCCTTCTAAGCCTCCCCTCCAAAATTGGGGGAATTTGGAAGGAAAGGTTAATATTTAGATTTAAATTGACTAATATATCCATACTATTTTAAAATATTACCATACTACCCTTCTCATTATTTACCTACAACCTAAACCCAAATCGCAGAATCTCTCCTCAAGCGATGTCTCGAACGTGAGGGTTGCCACTCGCCTTTGCCTCGCTGCCGTGTCGCCTCCAACTTACAGCCGCGTCGCCTCCAGCCTCTATCTTCATCTCTTTCTTCTCTCCTTTCGTGATACATCCGATTCCCCTTCACATCACAGGTTTGTTTCCTGTCTTTCATTAGGTTCAGTTGCATACGTCTAATTTCAGTCACACAGGTTTATTTCGGCTTTGTTTGAGTGATTGTGGTGCTCTCAGAGATTTGCAATTTGTGGGTATTTTATACTCCCTTTCTCTTTATCTGTGGGTATGTTAAACATGGCTAGCAGTTTAGCTTTCCCAAGTTACGATTGAGTAATTGTTGTGAAATGAACAATTGGCGTTTTTTAATCACTTATTACCGCACATTTACCCCCTGAACAAGGATCAAAAGTCCCTCATTTATTTTGGTATTTTGTAACTCGTGAAGACATCTAATTTTGTATACTGAGGAATTAGAAAAACCAACAATTATATATATTCCTTTCCTGCTACTCGTGATTTGACAATGAGATAATCAGAGCAAAAATATCAAATAGCTTTGCTATGAAATATGATCATTCAGGTTCCTTTTGCCTCTGATTCGCAAATCCTTGATCTATGATCTGAAATGGAGAAATTATGTACTAGTTGTTTCAAACTTTATTTTAGCTTTCTATATCAACTTAATTTTAATTCTTATGGATGAATATCTAGGTTGGTTGCTAACTATGAAAACCTATTGAAGGCTACTGGCTTTTGTGCAGAGTCTAGTGGCTTTTCACTATGCTTTTACTTCAGTTTTAAATTTTAATGGTATAACTTAAGTTTGTATTTAAAGACTATTAATCTCGAACCATCAGATTTAAGCAGATGATCTACTATTATAGTGGTGCTCTCCCTCGTCTTGATGGACCAGATGGCGTATAAATGCATTGCATAGCAGCTATGCTATTTTATAGCCAATACAGTGAAGTGGAGAGAATAGGTGTTCCCTGTTTTAATTTTCATTCCCTCAACAAGAAAAGCATTGCCTGATGATTTGATACAGTCATACTACCTCCCTTCCAAAATATATGAAATAAATAATTACTTTTTCAATATAAAAGAATTTGGTTTTGTTAATCAAATGCTTTAAATATACCATATTTATAATCCTTTGTTTGGACCATGGGTTTTAATTTTGTTCTTTTAATTTTGTACTAGTTGTTCCAAGCTTTATTTTTGCTGTCTGTATCATCTTATGTCTATTGATTGTTGTCCTTTTATATCTGTTGTGGAAGTAAACTTGCAAAAAGGCTTTAATATTTTGGTTGCCCCTATAATCTTGATGCCCTTTATATCTATGGTCTACAATAACAATATGGAAATTCAGTATCAGATGTTTCAAAATTTTGGTTTAATGTTTGTGTTAGCATGTAAAAATGTTTTTTTCTAACGGAAATGTGTGAATTTCCCTTCAAAGTTTGAAGTCCCAAAATCTAGACCCAGGATCAATATAATATTTTGATGCTCCTTCTCAAGGGAATTCACCACATGTATTAATTAATCCATGCTGTCATTTCTGTATGAGTTAAAAATGCATTTTAATCTTATTTTTAGAAACTGAATTTGGTGTAATTTTTTTTCCTTGATTTGTTAGATGGATTCTGAAGAGGAATTTTTGGTGCAATGGTTGGAAATGCGCCGGAGACTTGTAACTTGCCTTATTTGTCTTGTAGTCCAGTATTGTGTGCTTCAAATGTGTCATAATAAGAGGAAAAAAACTTATGATTTGAGTTCCACAAGAGAAAGGGTACGTGAAGAAGTGATGTATCAAATAACTTGTACTTCTAGTGGTCGAGATATTGTTAGGATGGGTCCTGAAGCGTTTATAGGATTGTGTGATATGTTAGAAAGAAATGGTGGCCTAAAGCCTACGCGATACTCAAGTATGGAAGAGCAAGTTGCCAAAACCCTTTACATCTTATCACATAAATCAAAAAACCGTGAGGTTAAGTTTTGGTTCAGGCGCTCAGGTGAGACAGTTAGTCGTCATTTCCATAATGTGTTAGGAGCTATTATTGAATTAGAAGATAAATTCCTTGTACAACCAGATGGCTCTAGAGTCCCTCTTGAAATTCAGGCTCATACCAAGTTTTATCCATATTTTAAAGACTGTGTTGGAGCTATAGATGGAACACATATACGTGTAAAAGTACCTATGGTAGATGCTCCTCGTTATCGTGGTAGGAAGGAATTCCCTACACAAAATGTGTTAGCAGCTTGTACATTTGATTTGAGGTTCACTTATGTGCTTGTTGGATGGAAAGGCATTGCATCTGACTCAAGGATCATAAAGGATGCATTAAGACGAGAAGATAGCCTTAAGATTCCTCAAGGTAAACATTTTATTAATTAGTAAAAATAAGGAAGTAACATAATTAACTAATAAAGTGACTATTTTACTTGATGATAGGGAAGTATTACTTGGTCGATGCTGGATTCATGTTGACGAGGGGTCTTATCACACCTTATAGGGGAGTTTGTTACCACTTGAAAGAATATTCAGACAGGAATCCACCCCAAAACCATAGAGAACTTTTCAATCTTCGACATTCATCATTGCGTAATGCAATTGAGCGGGCTTTTGGGGTATTGAAAAAAAGATTTGGTATTTTATCAAGTGCTGCAGAGCCTACTTATGGTGTTAAAGCTCAAAAGCTTATCATTGCTGCATGTTGCATTCTCCACAATTACTTAATGAATGTAGACCCTGATGATGAACTTATTCATGAAGTAGATGAGGAACTTGCAGCTCAAAATGAATCTAATGATGATGATCATGCTCCAAGGGGTGACAGAAATGAGGCAGCTGGGGGTGAGCTAATAAGGGATGCAATAGCTCATCAAATGTGGGCTAATTATGAAAATAGTGCTAGGACTAATTTTAGGAATAATGCTAGGAGCTAGGGGTGGCTCATCAAATGTGGACCCTATTTGTTGTTGTTAATGAGTTTGTTTGATAGAGAACTTTGGTATTGTTCTTCATTTCAACTTGTATGCTTGAACTTTTGATGTTGATTATATTGTTTATGTGTCTCCTTATTAGTCCCAATCAATATTTTGAATGTTCTATTCTGTTTTATAAACTGTTCATATTTATGTCATGTTCTTATTTGATGATTAATTAGTATGGCTCCAAAGAAGGCACTTGTTACAAATACTAGCAATGCTGATAAGAACACTGAACACTGCTGATAAGAACACTGTTGATAAGAACACTGCTGAGAAGACCATTACTGATAAGCACTTGATTTGGAGTTCCAAGATGGATGATGCCTTGATAGATGCATTCACGCATGAACTGGATATTGGCAATAAGGCCAATGGCTATTTTACAACTACAGCATATGACAACATAACACAGCATTTGAGTGCCCAGTTTGGATTTAAAGTAGATAAAGACAAGGTCAAAAACCAATGGAAGACATTAAAGAAGAATTTTTCAGATATTTATGACATCTTTAAAGGGGGTATGAGTGGGTTTTCATGGAACTCATCCACTAGTAGATGGGAAGCTGAGGATCAAGTGTGGGATCAATTGATTGAGGTGAGCTTTTAAATTTTTTAAATTGCATGATTCATTTTTAAATTTTTTAATGGAAGAAGTTGAGTTGTTTGTATTTGGACTCGGAAAATAGGACACCTGCATGAAATGATATAACTGTTCACATAATCTGTTCATCTTTCGAAGTTGTCTCCTGTAGATCTTTGTTAGATTTGAGGTTCATGAGCTTATTAAGCATTTTGGATCAATTATTCAGAATGTTAACTTTGTTTTTATGACTTCATTCAAATTAACTATCAAATATCAATGATGATTGACCTAAAGTGGGAGATAATCTAATATATAATTAATATAAGTAATAAAGGCCTCGCGGTTTGGTATGACCCATATATAATATAAGTAGCTTTGCATTTTAGCTTTTTTCTTTTTTTCTGGGGAAGTGAGGGTCTGTAGGATTAAATGTGGGAGGACTGGGTTCATTCTGGGTGGCGTCATGCAGGCCACAAAAGGAAGGGATTGGAGAGAGATCCCCATTTGACTGCCTAACAGTTCACACTTAAAATAGTAACTATATATAAATGCTTAGTGGCGAGCATCTTGGGTTCGATGAGAATTTGTCAGTTTGTAAAGATTGTACAGCATGCATATTGATGCCTTTTTTTGAATGTAACACATTGCTTTTTGATCACAGTGCCATTCTTCTTTCTCATCTGAGTACTTTTTAATTAGTTCTGTTTCATTTGATCTTCTTTCACAACGCCGATATGTCTAATAATTTATTTACTTGTGATATATTGTATTTTTCAGGTTAAACCAAAAGCAGCCAATTGGAAAAATACATCTATACCCAATTATGAGAAGATGGTTACTCTTTATGGCAATGATAGAGCCAATGGGAATGATGGTGATACCCCTTCAAATATGAAGAAACGGAGGCAAATATTTGTGGATGTGGAAAATGAAGAGTCTTTTGAGAATGTTTCACTCAATATAGAATCTGCCACACTTGATGACCACTCTACTAGTGAGAGCTCTAAGGCCAAAAGGGGTTCTGGATCCAAAGATAAAGACCTTTTCCAAATGCATTTAATTACAGAGAAGATGGATGTTCTTGCAGATGTTCTGAGTGAAGGGAATAAGGTGTTTAAAGAGAGATATACTCCACATATTTCAGGGGAAGAAACCTTGAAGATGATTCAAGAATGTGGATGTGAGGAGGAGAAGATTCCTAGAATTTATAACTTTCTCATGAATGATGTGGCCAAGCTCAAGGATGTTCTTCAATGCCCACCTTTATTGCGCAAGCAAGTGATTATGGATGCGGTTTTCGGTTCTTAGATTATGGATATGTTATTAGCACTTTGAAAGAACTTTTACTTTGACTTGTCTATTTGGATGATAATATTTTAGTTCTTAGATTATGAATGTGGTTTTGGGTTCTTATATTAGTATGTGGTTATTAGATTGTGGATATGATGTTAACACTTTGAAAACACTCACATTGACATGTTGTCTATTTCAATGATATTTTGTTGATCACCTTCTTCTTATTTTATTGATAATCTTTATACACTATTGTCTATATCTATACTAATTATTGAATTATAATTAATAATTAGATATGTATTATTGTATATGTGGTATTTATGAATTATAATTATAATTATTTAATTTTTATAATTACAAAATTATAATTTTATGCAGTAAATTCAATTTATAATTTTATTTATTTATTTTTTATAATAATAAAATTATAATTTTATGTATTGAATGTCATTTATAATTATATTTTATTAAATATGTTAGAAAGTTATAAAATACAAATTAAATGCAATAAGGGTAAAGTTGTCCATATAAAAATATTTTCCCTCCCCTCCCCTCCTATACCAAACATGGTAGTATTAAAATCCCTCCCTTCCCCTCTCTTTTTGTCAATCCAAACAAGGTAAAACAAAATCCCTCCCAAACCCCCCCTTCCCCTCCCCTCCATTAAAATCCTTCCCTTCCCCTCCCCTTCATTGAGCCAAACAGACCCTTAAGGTTTCGGTAAAAAGGGGGAGAATATGGTTTGTAGGCTTCATAAATCCTTGTATGGATTTAAACAAGCATCTCGCCAATGGAATTGTAAGTTGTCTATGGCTCTTATTCAAGGAGGCTTCACTCAAAGTAAGCATTACTACTCATTCTTTTCTAAGAGGTATAATAATGACATTGTTCTAGTCCTTGTTTATGTTGATGATTTTACTGGTAGCTCTGAGGAAAGAATAAATGAGGTGAAGCAATTTTTGCATAAGAATTTCAAAATAAAAGATTTAAGGGTCATGAAGTATTTTCTTGGGATTAAGATGGCTACGTCAAGTAAGGGGATTGTAATTTCCCAAAGGAAATATGTTTTAGATCTCTTGGCAGATTTAGGCGTAAGTAGTTGTAGGCCATTAAGAATGCCTATGGCACAGAACTTGAAGTTACGTGCTTACGATAAAAAGAGAAACAAAGAGTCAAAGTTGTTGAGTAATCTGGGGAGATACAGACTGTTGATAGGTAGGTTAATCTATTTGGTGGTTACTCACCCTGATATATGTTTTGTTGTGCAGGCATTGAGTCAGTTTATGCAGCAACCCATGAATGTTCACATGGCAGCAGCTTTGAATGTTTTGAGATACTTGAAGCAAAGTCCTGGCTTAGGAGTGTTGATCAGTTCTAAAGGTGGCATGACTTTTCAATGCTATTTTGATGCGGATTTGGGAGCATGTGAAACAACCAGGAGGTCTATCACAAGTTATCTTCTTAAGCTTGGAGGCTCGCTTATTCAATGGAAAATAAAGAAGCAAAGTACAGTCTCTCGTTCTTCGGCGGAGGCCGAGTATCGTTATCTTGCTTCTACAACATCCGAAGTTGTATGGATAGAAGGCGTGGTGAAAGAATTGAGGCATTCCCAAGCAAGGCCTTTTATGTATATTGTAATAGTCGGGCAGTGATTCATGTAGCTACAAATCCAGTGTTCCACGAAAGGACCAAGCATATTGACATTGATCGTCACTTTGTCCATTTGAAGGTGCAATCAAAGTTGATCAACTTAAAGCATGTCAAGTCAAATGAGCAACAAGCGAATATTTTATTCAAGGCAACAACTATGGAAACAAAAAATAGAATTATAGCCAACTTAGGGTTAGTAGACATTTATAAACCCCAACTTGAGGGGGAGTGTTAGAGTTTGTGGGCCTAAAGCATTTGGACTATGTAGTATTCGTGTTATATTTAATGTCTTTAGGATATGTATATAAGTAGGGGATCATGCTATGATCCAGTAGTTGGATTTATTTTTTTATGTTCATTCAATAAGTAAAGGAGGTGATCTTTGACTACTGATTTCTCACACAGGAGTTTCATTGTCCAATAGGATAGAAGCGATGGAGATGATGATCGTGATAGTGGAGTGAAGATAATGATGACGATGGTGGTTGAATAGGAGTGATGCGGCCAATTAAGGGATGGAGATGGAAGGAGTTAGGTGAAGTTGATGGATGTCCAAGAGCTTGCAGCTTCTCCATTCTTCTAGAACTGTGTAATTTTTTACCTAAGTGAATAGGGAAAAAAGTTGCAGTTCAAGTGGACTAAATTGGTATTTCTAAAATTCATGGTACCAAATTGTTATATATGCAATTCGAGCCCTAAACTGCCATTTTTATATTATATTTAATCTAACTTTTCAAGCACCTACAATTAAAATAATTAAACAAATATCAAATCCTCTCAAAAATTAATGATTAAAAGTAATTACAATAATTATGACAATTTTACCCTTTATAGTTCTAATTTAATACATTTACAATTATGACAAAATCAACAAATAAAATATGAAAATATGTAATAAAATAGAGATTTGTCAATAATATATTAAATGGAGTTTGAATTTTTATTAGGGTTAAGGTTCATCTAGCACTTTGAAATATTTTTCTAAGTAAATCTAATGGCCTAATTTTTTTTTTTTTACAATCTCAACCCTGAACTAATTTTTATAGTGCAGTAGCATCTAACAACATAAGTTTAACTTTTACCGTTAAAATGCTATTCGGCAAACTTTTGACAACAATTATCTACATGGCATCTGAGTATTTTATTGTTTAGCAAACCAGAAACCACCATCACCAGTTCTCCATAGCTCAGACTGCCCAAAATTTTGTCCAGGTTGAAATCGGATATTGTAAAGAGAAGGATCAAGCCATATCCATGGCTTTCACCACCAATGCTCTGCTTTCTTCTCTTAGGAGCCAAGAAGATACAGTTCCATGCTGATTACTATCAGCATATCAGATAACGGCTCGATTACGTCCTTTTGCGAAAAAAATATCCTTTACAAGTTCTTCATACTCATTTATCCCTACTATTTCTTCAAGATTCTTCAATCACGCCTCCAATTTCTCTCTCTTCATAGCAAAAACATTACATCAGGAAAGAGCCAAAATTTATGAGCAAGTTTTATTTGACAACAAAATTGCAAGTGTTTCGATCATAACTTCTTTTGACCCATCAACTAAATTAATGAATGCTTCAAAGCTTCTCCAAACTCATTCAGAAAAAAGCCCTAACTGATATCGATAGTCACAACCTAAGAACAATGTAAAAATCCTTCTTATGATGAAATTAGCAGAATACCAAATCAAGAATTAGCTTGTGTCTGGGCGTGGGTCAAGAGAACACAAAATGGGATCCGGAGGAAAGCGAGATCAAATTGGGTCTAGTGGACAGATCAGAGGCGATTCAGATAGAACAGATCCACAACACATTGACGAAGCTCTTCATATAGAAGTGAGTCCCTGTGAGCTTTGTAGAGAAACAACCGAATGAAGTACCACTCAAATGCCATGGGGATAATTTTTTACTCAAAAGTTTGTGTAATCAGCATTTTAATGGTAAAAGTTAAACTTTTGTTGGGGTTAGATTAAATTGCACCATAAGAATTAGTACAAGGTTAAAATTGCACCAGAAAAAACTTTAGGGCACAAGTACACCCAAAAAAATACTTAGGGGAGCTGTGTGCACGTTAACCCTTTTTATTATAAGGAGTATTGCTTGTTTCCTCCTAGTTCTTACTGTTTAAAAGATATTTATTAAAATATCCACCACATGAAAAACGTTCTATATAAATGAATAATATCACCATATATGCTACCTTTCAAACGTGTTTTGTAATATGACTTTGCAAGTTTAAGTATGTTTGTATGTGAATAGACTTGTGAACTAGACACCAATGGTTGACTAGCCGCTTTTGCTGAATATTGACGTGTATAACTACAATGTTTAATTATACATAGGGTCAAATGTGGCACAATTACAATCACATTCATACTCATGGGGTGCTCATAATAATTTCAGCTATTCAAATTAGATTTGGATGGTCAAAATTTAATTCAATTTAATTTTTTATTTTACCAGAAGAATCACTTTGTGTTTCCTCCTCCCTTCATTTTGGTTCACAAACCTTGGCTTTATAGTAATGGAGGCTGTATTATGTTCTGATTAGTATGGACTAAGTTAGGAAGAAATGAAACTAAGCACAAGGAAAGGATTATGTGAAGAACAATCAAACTAAGTCTTTAATGTATAATGAATTTGCAGGTCAATTCATGTTTGTATGTGGTCGGTTTGTGTTCTTTTTCCTTCCGCTTTATTTGGTTCACATGCCACTTTCTAACGCTGGAGTCCTTCAAATAAAGAGTTTATTTTGATGTTATTTTTTAAAAAATACAAAAAATGAATTATAATTTCAATAAGAGCAAAGAATAATTTTAAAAATTTTAGCAATAACTTTGGCTATTTACAGGGTTTGTAATTTATTAATTTGTATTGATTGGCCCCTATCGCGTTTAGTAATATATTTTAGTGTAGTATATAATTTCCATATCATAATTAAAATTAAGTGATAATTAAATTTTAGCTTTAGTGTTTTTTTGGGCTTTCACTACTAGGTGTACAATTTCCATATTACAAACACATACACAAAAAACTCGCTTTTTAATGATAATTAAAAATTTCATTTAACTCTTTTTAATTAAATTTTAGTTGTGCAATTGTCTTACAACATAACGAATCAAATTAAACTATTAGGTTGTGCCTCGAACAAAATTACCACTAATAAAAGGATCCCTGTTAGCAACTAAAAATAGTGAGAGACATTTTTTTTTTGGCAAAAATCTTTCAGAGTTCTTTTTAAAAATTACTTGACAAGTGCGCCCGAGGTCATTTTAGGTGATGCCATCTTTTTCTTTAAGAAAATTATTTACGAGCTTTTTGTTATTTCATGAATTTGAGCATAAATCACATATGTACTATGGACTTTTATTTGAGCTCTGTTCATTGTAATATTGTATAGATATAAGCATTTGTAATGTATTAAAAATATGGAATGGAATTTGAGAATTAAAATTATTGTCACAAAACCGAATACACCAGTCAACCCACATGAGGCTTGTTCAGTGCTTCCTTCTTCTTCAGACCAACATAACCTTGTTCCGCTTCCATGTATAAATATAAATCTACTCATTCTTCTTTTAGCTATAAATACATATATTTCTCTTCACTTGTTGCATGTATAGAATTAGCAGTCAAAGATTGAGGAGTTTATCATTGTGTTGCGTTCTCTCTCTCTCTCTCTCTCTCATTATTCCTCTGCTTTCCATCATGTTGTCCTGACCAAAGCTTAGCCTTGCTACACTTCAAAAACTCATTTTCCATTCAAAAAGCCCTTCCTTCTTCTCTAACTTCTGAGATTTGTCATGCTTATGAAACTGTATCATACCCAAAGACATCAACTTGGATAAATGGTACAAATTGTTGCTTATGGGATGGTGTCACTTTTAATCCATTGGGTCACGTGATTGGCCTCAATCTTATGTGTAGTTGGCTTCAAGGTGAACTCCTTCCCAACAATGCTCTCTTCCAGCTTACCCATCTTCAAAGGCTTGACCTTAGTGGCAATGACCTTGATAGGTCTCAAATATCATCTACTTTTTCACAACTTGTAAGTTTAACACACCTAACCTTGCGTGTTTGTAATTTTATTGGTGAAGTTCCATCTCAGGTTTCTCATCTTCACAAATCGGTTTCACTTTATATCTTTGAGGATTCAATAATCTAATTCTTAAAGAAAACACTTGGGAGAGACTCACAACAAATATCACTCAAATAAAGGATCTTCATCTGTTTTGTGTGGATAAGTCATCGATACCTTTGAGTCATCTATTAAAGATATTTCCTCTTCTTTGGTATCTCTTTGGCTTGTTGAGGCTGGATTACAAGGGAATTTGGATGAAAAGTTATTTTCATTCCCCCACCTTCAGGAGATATGTTTGGGATATAACCCAAATCTAACACTTCCCAAGTCTAATTGGAACAATTCCATTAGATAAATCTCCTTAACATGAGTTTCACAGGAAAGTTGCCTCATTCCATTGGCCTTATAAAAATCATTAAATGAATTGTTTCTCTCATTGTGCCGATTCACTGAAGAACTTCCACTATCCTTGTGGATCCTTACACAACTTACTTCTTTGTACCTCTAAAACGATAATTTTTCTGGTCAAATCTCATCATCACTTTCCAATCTTCAAAATCTCATTGGGCTTTTTTTATCTTCAAATAATTTTATTGGCCAATTTCCGTATTCAATTTCAGAACTTAAAAATCTCCAAGGTCTATATTTCTCAAACAATGGCTTCCATGGAACAATTCCTTCTGGGTTGTTTACTCTGCCATCTTTGAATTATCTGCATTTAGGTTCTAACCAATTCAAGGGTTATATTGGTAAAATATCCACTAATTCACTAAAAATTCTTGATGTGTCTTACAATAAGTTGTATGGCTCAATTCCAAGGTCAATTTTTAATCTTCAAAACCTTTAATTCCTAAATTTTTCTCACAACTTTCTCACTGGAAATGTGTTTTCATGGAAAAACAAGTATTCTCTTGACTTAAGTTACAACTTCCTTCAAGGAGAGCTCCATTCTTCTATTGCAATGCAAGCAAACTTGATATTCTTAACTTGTCCAATAATAACTTCATCGGCACTATTCCACATTGTATTGTTGGCTCTAACTCATCCTTTCTGTGTTGGATTTACAAATGAATAACTTCTCTGGCATTGTGCCTCAATCATTCGAAGTGGAAAACAATTTAAGAACCCTCAATGTTAATGGAAACATTTTGCAAGGGTCAATACCTCAATCTTTGGTGTATCTTGTGTGCTTTGGTAACTTCTTTAAAAATTAAATCAATGATTGTAATATAGGACACAATCTTGGATTATCTCTTGAAGAACATTTTATTAATTACCTAGAAACTAAGTGTGATGATTGATATAAAACAAGTTAAAAATGATTTTTAGCTTTTTAGCTAACCACTAAATTACAATTAAACTAAAATGTTTTAAAAACTAATATTTTTGGATTTTTGGAATAAAAGTGGAAAGGAATTAATATTGATTTTGCAAAGTATGATTAAAAACCTCATATAACTATGGATTTCATCTATCCTTTGCTTCAAATATTTTTAGGAGTATGCTAATTTGACAAAAAATGCCCAAAAAACCTTTTAAGCTAGTTTGAGTTAAGTGAATTAAATCTTCCACACCAAATAAAACTTGATCCTTCTAACCGAAACTCAATATAAAACACTAGCAATTGCAACCAAAATCCTTCAAAATACCAAACATCAAACACCGTTGAGTCTAGTGCATTAATCAATGATCACTTCTAAACCTAGAAAATAATCGCTTCTTAAAACACTATTATAAAAAATTTTGTATGCAATTTATGAAACCACTAAATTTTCTAAAATACCAAACTCCATCAACCGATGAGTCTAGCATCAAAAGAGAGGAACCTCTACTCTAGAGATGCTATTAAAAACTCTTAGTGTGTGATCTAAATTAATTAATGCAATTGGTTCAATGCAACTCCAAAAACAACTCAATATCCCAACAATACCATGCAAGATAATAGAGAATCAATGGAATTACACTTAAACATATATATAACTATATATATTGATAGGCACAAAATTTAACATCAACTAATTCAAATCACAAATTTAATTCAAATAAAGATTAAATCAAATATATTAATCTTAACTATAAATTATAACTCAAGGAAATCATAAATATATACTCAATGAATTAAAACTAAAACTCCTCTTTTTACTAATCATCAAGACTCAAACCTTTACTTTTAAGAGAAGCTAAGCTCAGCCACTGCAATTAGTCAACAAAAATTCCCCAAACAATTTCACAATTCCAGCCATATAAACCACTGATTAAAGTAATTAGCACTTAAACAAGTTTAATCAGGGACTGAAATTGCATCCGGAAGCACAGGGGAGGCTTGAGATTCAAAATTCAGAAACAGGGCTGAACGTCACGGCAGCTCCGGTAGTTTGAGGAGGGAGGAGAAGAAGAGCCGGTGAAGGATGGTGGTGGACGGGGTAAGCTTTCGATCGCCTCTCCCTCTCTCGCTCTCAGCTCCAACCCGCGACAGCTCTGCTTCTCGGATCTCCTCTGCTCTGTTCTGGTTGTGTCAGTTTTTGTGGTGGTGAGGATGGGATGATGCTAGCCGGCGGCCTGTGGTGGTGAGTGACGCCGCCGGCGAGAGAGGACGAAGAAGGCGAAGGTTGAAGATGAAGATGCGAAGGTCTGGAGGTAGTGTGTTGCGGCTGCTCTGGTTCGTGCGAGCTCTCGCCCAAAATAAATCTGTCTGAATTCGTCCCTCTAGCTGTCAAAATTCAGACCTAAAATGTGAATGTCAAAACGCAGCAGTTTTTTTGAGGACCATTCTGTAATTTGCAAAATTCGTGGTACCAAATTGTCATTCTCAAATTCAAGCCCCAAACAGTTATATCCAAATTTAATCCAATTTTTCAAACACCTATAATTAAAACAATTAAACCAATATTAAATCTTCTCAAGAAGTCAATTATTAAGCGTGATAGGAATTATTTTGACAATTTTACCCTTTTTAGTTATAATTTCATATAAACAAATTTAATCACAAAAGAGACATTTTAAACTCAATTTCTATGACAAAACCCCAATTAAAATATAAAAATATATAATAAAAATGGGAATTTGTCAGGATCATATGCATGTGGAGCTGGATTTGCAGCAACACTGTTCCAAGTTGTTATGTTTATTGGCAAACCTCAATGTGTTATAAGTCTGGTGAATGATAAGGAGGAGAAATGTTAGAAACCATCCATGATAGTTGTGTGTTGAATTTTCTCTTTTTACTTTTGGGAAATAAATGTTCATTTCCTTGTGCTTCTTTCATTGGAAAGGAAAAACAGTTATTGTGCTTTCTTTTCTTTTTCTTTTTTTTTTTTTTGTTTTTGGATAACAAGTTATTGTGCTTTCTGCTTAATACATATTATAGCAAATTTGATTTGGGGACGATCACAATCTTTTTTCTATTTGTTTATCTTATCATAATTTTCAGAAATAATTGTTGTCATTGTGAAAAAGATGATAAAAATATATCACTTTTTTTAATTCATTTTTGGTAGGACCACATTATATAAACAAATCTAAAGTGATTTCTGGATATATGGATTTTAATTTAAATATTTATGAGATACTTAACTAAGTTCTTTACCTTGTTTAAAGAAGCATTATTCATAGCTACGTTCACTGTCAATTTGCACCAGGTAAATTGGATAAAATATTACAGCTGAGGAAGTAAATTAGATGAAACAAACTTGAAAACTCTAGCACCTTGGAAAACTAATTAATAGGAGTTCAAGTGCGCATTATGATAAGAGGCTTTTTTGTTTTTGTCTGAGTTGAAATCCTCGTAATACAATAAAGAAAAGGAAAATGGCATCTAGGTCCTAAGCAACAGAAAAAACACCACAAAAGTCCCTTTTCCAATGTCCATTTACACAATTGCCCCGCAAGGATTTTAAACTTCGATCGTTTGTTTTCTTCAAAACGGTTCTAGGGCTTTTGAAATTCTTCATCACCATTCGCACGCTTTGCTTCTCCGTCGGTGCAGCTCTGCTTGTCCATTGCTCATCGCTGCCGTTCGACTCACCATCAGTGGCTCTTCCGGTGCCCAAGCTTCCATCACGGTCTGCTGGTCAAGAATCCTGCATTCCACCATAGCGCCAGCGTCGGCTGGTAGTCCCACGGCATAGAATCTAGCATTCCTCCGAATCTGTAGGCTGCGCTGGTCCTCCCAATACCCAGCGTCCCTCAGTTGCTCCTCTGAAGCCGCACGATTAGTTGTTGCACGTTAGCCTTCCAAATCCTTAGCCGCCGTTAATGTCTCTCTTTTTTTTGTGAAATGCCACCTTTAATCTCTTGGGTTGCTACTAGTTTGGGATTAGGGCAAAAGATTGAATGTTGGAATTGAGTTGGGGAAATACATTGGTTAAGTAAGGTGGTTTTTTTATTCCAATTTTTGCTTTCTCTGTGTGTCGCTGCTCTATGATGGCCGAATCAGGGTTCTTGTTTCAGCGGGTATAGATGTTTGTTTATGAATAACGTTAAAGGCCAGGGACTCTTTTATAATGTGGTTTGTTGATAATGTGCTCCTCTAGCATTGGGTTTCAGGTTTGAATCAATAGCTATGAGGTTGATATATATATCTATATATTTATGTATGTGATGTTTGAAAACCCAACCCCTGTTTTGATGTAAAACGCCGGTTAAGGGAAGAATTACTGCATTTAGAAGTATGTTAATGTTGATAATTGATGTTCTATTAATGTCGTTATTTGTGTTGGTTATAACTATTTTTTAGTGGTTCCAGCAAAAGATTAGTTAGTATAGGAAGTTAATTTGGCGTTAGGTTCAGCGTAGATCAATGTACAAATTGCTACTTATCACTTTAGGATAGTTAGCAATTGTTGATATGAAAAACTGTATGTTGTAAAGGTTCAGCCTAGACAAATGTATGAATCGTTGACAAAATTTATGTTGTGTGTAATGAGTTCTAGAAGAAAGTTTTCTTTATGGCCTTTCTTTTGAAGCCTGTAAAGTAAACCCTTGTGCTTCATTGTTGATATATATGAATGTGTGATTGATTTATTGTGTAGATGACTCTGTTCTCTGCATTGCTAATTTGGAATTGCAATTAACTTCATAAATTACTTCGTTAGATACAAATGATTGGTTAATGTATTATGGTTTTTGTGGTGGCTGATTGAAGTAGTAATTATGTTTAAGGTTAAGGAGAAAATGCTGAAGAACCAAAAAAGGAAAGATGGAGAGGGAGAGAGGCTATCAAAAGTGTCTTGGTATATATTATTCACACAAGACTATTTTAAGAAGAACGAGAACGAGGAGTGCAAGCGTTTAAAAGAGGAGACTCAATCGATGAAAGAAGCTAGGAACTCATTGAAAGTTGAGGAGAAGGAGGCATATAGGGTGAGTGTGAAGAATTTAAGAAGTGAGGCAAAAGGGGACAAAATATGTGGTTCCATTCTTGACTTGCTGTGCTCCAAATCAGTTTATGAAAGTGTGCAAAAGTGTGAAGAATAGAGAAGCTAGGATAGAGCGACTAAAGAAAGTTGGATTTGATAAGTTAGTTAACATATGCTGCTCACAAATCCCCTGAGATTTATGTGGTCAATTTATGTCTTCATTTGACTGATACGAGTGAAGATGATCAATTAAATAGTGCAAGTATATACTGTCGTAATCAAGTAATATAGAAATAAGTAGAGTATCGTTCCCACGAGGATTGAGCACTAAGTACCAAATGAGTAATTTTAATTCTATTCAGTCGATCGATTAATTGGTGATTGAAAGCACAAAATAAAAGAAAGACAATTAAATATGAATGCAAATGATATGAAAGCAAATATGAGAAAAAGTCCTAAGGATTAGATTTCACTTCACAAATTCCGGATTGAATCACTTATCTATTCTAGCCCAATTTATTCCAGATGATTGATAGTCAAGTTTCCCTAATTTAATTACCAGCCTCTTCCAAGGTCAAGCAATTCTATAATCAATTGCTAATCCAATATATTCCTATATGAATTTAAGCAATTAATTATGCATTAAGATTTATGGAACTCAGTAAGACTACACAACTCATATGAATATATTCCTATTTCATATGCAAGTCATGGTTTTAAATATAGGGTCTACACACATGTATCTCCTTCCGGTCTCAACATGCATATTGAAATCATTCAAAAGATGGCCAGTCAATCAAAAGCATTAAGAATAATAATTAAAACTCAATCATGAAGGAGAAATTCAAACTAGATTTAATAAGTTAGGATTCAATCCATCATTAGTAAGCTACATCATCACCCTAGGAAAATGAAAGTTTAGCACATGATAAAATTAAAAACAAAACCAAAATAAATTAACATTATATAAAGCTAGAATGAAAACCTCAGAAATACTGCATAAACTTGAATATTAAATTCTCAAACATAAATATACAACCAAAAGATGAATGAAAGATGAAGAAATCTAGCCGTCCATTAAGGAGGTAAAACCTTCCATGTAGGCGGCATGCAAAATGCAATATAATCCTAAGCCTTCCAAGATGGAGGCATGCAAAAAGTAATAAAATCCTAAGCCTTCCAAGATGGAGGCATACAATACATGAAATTAAATCTAGAAAATGACACAAAGAACTCAGAAATGTCAGAGAAAGATCTTTCCCGGTCAGAGAAGGACCTCTCCCGGTCGGAGAAGGGCCTCTGCTTCTCTTCCTCTCCTCCTCCTCCTTGAGCTTGGCCTTGATCTCTATTTATAGGGGAAAAAAACGTGTGCTACAGTACTTTTACTATTCCCCTGGCGGCTGCTACAGTGTTCTGGAAGCTTCAACAGTGTTCCGGCGGCATCTACAGTGTTCTTGAAGTTTCTGCTACAGTACCCCCGGCGGCTGCTACAGTGAAGTTGACTGCTACAGTGCCTGGCAACTGCTACAGTACTTTTTATTTTTAAATTTTTTTTAATTTTTATTTTATTTTTTTAAAAAATGCTATTTATTCTAAAAACAATCTTTATTTATCAATCACACCCAAATTTATTATATTAAATGCAAATATCGTCCATAAAATCATCATATAAGGGAAAATAAACATGCAAATATTTTACTTATCATTGACCCTCCAACTAACAATGTTTCTATTTGAGGGAGGTCACTTAACATCCGCCGGGAAGATGTAAAACAAATGATGAGCTTATCGTGTAAGGAAGGACATTGAGGAAAATGTCAATAATCAAGAAAAAGATTTTCAACAATTGAAGACGTTGTATGGGGGAGTGCCATACAAGATGATCAAAAAATGGCTAATTAAGAGAGAGGAGGATCCAGAATTTGAATTCCTGTTTATTATGTATGCATTGGGAACTCTCTTGTGTCCCGGAGTGGGTATTAAAGTGAGTGATCGAGTGTTGAAGGTGATGGCGACAACAAAAAGAGCTTTTAGGGACTACGATTGGCCAACCTTTGTGTTGAATGAACTATCCAATTCACTTGCACAGTACAAGAAAAAAGTCATGAAAGGGAAAGATGCAGGTAGAATCAATGTAGGCGGATTTATATATTTTTTGATGGTAAGTGCAAGTTTTATCTACGTAACCTTTGTTGGCTTTGTTTAATGAGTTGTAAATTGTTGCTTTAGATGTTGAAATTTGCTGCTGGTAAGTTGTTATTTTATTTCTATACAGGTGTTTTGCTTGCAATATTTTCCCCTGGGCCAACTACATGCCTCTATAAATGACAATGCGATTGGATTTTGGAATGACAACAACGGCAGGAGTAGAGTGCAAATAGAGAAGGAAAGCAACCAAGGGTTGCTACATTCTGTGGGTAATGTAGTTTGACCTCCCTCTTCCAAATTTCATCAACAAACTATGTTAACACACTTGGTAAGTTGTGAAATTTGATGTCAGCCACACATTCTGTCCAAAGTATTCAATTACTTTTTTTCCTATCTAATTTACAGGAAATCAAGAGAACATATGAAAGACTGATATCAATAGTGGTGTCAATGGTGCAAGAGGAACTTGTTTCCCTTCAGGCCAGGCTGTTGGGCAGAGGAAAGATCGATGAAGGGGAGGAAAAGGTGGAAGATGTAAAATCTTCATTAGAAAGTGAAAATGAAGAAACTTTATTAGCAAGTGAAGATGACGGGGCTAACACAAGAAAAGGAGAAGATGATGAGTTGAGGTATATAAATGAAGACGAAGGGTTAGAGGAAGAACATGAAGGTGTAGCTGTTATGGGAGATAAAGAGGAATCGGAATCGAAAGGGAAGCAAGAATTACATTTGAGCAAATCTACAAGGGTTAAGAAACCTGCTCTTGCCTCTCCCTGGGTGACAACAATTGGTAAGAAGAGAAGAAAAGATGACAAGGATAAGGAAGGTTTATAGCAAATGTGCATTACAAGATATAATTCAGCGGAGGAGAATCAGGAGTAAGTAATTACACTTCTTCTATCTAAATCGATTTGAATTACAAGAATTGACTTGTGCGCTTGTTTCTCTATTAGGGAGTTTGTGGATATGTATGATTATTTCTTAACCGAGGGTGAACTATATTGTTTTCGTCCAAGGGGGTGGATTAGTAACAGGGTAAGTTATTTGTACAATAAACTTATACTTTGTTAATTGAAGTCTGCGAATTACTTACATTTTTGTAGTGGTGCATAGTTTATGTCCATGGTTACGAACACATTGGTGGGGGATCAAGTACACAAGAGCAGCCAAGTGACTAGACACATATCTTCCACAAAATTGATGCAAAAAATGTCTGCGGATCCTAAGAACTGATCATTGGAAGCGCATGTAGTGGAGATCTTGCCTGAACATGTTAGAACAACATTGGGGATTGCGACTTCATTTTTGCTCCTACACTACGCCTTGATCATATTAACAACTTTTAATGTTTTATTTACAACATTATTAGTCATATTAACAACTTCTTCTAGCACTTGGCCGTATGTAAATCCGCTGAACACATGGGAAAAGTTAACCACTTTGTGTCGTGTTTACAACATCTTCAATTACATTTACAAAATGTTTAGTTATTTTTACAACTTATTAAGTTATGTTTACAACTAAGTTCTGCTGTTGCACTAGGACAATAACTTGTGGAAGAAGCAATAAGACAACGAGCAACGAAACCTTGTCACATCTCTCTTCATGCTTGGCCACCAATATGTGGACTTCAAATTATGGTACATCTTGGTTACTCCTGGGTACAGATTATATTTACTCTTATGTGCCTTTTCCAGAATTTGCCGCTTTAACTCCATTTTGGTAGAACGTACATCCGCTCTCGGTACCTAACTAGCCCACTTGGTGACAAATCATATTCCTGAGTCTCTCCCTTTATGATCATATCTTTAATAGACTGGGCATGTCTATCCTGTATCTGAGCTTTACCTATATCTTCTCTTAGGTCATTATTTGCTTGACTAATGCTGCTACTGTTAATCGTAATATGTTTCAACAAGTTGAGATCTCTGAGTTCTCAATCAGCCTTTGCTCGTGAATCATAAGGGCTGCTACCTATACTGCTTTGCCGCTCAATGCATCTGTAACTACATTAGCCTTCCCTGGATTGTATTTAATCTCCATGTTGTAATCCTTCAACAACTCCATCCACCTGCATTGTCTTACATTGAGCTCTTTCTGATCGTATAAATACTTCAAGCTCTTATGGTCACAGTATAACTCTACAGTCGCCCCATAGAGATAGTGTCTCCAGATTTTCAGTGCAAACACAATCGCTGCTAACTCAAGGTCTTGTGTGGGATATATTTGTTTGTGAGGCTTCAGTTGATAGGATGCATACGCCATTACTCGACCCTGCTACATCAGAACACATCCCAATCCATGCCTACTAGCATCTATGTAACCATAAAGGTTAATTGTGAATTTGGAATTGTTAATACTGGTGCAGTTGTTAACTTTTATTTCAGCTCTATGAATCTTCTTTTACAACTGCTGTCCCACACAAAATGTTGAGTTTTCCGCATTAAATTTGTCAATGACAAAGCTATTCTGGAGAAATTCTATATAAACCACCAGTAATAATCAACAAGACCCAGAAAATTGTGTATCTCTAATACAGTCTCTGGCCTCTTCCAGTTTAGCACTACTTCCACTTTGTTTGGATCCACTGAGACCCCTTGCTGCGAAACTACATGGCCCAGAAATTTAACCTTTAAAAGCCAAAACTCACACTTGCTCAGCTTGGCATAGAGTTGTTTGTCTCATAATATGTTTAGTACAGTCCTCAATTGGTCCATATATAGATGAAAACTTCGATTCATGTAGTCCATGAACATTGCAAGTGTATAGTCAGCCCATAACATTACTAAAAACTCGTAATGACCATATCTAGTTTTGAAAGCAGCCTTTGGTACATCGTCTGCCTTTACCCTGAGTTGGTGATGTAACCCCCTACCTTGTAAATTGTAATTATAATTAGAAAATGTGTAATTAAAATAAATTAGAGACCAATAGATAATCAAACTCATTTATTTTCAACCACAATGCAACTCAACTACCAAATTGCCAAACTTCCTAATTCAATTCCAAACTAACTCCAATGGCACAAGGACACAATATGATACTACTTCCACTACAACATTCCAGGAAATTCATCCATTTCAAAATGACACCAAAATCAGGGCAAAACTCACAAGTTCCAAAACTTAACCAATGATTACAATGAATATGTCAAAATGTAACCAATACTCATATCTTCCTCTTTCCAAAGTTAATTTCTTAATTCCACCACTTTCAAATTTCTTCAAGCACTCAAACACCTTCTTTCACAAATCTAAAACCATAGCAATGAAGTTCTCATCACCATGAATAAGATTATAGAAGAGTACTTGAGCATTAAAGGTTAACAACAATGCCAAAATCTCACCTTTTCTTTTCTCTTTCTTCCTTCACCTTGCACGAAAATGGAGTCTTGAGAGAAAGAAGATGAGATGATGATGAAGATGCATATTTTTGGCTTTCCCATGCATGTTGTCCAACCTTGAGGGAGAGAGGAGAAAGGGAGAGAGTTGAAAATGTTGACCTTGATCTATGGTTCTCATTATGAACACACAAGCACATGATTCCACCCTTGTGATCTCTTGACCATAAATCACAACCATTGATATTTAAGTTACTAAGGAGTTTCCTCTTCAGTAACTAACCAATTGGTCGGTAACTTTCCGTCTTCCCATTTTGCCCCTGATTATGGCAATCCCTACTAAATCACTGCTAAGCACATTTTATCATTCATATTACTCAACCATGCGCCCTCCCCTACATTAGGGTTTATTACAAGCTTTATCACTTAATTAAGCTTAAATGCAGGGTTTAGCTACTTATTTAAACACATTCATATCAAAATTCACATCTTATTTTTCAAAAGTGTTTATTCAACAATAATTACATTTACTTTAAAGTCATTAGCCCTTAATCACACAATTTGGGTCATTACAGCTGATACCCATATCTCAAATCAATATTCGAAAACACACAGGAGCCCAATAGTTGATCGAGCAAATCATTGATTCTAGGAAGTGGGTATTTATTTTTTACAGTCACCTTATTTAACTCCCTGTAATCAATATAGAGTCATAGGCATCCATCTTTCTTTTTAACAAAAAGCACTAGAGCTCCCCAGGTAAGACATTAGGTTGGATAAAACCCTTATCTAATAGCTCCTCAATTTACTTCTTTTACTCTTCCATTTCATTTGGAACCATTCTGTATGGGGTTTTAGATATTGGTTCAGCTCTAGGTCTAAGATTAATTGCGAAGTCTACTTCCCTATCCGGAGGCAATCCGCTGATATCTTCCAGAAATACATCTAGAAGCTCATTTACTCTAGGGATACTCTCTAATGCTATTCCAGCTTTTGATTGTACAGAGAAAAATACCATATACCCCTAACAACCATTTTGCAAACATTTCTCAGCCTCAATTGCTGAAAGAAAGTTAAGGTTGATTTCCTTATTGGCCTTTGATTGTAGCAACACACCATTTGCTATTAGCCAATCAGTACCGAGGATTATTTCTAAGCCTTGCTATGATAGATAGATCAAATCTACAGTTAACTCATGTCCCTCAGCCTTTATTATACAATTTAGACAGACATCAGCTGTGACAACTCTAATACCCGTAGGTGTAGATACAACCAGATCATATGGGAATTTGTGTACCCTCAAGCATAGTTATCTCACAATCATATGCAATAAACGAATGACTAGAACCTGAATCATATAATGATTGCATTGAGTTACCATTAAGAGAAACCATACCTTGTATCAGTTCAAGAGATTTTTTGGCCTCTTCCTAGGTTATCATGTAAACTTTGTCCTGCACTTGCTATTTAGGCTCCCTGAGTCCTTGTAGTTGCCTATAATCTTTTGTAAAATGTCCCGGTCGATGGAAATTGTAACAAACAATCTGTCTTACTGGCCCTGGCGCCTGCCTTACGGATGATGACACCTGCCTTGCCTGCCCATATGTTTGACCATGATGGTAAGAATTTTCACAGTATCTGCAAGTTCTGTTCCCAGGGGTTTTTTATTACTGCGGCTATTAGGCTGGTATGGCTTTTTATTACTACTTCCGCCTGACGGTCCACCCTGATAACTGCACTTTTGAGAAGAGCCACGTGGCAACTCCGGTGACCGCCCCTTCATCGCAATTTCTGATAAAGTTAAATTCCGTTGCAAACTTATTTTTTATTTTTTAAATTTAGAAAGCCATGTGGCAACTCCGGCAACTGCCCGCTTATTGCCGCTGCTGGCGCATGGCAGCTCTGGCGGCATCCACCTTGTCGCCGACGCCCAAATCCGCCACATGTTGCAACCTCGCTCCTCCACGTGTCACAATCTCTTTATTGCTGGAAATGCAACTCAACTTACCCCTCTTTTAGTTTGAACCCATGACCTAGTCTGTACGCAGATGATGCCTTACCATATAGGCTCGACTGCTTTAGTGTTCTATTATTACACAGTTATATATATAATCTTATTATACATAATCAATTATTTCTAAATATATATTTGTTTCTTATATATAAATGCAATAGTAATATAAAATAATTTTATATATTCTTATAATTGTTAATATAAATTAACTTCAAATTAAAAATATTTACATATTAAAAAAATTTCATATGGCTATATTTTTTTCTAATTTCTGAAATTAATTTTTTATTAACATTAATAACTAATAAATAATTATTTTTTTACTAATATTAATTAATAACTAATAAATTTTATTTTTTACAAAGAAATTTTTATATGACCATTTTGCCCCTACAGGAACCAAAACCTATAATTGGAAATTAAAAATATTTTAAAAATTAGAAAATAATAATTAAAAAATAAATTTAAAATTAAACTAAAAATATTAATTAATAAATAATAAATTTTTAAAATAATTTTTTAAAATTTAATTTAATTAAATAATAATAATTAATTAAAAATAATAATTTTTAAATTTTCCGATGGAGTTGGAAATTGCAAGGGAATTTTCCGAGGGGAGGGAATATGCGATGGAATTGAATTTCGTCGGAAATTGCGAGGGAATTTCCGACGGAATTCAATTCCATCAGAAATTGCGATAGAATTTAATTCCGTCGCAAATTTCTGTCTGAAATTCTGTCTGAAATTTGTAACAGAATTATTTTGTTGGAAATTATGTGGCAAAAGACAGAATTTGTCACGGAAAAAATTCCATTGGAAACTTTTATTTTATTTTTTTTGTAGTGATATGTAGGTATATTTTTATCCTATTAATTACACACACGAGGCCCTAATTTTTTTCTTTGTCTAATTTAAGATTCATTAAATTTTATAGGTTCCAAAATTTGATTTATTATCTAATTCCATCTCTCACATTTTATGCTATATTTTACTTTTAACTTTTCAACTCTAATTTTACTTAACCAAGAATTTTATCTCTTCTTAAATTATTATCAACCAAGTAAATATATATTTTCCCTTTATTTCCCTATTTAACAGAAATTATAGAGAGAAAAGGGAAAAATAAATTGCTTCCTGCTTTGTTGGCAAATTACTATTTTACTACTATATTTTTGTAAAAGTTCATGTACATCACCATTCACCATTTTATTCCATTAAATGTATCCATTACATACAAGGAATATTATTGACTAAAAATGGGATGTTACATTTATTTGTGATTGTGAGTTGGAAATGACGTTATGAGAGGGATAGAAAATGTGACAGGATTAGCCTATGCTGTTTTAATCAGCAGACTTAACAAAATATTTACCGATTAATTAATATTTTTTAAAAACTGATAGATGATATAAAAATTTTAAATATATAATATTAAATTACGAAAATACTTGTTTGGGTTGTTTAAATTCAAAATGTAAAAATTGATATCTACATATATGATATATGTTTGACCAAAGTACATAAATATTTTGTACCTCAATTAATTTGGATTGAGCATGGGATTGTATATATATGTATTTGACTATAAAGCTTTTACAGTAGTAATTTTCTCTATTAACAAAATTTGATTAAAAAACCTTGCTATAACTTATAAGAGAAGAAATAAATGTTGAATCACTAAAATTAAACTACCAGTTTTGATGAGGGCCAGGAGTTAAGAAATTTGTCGGGGTTGGGTTTATCCGTCCTTAGAAACATATTAAATAATTTTTTTGTGGATGCTTTTTGCTAATTTTTTAATCTGATTAATTCTAAAAAAATTTTAATACGGCACATGAAATAGTAGAAAAAATTTTCTTCAGCCTGGGTTGATTTGACAAGAACCATAACTACGTCGGGGCCAAATCACAAATTTTACCTCGAATTAAATTGCAAATAAGTGCAAACAACTTGGAATTATTCTCTTATCAAAGAGCCTTTTATTTTGAATTTCCTAGGTTAAACTAAGTGCTAAAAGCATGGTTAAAAAGGGGTTTTGAATTAGTTTTCTCTAAACTAAAATTCATGAAAATAATGCTATTTCTACTCTTTTTGGCATTTTCGGAAAATAATGAAGAATTGTTTTGGTTTAAAAATGATTATACGATAAAATGAGTCTTGGTAGCAAAGTTGCTGGCTTTTCTGGCTTCTTAAAAATAATTTGGGACTTAATTTTTCATCAAATGAAATTGAAAATCTCAAGCACTTGCATTGAGTCCAATTTATCTTATCAGTGACTAATCGTATAATTGCACTATAGTAATCTCTTAGATAAATTATTAAATACCACTTGATGTGTGTTTGTAAATCATTTTAAAGCACTTACTTCTTCTTAAATGAAAGCACAATCATGACACTCAATATGAATTAACTTAATTATATACCATAGTAATCACATACCATGCGTAATCTTATTAAAACATAAGAAAATATATTCAATATAAAATCCAAAATCAACAACAAAATTCATCACAAGAGCAATCCATCATTGATTAATAATCACTCATCCAAGTCTTGTACTGATGTACTTTTCATATTGAACAATCCTTACAATGAACATGTCCGAAACGTTTAATTTTGATTTGGACAATATACATTATATTTTAATTTCATTTTTATTAGTAATTATCATTTCTAAAATGTGTGTAGAGTCAACAAAAATATTTTTTCTAGGAGTCTACCAAAAAAATATGTGTTTTGACAGGAATGATGAAAAGGAAGGGCTAATTGGATTTCAATTTGTCTCTTAGATTTAATCATCTTGAATCCATCAAAATTTCTCAACTGAACACAACCAGTTGATTTAATCTATGGTTATTAGCCCACCCGAATTAAAAGGGTTATACCTTTTATTGTGTTTTATCATTTACTAATATATGTGTCATTTCTTAAAAAATGTGCAAGTCTTATTACACGTTTTTCTATAGAATATTAATTTATCTCATGAATGTACCTAATAACTTGTGACACGTGGCATATTGTTACTGACATTAGTTTCTTTGCAACCCCTTAATATTTGAAGGAGGCATCCTAAATGAAATTGGTGATCTTTCACAACTGAAGATATTGCATCTTAGAGTAAATCATCTCACTAGTTCTACACCATCTTCATTATTTAACAATTCATAGCTACAACGGATTGGTTTTGGAATAAATCAATTATCTGGTAGTCTCCCAAAAAATGTGTATTTTGGGCTTCCAAAATTTGAATCATTTTATGTGCATGGAAATGAATTGTTTAGCAAAATGCCCTCCGTTTGGCATCAATACAAAGAATTAGCCCATTTATCATTATGTGATAACATATTCAATGGAGGCAAAATACTATATGAACTTGAAAATTTGACCAAACTCCAGTCGCTATATACAACAACTTGCAAGGTAAGAGTTTTAATTATATATATCATTGACTTAACTTCTATTCCACTATTTCATAAGAAATTACTTTATAACGATTTTGCTATATTACTTTTAAAGACATAGAACGCAATGCTTTCTTTTAATCTCAAAGTGAATATGAATAAAATGGTAATATTTTCTCAATTATTAAAGAAATAGGGAGCCCGAAGGAAATTAACCTGATGAAAGGGCCCATACAATGCTACTTAGAGTCAGATTGGATTAAAAGGTTAGAGTATGACTGTTATCATTGATATCTCTATTTAAGCGATCATTTGTACTTAGCTATTTATATTTAGGGATATGATTTTCTTAAATATGAATAATCTTTTTATTTGCATATTTAGTTTAGCTTCCCAAAGTATAGAAAATGCAAATACATAAAGGTTGAATAACCACAATCCCTACATCTTATTTACCACTACATAAAAAGGCCTTTTTATGACGGTTATTACCAAACATGTATGCACTGGAAGAGGGGTGTCTCCATTGATTTCTCTCTCCATTTACTCTCCACTGAGTGTATCTACCATTAGATCAATTTTCAATGGTTGAGATTTATCATGATAGATTTTTATTATAACGTTATTCTTTACATATTTTTAAATCTCAACCATTGAAAGTTGATATAATAGTAAATACACCAATTGAGAGTAAACAGAGAGAGAAATCAATGAAGAAACCCCTTTCCTATATGCGTTATATATGCTCCGCATAGATAAATGACGGTTTCGAATCGAAATATATTAAAGGCATATATAACGGTTTTTTGTTAATAACCGTAATATATTGGCTTTATTTTTTTCATTATATATAGTTATTTTTATTATTTTTCCATATTTATTTTTATTATTAGTATTTATTATATAAGACACAATGTAATCATTGATAATAACAAGATAATAATATTAAATAAAAAATATATATTTATAGGATTTAAAATTCAATACATTATAGATAAATATCATATAATTTAAAAGAAATTAATAACTTAGGCACTCTCAAAAAGAAACATTATCTTATAATATTTTGAATTCTAAAAGAATCAATTAATAAAAAATTCCACAATATTCTCGAATGCATTTGTTGTAGATTGTCCATAGAGCATGTATCAGTGCGCACCAAGAGTTCCCATCACATATCTTTAATTGCAAAAAGATAATATAAAAATAAAAATAAAAATGATAAAAATAAGCAAATATAAAAATTTAAACAAATTTCACAATATAACTTTGAAAATCAGAATATAGTAAAAATTGACAAAAATAAAAACTTGAGAAAATCTCAGAACCTGATTCAACAAACCTGATTTCAACCCATAGTTTGAGTGACAAAGGTTTAGGAAGGTGAGATTCTTAACAATAAAAATTCAGCTTTTTATCTCATCAATTTTTTCGTGTGCTTTGCTTTCTCTTATATTTTTTTCTCTCTTTTAATCTTCAAACTAATAGACATCATCAGATTAGAGACTGGGGACCTTGAGCATCAATTAAGAGTTTACAACTTCCAAAGTTTCAACTTGCAACTGTAGTGTAGCAAACTAATTTAAGGATATGATACTGTTGGCATATTAAACTCTATTCATGCTTCGAGAAGTGGAATGTAAAGAAAGAAAAGTATTCTGATGAACTGAAAGGGGTATTTCCTTATTGGTTTCCATTTGCATCATTCATATTATTAAAGTTTTGTCAGTTAATCACCATTTTGGATGATTTTTCAAAATTGAATTGGTTTTCTTGTAAGGTATACAGTACACGGATTTAATCCTTTTTTCCTTGCTAATATTCTGCTAAGTTGCGTAATGGCTTAATATTTTGTGTTTTTAAATTGTATATTTGGGATTTGACAGAAGGCTGAAACTGAGAGGGATGCAGGAGGGAACAAAGTTGCATAATTGCTTAATGTTCTTGATATATCACTTGTAGATCTCCCCGGCATAACAGAGGCTCCTGTTGGTGACCAGCCTTCTGATATTGAAGCCCGAATTAGAACAAAGATCATGTCATGTATCAAAGCTCCTACCTGTGTCATTCTGGCTGTCACGCCAGCAAATTCGGATTTGGCTAATTCAGATGCTCTTCAGATGGCTAGAGTTGCTGATCCTGATGGTGGATTTTAGCTTCGATATGGTTAAAACTAAACTAATTTAATTTCACAACCCCATGATATATCCTTACTGATTATTCTTTCTGTTGCAGGTAGTAGAACAATAGGTGTAATCACAAACGTGCAGCATACTATTCCAACATTCATTGTTGCAAATGTTTTTTCTAATCTTTTTATACTGTTGTCGTGTTTCGACAAAGTTTGGAGCATATTCTGTGGAATGTAGTTGTATATCTGATGTAAAACGCTCACTCATGAAATGATTTTATGCAAAACAGAGATGATTTATGAGAGAGAATATAGAAATAGAGAGGGGAGGGGAAAGATATGCAAAAACAGGGAAGAAGTGGAGGGGGAATGACAGAGCTGAGGGAGAAACAGAACAGAATAGAACTTGAGGTACTGATGCCCAGAATTTGTTGCTTGGAAAAGTTATTTCTTCTCCAACTTGGTTATGTGGGTGTTGTTAACCGTAGTTAGGAGATAATAATGTTATCCTAATATAACAAGGGCACTGTTTGAGTAAATTTTATATTTCATATGTTTGAGTACACACAATAAAGGACATATCACATGGAAACATATATTCCTGTGATTATCTGGTTACCACGCTGGTCAACTATCTGGCCAAAACAGAACTTGTCAACTTGAAATGCTGAAATCTGATTTATATTATTTTATTTAATTAGGATACTCTTATGAATAGGAGTATAAGATATGCTCTTGTTGCTAAAGAGGAATTCTTCCGCAATCGTCCTGTAAGAAAGTATCATTGCTTTGTTGTTTTCAAGTGAAGCCAATTCATTTGCTTAATTTTTTTAACATATGTGTTAGGTGTACAATAGCATAGCAGATCGTTGTGGTATTACTCAGCTAGCAAGAAGTTAAACAAGGTAGGATCTTTGACATTAAAAGCTCAAATTATAGCATGTGCTTCCTCATTCAGAAGAAACAATTCTCTTATTTCCTTTCTTTCATGCTCTGTTAGGATCTTCAACTTTACATATGGATGAAAATTTATTTCCTTGGTATTGTTTAGTAATTCCCTTTCATCGCAAAGAGTTTCCTTGATCTCGAAATCCTACTTTAACAAGTCTTCTTTGGCTAGGCTTTGGAACTTAGTTTTTGTGATTTCTATCATTCTTAGAAAAAAGGGGAAATGCAAATACAAATTAGGGTGCAAGTGAATACCTTTGTAACTGGTTTGACTACTTGATGACAAGATGCTTTGGGTCATCGGGATTGGGTTCAAAAAGTTTGGAGAGATTATGGCCAATTTCTGAAATCTAGAGTTGCTTGCACTTTCTAGCTCTAGCTTTATCACCTGCTCATTTATTTGCAGATTGTTGCACAACATATCAAGGCAGTTCTTCGAGGGCTGAGAGCACATATAAGCAATGCATTGGTGGCTTTTGCAAAGGAGCTTGTGAACTATGGAGAAATCACCGAGTCCAAGGCATGTATTAGTATTTTCTTTACTATATAAAAATATTTCTTACATTGGATGACATATACATTGTTGTCTACTTTTGCTGGCTATTTCACCTTATTCTGTTTTACAGTTTTCTTTGCTTTTTTCTCCAATAGGCTGGTCAGGGTGTTCTCCTTCTAACTATTCTTTCAAAATACTGTGAAGGTATCTAACTATTCCTACCTTCTGGATTCTTAGCTCCTTAACAACTTTTATGTTTCTGATATCCTATATTCCCACTAATACTCCCCTTCCTTTATAGTTTTTAACTGATATTCCACTTATAATTGAATTTACAACTTTGATAATAGTATTTCAAACTTTTTGCTGGTGAAACCGCATTCTCCTCCGTGATGGAGGGAAAAAATGAGGACATGCCTACGATTGAGCTTTTAAGAGGAGCATGAATTCACTATATTTTTCAATCAATATTCGTGAAGCGCCTAGAGGTATATACATTTTTATTTACATCAGAAATTATCATATTTATATTGATTCTATGCCAAAATCTGTGTATATATAACTGAATTAATCCTTTATTGATTATGGTTTACTTTGTATCTGTTGACAACATGATAGCAAAGAAAATCTTCTGATTTAAATCTATAGATGGTCACCAAATTTGAAAGCTGGGTACAGGGTATTGGAACTTATAGTTCTTTTTGCTGTGTTGCACATAGACACTGAATTTAGAGATCTAATCTTGCATTAAAACGTTTCTGAAATAATTGAATCTCTAGTTTGTGTGTTCCCTGCTATGCAATTTTACATATCAAAACCAGCATCAACTCCCCTCTCCTAGCCAAGTTGCTAATGTCTGAATCTGTGTTCACATGTTTGTTGAATTTGCAGATTGGAAAATAGACACCACAGAGTAATATTTTTGTTTTTTCGTTTAAAGAATGTTTTGAAACTCATCCTCAATTCTTTAGCCATGTTATCAACAAATAAAATGGAAGCAGTCTAATCGAAATATTTAGTGAAGAAAGAAAAGAAAATGGTTAAATGAACTAATACAGTTGTTTATTTAATTCATGTGATTTAAGCACTGGTGACCTAATCTATTAGGATCATAATAAATATTACTGACATCATTAGATGATTTGACATGCTTAATAGGTTAACAGTTGGAGTTTTCCCTTTCTTATTCCATGATATTTGCCTTATTTTGATCTCAAGAATGTTTTTCTTCATTTCATGTGGAATGATGGTCAGTTGCGTTTTTTGGTAACCCCGTATTTTAGTACTCCTTCCGATCCTAATTATAAGACAAAGTTGACTTTTTTGGAGAAATTAAGGAAGCCAATTAAATCACTTTAGAATATTTATTATTTTATTTTATTTTTCAAACTAATTAATTTGACTAATAAACTGATATATAATCTAAAGATACTAAAAATATAAATACTCTAAAGTGATTTAATTGGCTTTCTTAATTTCTCCAAAAAAGTCAACTTTGTCTTATAATTAGGACTGGAGAGAGTAGTATGGATAGTTTTGCTTTAGTGCTGTGGGCTGTGGGCTGTGGGCTGTGGCCATTCTTAAGTGTATTAAGTATGAATGTCACACATAGGGTTGCATTCCCCAAGGGTTAATAAGAGTAAACATTGACGGCAATAAAAGGTAGAATACATTGCAGATGCTGTGTTACAGCAAAGGCATTAAATGCTTATTTGGAATTTTATGCCATGCTTGTTGAATGTTTAGCAAAATATTGCTATGTTGTTCTCGAAATATTTATTCTTCTCGCTCAAGACATATTCTTTCTTTTTTAATAAATTCTTTTCTTCAAAATCTGTCATATAGAACATGCAAAAATGCATGTGGGAAATGCCCCCATTGAATTTTTCTGTTTTTTAGCTTTAGGAATATGTTTAATTTTATTATACAACCATTTTATAGCGCTATATAAACCTTTAACAATTAAAATGTTTTTTGCTTATCAGATTTAATTAATTTATACTCTAAATTATGACAAAATTTTGAAGCTTAGGAGATTCCTGAAAAATTTCTCCATCTTTTACTGCATTGAATTTGAACAAATCCCAGATTGGCTATTTCTTATTCAATGGAAAAAGCACACTAGCTAAATAAACTTGGGATAGGCTGTTACAGGCCAACACTCTCATCCCTTAGTTATTGCACGGAAATTGGATGTGATAAAACAGAATTAAAGCTTTCACTATTAGACAAAACACATAATGCTGGTTTCTTTGAGCTTGATGTAATTAAATGGACCTCGCAGGAAGTTGATCCATGTGAGGATTTGACGGATGGTGATATTCGAACTGCCATACAAAACGCAACTGGACCTAGATTTTGTTAGATTTCTGTTTTTCTCCCCTTGCTATTTCCTCAGCATTTTTTTTTAATAAAACCTTTTGTGCTCAAATTATTCTCAATTCGTATATCAATTAAATGACTTCTGTCCTTCTTGAGCATTTTTTTTCTATCTGTTTCCATGCAATTAGGTGCCATTTGAAGTTCTTGTGAGAAGACAAGTAGCTCGGCTATTGGATCCAAGCCTTCAATGTGCTAGGTTTATATACGATGAATTAATAAAGGAAAGGATTAATGGCTTGCCATTTCTTCTGTGCTTTACTTCACCATCCTATTAACATACTTGTATATATGTATTGTTTCTTCAGATCGGCCATTGCTGTATGGTGAATGAGCTACAGCGGTTTCCTTTCTTAAGAAAGCGCATCGATGAAGTCATAGGGAACTTTCTGCGAGAAGGTCTTGAATCCTTAGAGAATATCATTGAGCACATTATAGAAATGGAGGCATGTGGGATTCCAAATTCTTTTAAAGATAGAAGGGAATATCTATGTATGCTTCATTGGTTCCACCTTCTCTATCTACTGCTATAATCATGTCATTAGTGGCCAATCAATGATAGATATTCAAACTGCGGTAAATTTTCGATGACCATGCTTGCTTCTGCTATACAAACCCTTCCAACAAAGTGATTTATGCCACAAATGGTGCCCTAAATGGAAACCACTGATATGCTGCTAGGCAGCTGGTTAGTGTCGATTTTTATGGTCAGTCTATTATTGCAAAACATTCAACTTCCTTTTACTAATTTAATTTTAAATTACACAAATTTGCGGATGGACTACATAAATACTTCTCACCCAAATTTTATTGGTGGAAGTAAGGCATTAGAGATTGCGATGCGACAGATGCAGTCTTCTAGGATTCCTCCCTCAGTTTCAAGGCAAAGGGTATCCATGATTATATATCTCATCTATGTAGAGGATTATAATATACTCTCACACCTTAACTTGTCTCTCCACCTTGTTAATATCTGATAGGATGGCATGGAAACTGATAGGGGATCAGCCTCTGATAGGTCTCCAGGTATTTTTTGAAGGCAAGCTAATGGATTTGTGGCTGATCAGGTGCGTAATTGTCTGATTATTTGTGTTATCAATTAGAGTAGATAATTTCTATCCATAATCAGTTTATTTCTTTAATCTGTAGTTTGAAGGGTTCAAGATATTTAGCAGAGCATAAGCTACATTTTACACTCTTGTGAATTGGCTAAAAATAGCCGCAACCCCTGGGGTGAATAAGAGAAAAACATTTTAATCTCTCAAGTCTTCCATTAATTCCTTATGATTTTTTTTAATTGCCACCTATCCACTTCTAATCCTAATAAAAATTGTCTAAGATGATTACCTATTCCATTGATAAAGGTATGTTTTACTTACACCCTAAACAATTTCATAGTCTTTGGAGCCCATTCTTTGGATTATGAGGACACTTGGAAACAAACACTATAGGCTTAATTTCAATAACAGTCTCCAAACACTATGAAACGCTTAAAGCGACAAGTGAAAGAAACTTTTAGCAATGAAATTGTTCATTTTTTTCTGATCTACCTTCCACTATGTTAGCTGGAGATGCTTTCTTTCTTTGTGATTTTTCTCTTAGTTTCCTCTTTTCTAGAAAGGAAGAAAGAAAAGAAGGGTGAAAACTTATTATTTTAGCACTTTCATAATTATTTTAGATAAATTTACCCCTGGACGTAGGTGTAACCTACCCTCTTTCAAGCTTATGGAGATTACCGAGAAAGTGGAAGGTGCTGATTTTCTAGCAAAAGATTTGCCACGACCAGTCTTTTCCCGCCTTGAGGACAAGGCTTATTTCCAAGGGGGAGTAATGTTAGGATCCAACAGATGGATATGGGGTACTTTCATTGATTATGGGGTAGTTTCATTGATAAGGGATAGTTTCATGTAGTAGTTATTTTTTAAATGGGTGGTTTTATGCAGTAGTTATTTTATCTTATCTGCGTGTTTGCAGTTGTGTGTCTTTAGTTATTGTCAGTTTTTATTGTCAAGACCCTATAACTAGGTGTTTGTAGGTGTTTTATGAGATGAAGAAGTATTTATACAGAAACTTATCTTTCTCTTAAGAGTTTCCGATTCTGGCTCAACTAAACCTAATTCCCTAATATTCGGCTCAAGTTCTATCAGAACTACTGAGGCAACTCAGTGATAACACATTGAATGGTACATTATAAACCACAGGTGGTCAGTTTGTTTGGTATCAAATCATGGGTTAAATTGTAAGTTTCCCTTTCACTTAATTAGCATCCCGTAGTTATTACTTAAATTCTTGCAAAACTAATTCTTGACAGGGGGTCCACCCTGGTGGTCATCCTGCATTGGATGTTGGAAGGGCTGCATCCTCTGGTAATTCTTTTTTACCATTTAAAGTTTAAGTATTCTGTGGATAGGTGATATGTGTTCATTCATACTTGTTATTTTTTGGTTATTCTAAAAATAAACTCATAGTTTTTACCATTTAAACTAATTTTGGTGATGCTCTTTTTCTTTGTCAGGAACCTCTGGTAAATCAAGTTGGGTTATTTCATCCATTTTTGGTGGTGATAGCCGTCCATCTCCGAGGGAGAGTACATCAAGTAGAAGACATAGTGAAACAGTTCACAATATGGAACAATCCTCTACGATCCATTTAAGAGAGGTATATCTATTAATTTGTTAATTGAATCAAATGTTTCTTGCATGTAAATTTGCCTAATGCGCTTGGGTCCATATAGCCCCCTCCTATCTTAAGGTCATCTGAGAGCAATTCAGAGACAGAAGTTATTGAGATTGCAGTCACGATGTTGCTTTAGAGATCTTATTATGACATCGTTAGAAGGAATGTTGAGGACTTCGTACCAAAAACAATTATGCACTTCTTGGTATTTCATATCCTTCTGCTAAGCTTTGCAAATTTCGTGTTTATAAACTTAGATACTGTTATGATAATGTAGATTGGTTGGTTGGTTGGATTCATGTGATAGGGTGGTAAGGATCAGAGTAAGTAGCTAGCAATAACATGTAATAAATCTGAGGGATATCATCTTATCCATGAAGTGTGGAAAATGGTAGCTGTATGGTAAACACATTTGAAAACCATTTGGCATTCTTTTTGTGTGCTTAAAAATAAGTGACTCCAACCAATATTTTCGTCCATGACGTATTTAGTTTGGATATGTTGTGTTTTTTAAACCTTTTAAATATTCACTATATTCTCTATGTCCATTCTGTTGAAACTATTAAGTGTTTGTGTTCCTGAATTTTCAAAGCTATTCAAATCTGACAATGTTGAGCCATAAGCAGGTATACAATACCAAACGAAACATGAATAATGTTTTTATTCAAAAGCTTTACAGATGATCTCATCAGGTCTTGCATGTTTTTTTCAAGGATTATCTGAAGCTGTGTCTTTCTGACTGTGTTCTGTATGTTTCCATTCAGAGAGAGCCTGTTTGAAGAGATGTTGCAAGAACCTCATGAGGTAGCTGGGAAAAGAAGGCACTGTCAAGAAATGCTCCAAATTTATCAACAGGCTTTTAATGTGGGTAATCAATAGTCTTATTATTTTTAACCAAAAACAGAATCTAATTGTATTTCCATTCTGTTATAAGCTAAACTTGGTTCTCCTCTAATTGAGATCGTTTTTTTTATGTTCTTTCGATAATCATGATACATGGTGCCTCTTGTTTTCTTGGTTGAGTAGTCTTAATCGTATTTCCATTCTGTCTCTGTTATTTGCATATTTTTAAGTCCACGAGCTTTCGACACAACAAAATTTGGAGTAATGAAATATGGCTGGTGCCTGATGTCTGTATTTCCTCTTGGTAGGAGTTGAACGAACTGCCTCTTGAAGCTGAAACAGTTGAAAGGGGTTACAGTCTCTGTCAACATCTTCAGTGGATTCTGCTAGCAGTCATAGAAGGTCTTCTCACTCTGGGAAGCTTCAACCACCACTCCATGTTAATTCAAATTCCAATGGAAGTGTATTGCTGTCAGGTTATTAATCCGCGGTTGATTTATGAGCTGGCTGAGTATGGTTGTTGAACCAAGAATTCTACTGAAGGAATTCTTTCCTGAGCTGGCAAGCAGGAAGAAGTTGTTATTCTGTTTTGTACTTTAGTGTTAGAAGTTGCTTGCTACTTTTTCTTACAAAAGGTTATCTCTTGTCCCATTCATATAGCATTGGTATTATTTGCAAGGCTAGAAAAAGAATAAGGGGACCATATTTTGTCCCCTTGATGGGAAATTAGTTTTCAATAAATGTTATGGCATGTACATTTCTGAACCTTCTGATGTGCTCTAATATTATTCATAGCATTTTTCTGAGGTTGAGTTCAGTTTTTAGCTGCTGTGATTACCTTAGGGAGACGACAACAGACAACGTTGTCATTATTATAATAGTAGTAATTTTTTGGTGGGGTTTTCTCCTCAAAATTTTGGTAATTTACTTGTAGTTTTTTAATTGTTCAGGACTGAATGAAACAGTTCAATACCCTTGATTTGTTGAAGGGCAAAGAGTTCAGGAACTAAATTTTTTCATGGCATCATATCTTTTAGTTGCCCTCCCTTGACCAATTCTTTGTTGGAGGAAATATTTTGTTTGCGCCCTCAATTCATCTTTCAGGACAACATTGACAATCACTTGCAATCAGAGGCAGTTTATCAAACTTTTACCAACCACATGCTTCTACTACTCTGATTTGGTGGGATATTTTCTCTTTATTATGTGTTCTCAGACCTGTGTTACTGTTGTTCCTTCCTCATTTTTTCGTAGTTTTTTACTTAATTTTTTATCATATATTTTGAGCTTTATACTTTATAAAAGGTTGGTAGATTTTTAAAGGAATGTACACAGAAATCAATATTTATTAGCTTAAATATACAAAACCTTTATGTACTTTAGGTAAGTTGTAATATCCCAAAATGTACTCAAGGGTTAAATGTACAAAATAGATGATGGGATTAATGACAAAATTACCTCTAGAAATTTTGTTATAACTTCAGTTAAATTTCACATGCAAAATTGGCAACTAAATATCATATTGCAAGATGATATTTTACAAGATCATCTTCTTCTTCAAAAGGCCATGATTCACGTATGACAAGGGAAAACCAAGAGAAAAATACCTATTGACTATTAAATATGACATATGGAAGCAATTGGACCAAGTTATAAAAGATGAGGACTTGGTCAACAATCTCATGCTAAGTCTTTTATCACTTATTCTCTTCTTCATTTCGGTCAAGGAAATGCTAAGAGAGATAGAGTAAGCATTTAATCAATAAATTCCATCCCCTCAAGTCAATTATTTCGGCTATGTCATCAAGAAAGAAAGAGAAAAGATGAAGCAAAGATATCTTGGCACATTTTGGACGTCCAACACATGAATAAAGAAAAGACTTGGTGAATCAATTTTAACCACAACTTTTTACCACCTTTGGACCACAATTTCGGCTGCCTCTTTAAGTGATAAGGGAAAGGAAAATCTGATCAGTTATTCACTCTCTCTCTCTCATTCTCTAAGTCGGTTCAGCAGTGCAAACCGAGAGAGCAAGAAGGAGCAAGTGAAGGTAAGACTTTAATCTTGATTTTCACCTCCTTAACCTCATCTATGGCTCAAGAGTCCTTCATGAAACTTGTTCCTCTCTTCCTTAGCTTCATTTCTATGGTTTTTGTTTTTGAAGAAGAGGAGTTTTCAGCCACCTTGCAAGAACAAAAGCTGAAGAATCAAAGAAAGAACTTAAGGAGAAGCAAGAGGTGAGTATTAGCATCAATTTGAGCTATTGGTTGTGTTGGTTGAATGAGTTTTTTTTTGGCATGTGTAAATCTGCCCTGATTTTGCCTAAACAAGGGTTTGGGTAATTCATGATGTTTTAGTTATGTTATTGGTGGTTTATGATGATTGGAAACCATTTGACATAAGTTTGATGCTGAAATTGGAAGTTGGTAATTGTTGGAATTTATTCTGAATTTTCTGCCAAAACAGGACATGGAGAATGAGTGGGAATTTGTTAATTTTGATGTTACCATTGTGTTCTACACGAAAAATTATGTGGGAATAGCCCTAGGTTGTGAATTTTGGGTCATTGGAACTCAAAGTGTAAATTTGGGTTTTCAGCCTGAACAGAATTCCAGCGAGGTACTCTGCTTGTGTGGTGTTTTTGGATAACCAAATGATCTCTAAAAATTGTGAAACTTTCCAGTATTAAAGTTCACATTTCAAGCTTCAAAATGGACATATAAATTGTGTCATTTCGTTTTTTGAGCTGTGAGTTCTGGTTGCCCAAAGTTTGATGTCGAAACTGGACTTAATTCTGGAGCAGTGTGGGATTTTGTGTAATTCTGGAATTGTGTGGTGATTTCCAGTAATGATTCATATTTTTCCTATGAAGAGGACTTCAATAGCTTTCCATAGGACTTGGGATCACCTCATTTCGATTTTTGTAGAATTAGTTATGATTTTTCAAAGTCTGGAGAAAATTCTGGCAGATTTGGTCTCTTATGCGAAAATTGAAAATGTAATGGCATAATGTAGTATTGTTGAACTTTGAGGTTAGGAATTGGTCTTTGAGGTTAATTGACCACTTTAACTCCTTAGTTGATTTGATTAATGTCCCTAATGATAACCAACTTGAGTATTTGAATTAAAGAATTGGATTAAGTAATAACATGTCGCCCGTAATTCTAATTATAGGATTTGACATTTGCCCTGCGCGTGATAAAGCAGTGCCAGTGCACGAGCGGAAAGAACAAGGTAGTGACTCTTTCTCTTATTCTGTGTATGATGCCTTGCATGTATGTCATTTCATTGAATATGCCGTGATATAACATTGCCGTTGTGAAATGCCGTTGTTGTGCTGTTGTGAAACATGCTGTTGTGAAATATGCCGTTGTGAATGCAGTGAAAGCTATTGCAGAAATGCTGTTGTATTGTTGTTGTTGTGATTTGCTTACATGCTTTGTGATTGTACATGTTATAAGTGAATTGTTACTACTGGGATTCTTTTGAATCTCATTCTTTCCAATGACTAACCTACAGCAAGGGCAAGCGGTTCAAAGGAAAAGCAAGTGACAAAGGGCGGTTAGAGCTCCTAGCTAGGAGTTTTAATTTTGGTAGTTGGTTGTCATATTTTGTTGGGGATTAGTTGCACATGTTGTATATATTGAATAGTGTTGTGTAATCCCCTATATGGGAAACTAATCGTTGTAAACCCTTTACTACGTAATGAAACCTGAGCGTTGTCAGGAATTTTTGGTTGCACTCTGATATGTATGAATGAAACTGAACTGGACAGACCAATTATATTCGAGATGTGAATGTGAGACCGTACTAAACAAGTTTTGGAAAAGTTTTAAATTAACCACTGGTCTCTATTTCAACTTAATGACGCATTCTCGAACTATAAATTTGGCTATTAAGGTAGGGGGTTACATTTTTGGTATCAGAGCTGTAGTTCCTGGCAAGGGTAGGATTTGCTAGGATAGTTACTATAGTTTGTTGCCTTAGTCATAAGAAAATGACTTATGATTTTTGTGGTATACACATGAGTATGATTGCTGGTTGCCAATATATACAAGATTTAAGAACTATGTGTATACATTTGTTATGATACTGACATGGTGAATCATTGTAGAATTGAAAGACACAATGGTTCACCCAAGAAACAGAAGAGTAGAACCAGAAGTGGAGGTGGTGCTTAATGACATTCCACCAGACCCTATGCGGGAGATGATGGGGTTGATTCGTGATCAAAGAGATATGATAGCTGAGCTGAGAGAAGAGCTCAGAGAGGAAAGGGCAAAACGCAATGAAGACCGCGGCCAGTCCACTCACGAAGAGACCCAAGAGGACACACATCACGAAGAAACCGCTGAAGGCTCCATTCGACCTCCAGAGTCACCTCCTCACACCGAACCAAACCCAGAGTTACATGGAGTACCAGCCCGTGATGAGAGAGATCTGCAGTATTGGGTCTCCAAATTCTGCAAACATCTACCTCCGGTGTTTAAAGGTAGATTTGATCCTCAAGTAGCTGAAGACTGGTTGAACAGACTAGAGAAGATCTTTGAGGTTCTTGAATGCCCATCAGAGGTGAAAGCGCGGTTAGCGGTGTACAAGTTGGAAGGAGATGCAGACCGTTGGTGGCGGAATATCGCCCTAACACTTCGAAGCCGCAATATACCACTGACCTGGGAAGTGTTTCAACGACAGTTCAATGAGAAATATTTCCCCAAGTCAGTGAGGCTTGAGAAGGAAACTGAATTTCTAAATATCAAACAAGGAGACACGGAGACCTTTGATGAGTATCTGTCCCGTTTCGTTCGGTTGTCCCGATATTCCTCCTATCTTCGGAGTATGGATGACGAAGAATGGAGTTCAGACATGCTTATTCGTGGTTTAAGACGAGAACTGAGAAAGAGATTGGCCACTCACTTGTTTACTGAGTTCAATAAAGCGGTTGAAGAATGCAGAATCACAGAAAACAATCTGAGAGATTTGTATCCTGCCAAAGTTACCAGCAACCGCAGTGAGCCTAGTAAAGGGACTACTTCCCAAAAGCGAAAGGGACAGGGGTTCTCAGCTAAGGGTAGTGGTAAGAAGCCTTATCAATATGAGGGTCGTGATAATCAGAAAGCCCCCACAATATTGACATGCACTCGTTGTGGGAGGGCACATCCTGGTAGAACATGTACGGGGCAAGTAGTTTGTTATAACTGTAAACAGCCGGGACACATTGCTACTGAATGCAGACGGCCGCCGACAGAGCAAAGGCCCAGGAATCAGGCCAGGGTGTTCACCATGACACACGAGGAAGCCCGGAAGTCCCCCGACCTGATTCAAGGTAAAATCTTTATCAATGGTAGTTTACTGCAAGCTTTATTTGATTCGGGTGCAAGTCATTCCTTCATTGCCTATGATTGTGTGAAGCGCCTGGGGTTACATGTTCATAAATTGCCATTTGATTTGGTTGTGTCGACGCCGATGGGTGTCAAGGTTGTGACAGCTGAGGCTTGTTTGAACTGTATAATAACTGTTGAGGGGTATGAGTCTACTGTTGATTTGATTTGTCTGCCGCTCTACCAATTAGAAGTCATATTGGGTTTTGATTGGTTGACGGCGAATAATGTATTGCTGGATTGTGGAAACAAGAAAATAGTGTATCCTAATTCCCATAAGGATGATAATGTGAATTCTAGTTTGAACTTCCTCTCAATGGCTAAAGCTGAGAAATATCTAGAGAAGGGGTGCCAGGGGTATATGGTATTCTTTTCCGTGCAGGGAGAGATAGAAGAAACTTTAGAAAGTATACCCGTGGTAAGAGAGTTTCCTGAGGTATTTCCGGACGATCTTAGCGGATTACCTCCGGAAAGGGAAGTGCAGTTTCCAATTGAAATTGTGCCTGGAGCTGGTTCTATATCAAAAGCCCCATACCGAATGGCCCCAAATGAAATGGCGGAGCTAAAGAAACAGATCAAAGACTTACTTGAAAAAGGGTTCATCCGACCCAGCGTTTCACCATGGGGAGCTCCAGTATTGTTTGTTAAGAAGAAAGACGGGAGTCTAAGACTGTGTGTGGATTATAGAGAGTTGAACAAGATAACCGTTAAGAACAAATATCCTCTCCCGAGAATCGACGACCTTCTAGATCAACTGTCTGGTTCTTGTGTATTTTCGAAGATTGATCTAAGGTCGGGTTATCATCAGCTACGAGTGAAGGCAGAAGATGTATCGAAGACTGCCTTCAGAACTAGGTATGGGCACTATGAGTTTCTAGTAATGCCCTTTGGCCTAACTAATGCACCTGCTGTATTCATGGATTACATGAATCGTGTCTTTCAACAATACCTAGACCAATTTGTAGTGGTGTTTATCGACGACATTCTGATCTACTCTAAGAGTAGGGAGGACCACGAGCATCATTTGAGAATTGTGCTGGGGATATTGCGTGAAAAGCAGCTCTATGCCAAGTTAAGTAAGTGTGAGTTTTGGCTTCCAGAAGTAAAATTCTTGGGCCATGTTATCTCGCAAGAAGGGGTCTCAGTGGATCCCAGTAAAGTGGAAGCAATACTTGATTGGAAGAGGCCAGAAACTGTTGCTGAGATACGCAGTTTTCTGGGTCTTGCTGGTTACTACCGGAGATTTATTCAAAATTTCTCCCGGATTGCCTTGCCGATGACCAAGCTCACGCGAAAAGATCAGCCGTTTAAGTGGGATGAACGTTGTGAAAATAGTTTTGTTGAGCTGAAGGAGAGGTTGACCACGGCACCGGTATTGATTATACCCAATCCTAGCTTGACTTATGTTGTGTACCGTGATGCGAGTAAGCAAGGGTTGGGGTGTGTCCTTATGCAGCAGGGACGAGTGGTGGCCTACGCCTCCCGACAGCTCAAGCCTCATGAAATAAACTATCCCACTCATGATCTAGAGCTTGCGGCAATTGTGTTTGCATTGAAAATATGGCAGCATTATCTGTATGGTGTGACAGTAGAACTGTATTGCGACCACAAGAGTCTCAAGTATTTGTACGATCAGAAAGAGTTGAATATGAGACAACGCCGGTGGATGGAGTTGCTGAAAGATTACAACCTAGAGATCAAGTATCATCCGGGTAAAGCTAACGTCGTTGCGGATGCTCTTAGTCGAAAGACAATACTAGTTGCAGCAATGATGATTCAAGAGATGAAATTGATAGAAGATTTTCGGGACTTGAATTTGTCAAACCAGATTGTTTGTGCTAATTATAATGTTTCCCAAGGGGAAAGTGATCTGAGGGTTGAGATTGAAGAAGCTCAGAGACAAGATGGCTGGATACAGCGGAATCTGGCTAGAATTGAACGAGGAGAAGCTCAGGGCTATGATCTGTCACCTAGTGGACTAGTTCGCTATCAGAAGAGAATTTGTGTTCCACTTAAGGCGGAGTTGAGACAAAAGATTCTAGATGAAGCGCACAAGAGACCATATACTCTTCATCCGGGTATGACCAAAATGTATCATAATCTGAAGTCTATGTATTGGTGGCCGGGTTTGAAGAGTGATGTGACAAAGTATGTAGCGAGGTGTCTCACTTGCCAGAAGGTAAAGATTGAGCACCAGAGACCGCCTGGTTTGCTTCAAAGTCCTGAGATTCCAGAATGGAAATGGGAAAGTGTGACCATGGACCTGGTGGTGGGATTGCCCAGGATCAGGAATTATGATGCGATCTGGGTAATTGTGGACCGATTAACGAAGTCGGCACACTTCATACCGATTAATGCTAGTTACTCTCCAGACAAGCTAGCAGAGATTTATATCCGAGAGATTGTGAAACTCCATGGCATACCGAAGAACATCATTTCCGACCGTGATCCCCGATTCACTTCAAGATTTTGGAAGGCGTTGCATGATGCATTAGGAACTCAATTGAGATTCAGCACGGCCTATCATCCTCAGACAGATGGTCAATCAGAAAGGACTATCCAGACACTAGAGGATATGTTGCGAGCTTGTGTTCTCGACTTCAAAGGTAATTGGGATCGCTTTCTTCCACTTGCTGAATTCACTTACAACAATAGCTATCATGCGAGCATTCAGATGGCGCCGTATGAAGCGTTGTATGGGAGAAAGTGCCAATCACCCTTGTGCTGGAATGAGTTATCTGAGAGGAAGCTTTATGGGCCGGAGCTTGTTGATCAAACCTCAGCACAGATTCAAATCATCCGTAAAAGGCTTCATGCAGCACAAAGTCGACAGAAAAGCTATGCTGACAAGAGGAGAAGGTCTCTAGAGTTTGAGGTGGGTGATCATGTTTTTCTGAGAGTATCACCAGTTACGGGCATCGGGAGAGCTATCAAGCGGAAGAAGCTGAGCCCGAGGTACATAGGTCCTTTTGAGATTCTTGCGAGAATCGGACCTGTAGCCTATCGAGTAGCCCTACCCCTGAACTTGAGCAGGCTCCATAATGTATTCCATGTTTCCCAACTGAAGAAGTACCAACCGGATCCATCTCATATAGTTGAATATGAAGAAGTCGAATTACAAGACAACTTCACATATACGGTAGAGCCAGAGCAGATCATTGATCGAGAAGAACGACGGCTCAGACACCGAAGCATTCCATTTGTGAAAGTGATCTAGAAGGGAATGACAGAAAGAGAAGCAACTTGGGAAGTGGAAGCGGATATGCGTAGACGTTATCCGGAGTTTATGGCTCAAGATGTGTAACAAATTTCGAGGACGAAATTTATTGTACGGGGGGAGAATTGTAATATCCCAAAATGTACTCAAGGGTTAAATGTACAAAATAGATGATGGGATTAATGACAAAATTACCTCTAGAAATTTTGTTATAACTTCAGTTAAATTTCACATGCAAAATTGGCAACTAAATATCATATTGCAAGATGATATTTTACAAGATCATCTTCTTCTTCAAAAGGCCATGATTCACGTATGACAAGGGAAAACCAAGAGAAAAATACCTATTGACTATTAAATATGACATATGGAAGCAATTGGACCAAGTTATAAAAGATGAGGACTTGGTCAACAATCTCATGCTAAGTCTTTTATCACTTATTCTCTTCTTCATTTCGGTCAAGGAAATGCTAAGAGAGATAGAGTAAGCATTTAATCAATAAATTCCATCCCCTCAAGTCAATTATTTCGGCTATGTCATCAAGAAAGAAAGAGAAAAGATGAAGCAAAGATATCTTGGCACATTTTGGACGTCCAACACATGAATAAAGAAAAGACTTGGTGAATCAATTTTAACCACAACTTTTTACCACCTTTGGACCACAATTTCGGCTGCCTCTTTAAGTGATAAGGGAAAGGAAAATCTGATCAGTTATTCACTCTCTCTCTCTCATTCTCTAAGTCGGTTCAGCAGTGCAAACCGAGAGAGCAAGAAGGAGCAAGTGAAGGTAAGACTTTAATCTTGATTTTCACCTCCTTAACCTCATCTATGGCTCAAGAGTCCTTCATGAAACTTGTTCCTCTCTTCCTTAGCTTCATTTCTATGGTTTTTGTTTTTGAAGAAGAGGAGTTTTCAGCCACCTTGCAAGAACAAAAGCTGAAGAATCAAAGAAAGAACTTAAGGAGAAGCAAGAGGTGAGTATTAGCATCAATTTGAGCTATTGGTTGTGTTGGTTGAATGAGTTTTTTTTTGGCATGTGTAAATCTGCCCTGATTTTGCCTAAACAAGGGTTTGGGTAATTCATGATGTTTTAGTTATGTTATTGGTGGTTTATGATGATTGGAAACCATTTGACATAAGTTTGATGCTGAAATTGGAAGTTGGTAATTGTTGGAATTTATTCTGAATTTTCTGCCAAAACAGGACATGGAGAATGAGTGGGAATTTGTTAATTTTGATGTTACCATTGTGTTCTACACGAAAAATTATGTGGGAATAGCCCTAGGTTGTGAATTTTGGGTCATTGGAACTCAAAGTGTAAATTTGGGTTTTCAGCCTGAACAGAATTCCAGCGAGGTACTCTGCTTGTGTGGTGTTTTTGGATAACCAAATGATCTCTAAAAATTGTGAAACTTTCCAGTATTAAAGTTCACATTTCAAGCTTCAAAATGGACATATAAATTGTGTCATTTCGTTTTTTGAGCTGTGAGTTCTGGTTGCCCAAAGTTTGATGTCGAAACTGGACTTAATTCTGGAGCAGTGTGGGATTTTGTGTAATTCTGGAATTGTGTGGTGATTTCCAGTAATGATTCATATTTTTCCTATGAAGAGGACTTCAATAGCTTTCCATAGGACTTGGGATCACCTCATTTCGATTTTTGTAGAATTAGTTATGATTTTTCAAAGTCTGGAGAAAATTCTGGCAGATTTGGTCTCTTATGCGAAAATTGAAAATGTAATGGCATAATGTAGTATTGTTGAACTTTGAGGTTAGGAATTGGTCTTTGAGGTTAATTGACCACTTTAACTCCTTAGTTGATTTGATTAATGTCCCTAATGATAACCAACTTGAGTATTTGAATTAAAGAATTGGATTAAGTAATAACATGTCGCCCGTAATTCTAATTATAGGATTTGACATTTGCCCTGCGCGTGATAAAGCAGTGCCAGTGCACGAGCGGAAAGAACAAGGTAGTGACTCTTTCTCTTATTCTGTGTATGATGCCTTGCATGTATGTCATTTCATTGAATATGCCGTGATATAACATTGCCGTTGTGAAATGCCGTTGTTGTGCTGTTGTGAAACATGCTGTTGTGAAATATGCCGTTGTGAATGCAGTGAAAGCTATTGCAGAAATGCTGTTGTATTGTTGTTGTTGTGATTTGCTTACATGCTTTGTGATTGTACATGTTATAAGTGAATTGTTACTACTGGGATTCTTTTGAATCTCATTCTTTCCAATGACTAACCTACAGCAAGGGCAAGCGGTTCAAAGGAAAAGCAAGTGACAAAGGGCGGTTAGAGCTCCTAGCTAGGAGTTTTAATTTTGGTAGTTGGTTGTCATATTTTGTTGGGGATTAGTTGCACATGTTGTATATATTGAATAGTGTTGTGTAATCCCCTATATGGGAAACTAATCGTTGTAAACCCTTTACTACGTAATGAAACCTGAGCGTTGTCAGGAATTTTTGGTTGCACTCTGATATGTATGAATGAAACTGAACTGGACAGACCAATTATATTCGAGATGTGAATGTGAGACCGTACTAAACAAGTTTTGGAAAAGTTTTAAATTAACCACTGGTCTCTATTTCAACTTAATGACGCATTCTCGAACTATAAATTTGGCTATTAAGGTAGGGGGTTACATTTTTGGTATCAGAGCTGTAGTTCCTGGCAAGGGTAGGATTTGCTAGGATAGTTACTATAGTTTGTTGCCTTAGTCATAAGAAAATGACTTATGATTTTTGTGGTATACACATGAGTATGATTGCTGGTTGCCAATATATACAAGATTTAAGAACTATGTGTATACATTTGTTATGATACTGACATGGTGAATCATTGTAGAATTGAAAGACACAATGGTTCACCCAAGAAACAGAAGAGTAGAACCAGAAGTGGAGGTGGTGCTTAATGACATTCCACCAGACCCTATGCGGGAGATGATGGGGTTGATTCGTGATCAAAGAGATATGATAGCTGAGCTGAGAGAAGAGCTCAGAGAGGAAAGGGCAAAACGCAATGAAGACCGCGGCCAGTCCACTCACGAAGAGACCCAAGAGGACACACATCACGAAGAAACCGCTGAAGGCTCCATTCGACCTCCAGAGTCACCTCCTCACACCGAACCAAACCCAGAGTTACATGGAGTACCAGCCCGTGATGAGAGAGATCTGCAGTATTGGGTCTCCAAATTCTGCAAACATCTACCTCCGGTGTTTAAAGGTAGATTTGATCCTCAAGTAGCTGAAGACTGGTTGAACAGACTAGAGAAGATCTTTGAGGTTCTTGAATGCCCATCAGAGGTGAAAGCGCGGTTAGCGGTGTACAAGTTGGAAGGAGATGCAGACCGTTGGTGGCGGAATATCGCCCTAACACTTCGAAGCCGCAATATACCACTGACCTGGGAAGTGTTTCAACGACAGTTCAATGAGAAATATTTCCCCAAGTCAGTGAGGCTTGAGAAGGAAACTGAATTTCTAAATATCAAACAAGGAGACACGGAGACCTTTGATGAGTATCTGTCCCGTTTCGTTCGGTTGTCCCGATATTCCTCCTATCTTCGGAGTATGGATGACGAAGAATGGAGTTCAGACATGCTTATTCGTGGTTTAAGACGAGAACTGAGAAAGAGATTGGCCACTCACTTGTTTACTGAGTTCAATAAAGCGGTTGAAGAATGCAGAATCACAGAAAACAATCTGAGAGATTTGTATCCTGCCAAAGTTACCAGCAACCGCAGTGAGCCTAGTAAAGGGACTACTTCCCAAAAGCGAAAGGGACAGGGGTTCTCAGCTAAGGGTAGTGGTAAGAAGCCTTATCAATATGAGGGTCGTGATAATCAGAAAGCCCCCACAATATTGACATGCACTCGTTGTGGGAGGGCACATCCTGGTAGAACATGTACGGGGCAAGTAGTTTGTTATAACTGTAAACAGCCGGGACACATTGCTACTGAATGCAGACGGCCGCCGACAGAGCAAAGGCCCAGGAATCAGGCCAGGGTGTTCACCATGACACACGAGGAAGCCCGGAAGTCCCCCGACCTGATTCAAGGTAAAATCTTTATCAATGGTAGTTTACTGCAAGCTTTATTTGATTCGGGTGCAAGTCATTCCTTCATTGCCTATGATTGTGTGAAGCGCCTGGGGTTACATGTTCATAAATTGCCATTTGATTTGGTTGTGTCGACGCCGATGGGTGTCAAGGTTGTGACAGCTGAGGCTTGTTTGAACTGTATAATAACTGTTGAGGGGTATGAGTCTACTGTTGATTTGATTTGTCTGCCGCTCTACCAATTAGAAGTCATATTGGGTTTTGATTGGTTGACGGCGAATAATGTATTGCTGGATTGTGGAAACAAGAAAATAGTGTATCCTAATTCCCATAAGGATGATAATGTGAATTCTAGTTTGAACTTCCTCTCAACGGCTAAAGCTGAGAAATATCTAGAGAAGGGGTGCCAGGGGTATATGGTATTCTTTTCCGTGCAGGGAGAGATAGAAGAAACTTTAGAAAGTATACCCGTGGTAAGAGAGTTTCCTGAGGTATTTCCGGACGATCTTAGCGGATTACCTCCGGAAAGGGAAGTGCAGTTTCCAATTGAAATTGTGCCTGGAGCTGGTTCTATATCAAAAGCCCCATACCGAATGGCCCCAAATGAAATGGCGGAGCTAAAGAAACAGATCAAAGACTTACTTGAAAAAGGGTTCATCCGACCCAGCGTTTCACCATGGGGAGCTCCAGTATTGTTTGTTAAGAAGAAAGACGGGAGTCTAAGACTGTGTGTGGATTATAGAGAGTTGAACAAGATAACCGTTAAGAACAAATATCCTCTCCCGAGAATCGACGACCTTCTAGATCAACTGTCTGGTTCTTGTGTATTTTCGAAGATTGATCTAAGGTCGGGTTATCATCAGCTACGAGTGAAGGCAGAAGATGTATCGAAGACTGCCTTCAGAACTAGGTATGGGCACTATGAGTTTCTAGTAATGCCCTTTGGCCTAACTAATGCACCTGCTGTATTCATGGATTACATGAATCGTGTCTTTCGACAATACCTAGACCAATTTGTAGTGGTGTTTATCGACGACATTCTGATCTACTCTAAGAGTAGGGAGGACCACGAGCATCATTTGAGAATTGTGCTGGGGATATTGCGTGAAAAGCAGCTCTATGCCAAGTTAAGTAAGTGTGAGTTTTGGCTTCCAGAAGTAAAATTCTTGGGCCATGTTATCTCGCAAGAAGGGGTCTCAGTGGATCCCAGTAAAGTGGAAGCAATACTTGATTGGAAGAGGCCAGAAACTGTTGCTGAGATACGCAGTTTTCTGGGTCTTGCTGGTTACTACCGGAGATTTATTCAAAATTTCTCCCGGATTGCCTTGCCGATGACCAAGCTCACGCGAAAAGATCAGCCGTTTAAGTGGGATGAACGTTGTGAAAATAGTTTTGTTGAGCTGAAGGAGAGGTTGACCACGGCACCGGTATTGATTATACCCAATCCTAGCTTGACTTATGTTGTGTACCGTGATGCGAGTAAGCAAGGGTTGGGGTGTGTCCTTATGCAGCAGGGACGAGTGGTGGCCTACGCCTCCCGACAGCTCAAGCCTCATGAAATAAACTATCCCACTCATGATCTAGAGCTTGCGGCAATTGTGTTTGCATTGAAAATATGGCAGCATTATCTGTATGGTGTGACAGTAGAACTGTATTGCGACCACAAGAGTCTCAAGTATTTGTACGATCAGAAAGAGTTGAATATGAGACAACGCCGGTGGATGGAGTTGCTGAAAGATTACAACCTAGAGATCAAGTATCATCCGGGTAAAGCTAACGTCGTTGCGGATGCTCTTAGTCGAAAGACAATACTAGTTGCAGCAATGATGATTCAAGAGATGAAATTGATAGAAGATTTTCGGGACTTGAATTTGTCAAACCAGATTGTTTGTGCTAATTATAATGTTTCCCAAGGGGAAAGTGATCTGAGGGTTGAGATTGAAGAAGCTCAGAGACAAGATGGCTGGATACAGCGGAATCTGGCTAGAATTGAACGAGGAGAAGCTCAGGGCTATGATCTGTCACCTAGTGGACTAGTTCGCTATCAGAAGAGAATTTGTGTTCCACTTAAGGCGGAGTTGAGACAAAAGATTCTAGATGAAGCGCACAAGAGACCATATACTCTTCATCCGGGTATGACCAAAATGTATCATAATCTGAAGTCTATGTATTGGTGGCCGGGTTTGAAGAGTGATGTGACAAAGTATGTAGCGAGGTGTCTCACTTGCCAGAAGGTAAAGATTGAGCACCAGAGACCGCCTGGTTTGCTTCAAAGTCCTGAGATTCCAGAATGGAAATGGGAAAGTGTGACCATGGACCTGGTGGTGGGATTGCCCAGGATCAGGAATTATGATGCGATCTGGGTAATTGTGGACCGATTAACGAAGTCGGCACACTTCATACCGATTAATGCTAGTTACTCTCCAGACAAGCTAGCAGAGATTTATATCCGAGAGATTGTGAAACTCCATGGCATACCGAAGAACATCATTTCCGACCGTGATCCCCGATTCACTTCAAGATTTTGGAAGGCGTTGCATGATGCATTAGGAACTCAATTGAGATTCAGCACGGCCTATCATCCTCAGACAGATGGTCAATCAGAAAGGACTATCCAGACACTAGAGGATATGTTGCGAGCTTGTGTTCTCGACTTCAAAGGTAATTGGGATCGCTTTCTTCCACTTGCTGAATTCACTTACAACAATAGCTATCATGCGAGCATTCAGATGGCGCCGTATGAAGCGTTGTATGGGAGAAAGTGCCAATCACCCTTGTGCTGGAATGAGTTATCTGAGAGGAAGCTTTATGGGCCGGAGCTTGTTGATCAAACCTCAGCACAGATTCAAATCATCCGTAAAAGGCTTCATGCAGCACAAAGTCGACAGAAAAGCTATGCTGACAAGAGGAGAAGGTCTCTAGAGTTTGAGGTGGGTGATCATGTTTTTCTGAGAGTATCACCAGTTACGGGCATCGGGAGAGCTATCAAGCGGAAGAAGCTGAGCCCGAGGTACATAGGTCCTTTTGAGATTCTTGCGAGAATCGGACCTGTAGCCTATCGAGTAGCCCTACCCCTGAACTTGAGCAGGCTCCATAATGTATTCCATGTTTCCCAACTGAAGAAGTACCAACCGGATCCATCTCATATAGTTGAATATGAAGAAGTCGAATTACAAGACAACTTCACATATACGGTAGAGCCAGAGCAGATCATTGATCGAGAAGAACGACGGCTCAGACACCGAAGCATTCCATTTGTGAAAGTGATCTAGAAGGGAATGACAGAAAGAGAAGCAACTTGGGAAGTGGAAGCGGATATGCGTAGACGTTATCCGGAGTTTATGGCTCAAGATGTGTAACAAATTTCGAGGACGAAATTTATTGTACGGGGGGAGAATTGTAATATCCCAAAATGTACTCAAGGGTTAAATGTACAAAATAGATGATGGGATTAATGACAAAATTACCTCTAGAAATTTTGTTATAACTTCAGTTAAATTTCACATGCAAAATTGGCAACTAAATATCATATTGCAAGATGATATTTTACAAGATCATCTTCTTCTTCAAAAGGCCATGATTCACGTATGACAAGGGAAAACCAAGAGAAAAATACCTATTGACTATTAAATATGACATATGGAAGCAATTGGACCAAGTTATAAAAGATGAGGACTTGGTCAACAATCTCATGCTAAGTCTTTTATCACTTATTCTCTTCTTCATTTCGGTCAAGGAAATGCTAAGAGAGATAGAGTAAGCATTTAATCAATAAATTCCATCCCCTCAAGTCAATTATTTCGGCTATGTCATCAAGAAAGAAAGAGAAAAGATGAAGCAAAGATATCTTGGCACATTTTGGACGTCCAACACATGAATAAAGAAAAGACTTGGTGAATCAATTTTAACCACAACTTTTTACCACCTTTGGACCACAATTTCGGCTGCCTCTTTAAGTGATAAGGGAAAGGAAAATCTGATCAGTTATTCACTCTCTCTCTCTCATTCTCTAAGTCGGTTCAGCAGTGCAAACCGAGAGAGCAAGAAGGAGCAAGTGAAGGTAAGACTTTAATCTTGATTTTCACCTCCTTAACCTCATCTATGGCTCAAGAGTCCTTCATGAAACTTGTTCCTCTCTTCCTTAGCTTCATTTCTATGGTTTTTGTTTTTGAAGAAGAGGAGTTTTCAGCCACCTTGCAAGAACAAAAGCTGAAGAATCAAAGAAAGAACTTAAGGAGAAGCAAGAGGTGAGTATTAGCATCAATTTGAGCTATTGGTTGTGTTGGTTGAATGAGTTTTTTTTTGGCATGTGTAAATCTGCCCTGATTTTGCCTAAACAAGGGTTTGGGTAATTCATGATGTTTTAGTTATGTTATTGGTGGTTTATGATGATTGGAAACCATTTGACATAAGTTTGATGCTGAAATTGGAAGTTGGTAATTGTTGGAATTTATTCTGAATTTTCTGCCAAAACAGGACATGGAGAATGAGTGGGAATTTGTTAATTTTGATGTTACCATTGTGTTCTACACGAAAAATTATGTGGGAATAGCCCTAGGTTGTGAATTTTGGGTCATTGGAACTCAAAGTGTAAATTTGGGTTTTCAGCCTGAACAGAATTCCAGCGAGGTACTCTGCTTGTGTGGTGTTTTTGGATAACCAAATGATCTCTAAAAATTGTGAAACTTTCCAGTATTAAAGTTCACATTTCAAGCTTCAAAATGGACATATAAATTGTGTCATTTCGTTTTTTGAGCTGTGAGTTCTGGTTGCCCAAAGTTTGATGTCGAAACTGGACTTAATTCTGGAGCAGTGTGGGATTTTGTGTAATTCTGGAATTGTGTGGTGATTTCCAGTAATGATTCATATTTTTCCTATGAAGAGGACTTCAATAGCTTTCCATAGGACTTGGGATCACCTCATTTCGATTTTTGTAGAATTAGTTATGATTTTTCAAAGTCTGGAGAAAATTCTGGCAGATTTGGTCTCTTATGCGAAAATTGAAAATGTAATGGCATAATGTAGTATTGTTGAACTTTGAGGTTAGGAATTGGTCTTTGAGGTTAATTGACCACTTTAACTCCTTAGTTGATTTGATTAATGTCCCTAATGATAACCAACTTGAGTATTTGAATTAAAGAATTGGATTAAGTAATAACATGTCGCCCGTAATTCTAATTATAGGATTTGACATTTGCCCTGCGCGTGATAAAGCAGTGCCAGTGCACGAGCGGAAAGAACAAGGTAGTGACTCTTTCTCTTATTCTGTGTATGATGCCTTGCATGTATGTCATTTCATTGAATATGCCGTGATATAACATTGCCGTTGTGAAATGCCGTTGTTGTGCTGTTGTGAAACATGCTGTTGTGAAATATGCCGTTGTGAATGCAGTGAAAGCTATTGCAGAAATGCTGTTGTATTGTTGTTGTTGTGATTTGCTTACATGCTTTGTGATTGTACATGTTATAAGTGAATTGTTACTACTGGGATTCTTTTGAATCTCATTCTTTCCAATGACTAACCTACAGCAAGGGCAAGCGGTTCAAAGGAAAAGCAAGTGACAAAGGGCGGTTAGAGCTCCTAGCTAGGAGTTTTAATTTTGGTAGTTGGTTGTCATATTTTGTTGGGGATTAGTTGCACATGTTGTATATATTGAATAGTGTTGTGTAATCCCCTATATGGGAAACTAATCGTTGTAAACCCTTTACTACGTAATGAAACCTGAGCGTTGTCAGGAATTTTTGGTTGCACTCTGATATGTATGAATGAAACTGAACTGGACAGACCAATTATATTCGAGATGTGAATGTGAGACCGTACTAAACAAGTTTTGGAAAAGTTTTAAATTAACCACTGGTCTCTATTTCAACTTAATGACGCATTCTCGAACTATAAATTTGGCTATTAAGGTAGGGGGTTACATTTTTGGTATCAGAGCTGTAGTTCCTGGCAAGGGTAGGATTTGCTAGGATAGTTACTATAGTTTGTTGCCTTAGTCATAAGAAAATGACTTATGATTTTTGTGGTATACACATGAGTATGATTGCTGGTTGCCAATATATACAAGATTTAAGAACTATGTGTATACATTTGTTATGATACTGACATGGTGAATCATTGTAGAATTGAAAGACACAATGGTTCACCCAAGAAACAGAAGAGTAGAACCAGAAGTGGAGGTGGTGCTTAATGACATTCCACCAGACCCTATGCGGGAGATGATGGGGTTGATTCGTGATCAAAGAGATATGATAGCTGAGCTGAGAGAAGAGCTCAGAGAGGAAAGGGCAAAACGCAATGAAGACCGCGGCCAGTCCACTCACGAAGAGACCCAAGAGGACACACATCACGAAGAAACCGCTGAAGGCTCCATTCGACCTCCAGAGTCACCTCCTCACACCGAACCAAACCCAGAGTTACATGGAGTACCAGCCCGTGATGAGAGAGATCTGCAGTATTGGGTCTCCAAATTCTGCAAACATCTACCTCCGGTGTTTAAAGGTAGATTTGATCCTCAAGTAGCTGAAGACTGGTTGAACAGACTAGAGAAGATCTTTGAGGTTCTTGAATGCCCATCAGAGGTGAAAGCGCGGTTAGCGGTGTACAAGTTGGAAGGAGATGCAGACCGTTGGTGGCGGAATATCGCCCTAACACTTCGAAGCCGCAATATACCACTGACCTGGGAAGTGTTTCAACGACAGTTCAATGAGAAATATTTCCCCAAGTCAGTGAGGCTTGAGAAGGAAACTGAATTTCTAAATATCAAACAAGGAGACACGGAGACCTTTGATGAGTATCTGTCCCGTTTCGTTCGGTTGTCCCGATATTCCTCCTATCTTCGGAGTATGGATGACGAAGAATGGAGTTCAGACATGCTTATTCGTGGTTTAAGACGAGAACTGAGAAAGAGATTGGCCACTCACTTGTTTACTGAGTTCAATAAAGCGGTTGAAGAATGCAGAATCACAGAAAACAATCTGAGAGATTTGTATCCTGCCAAAGTTACCAGCAACCGCAGTGAGCCTAGTAAAGGGACTACTTCCCAAAAGCGAAAGGGACAGGGGTTCTCAGCTAAGGGTAGTGGTAAGAAGCCTTATCAATATGAGGGTCGTGATAATCAGAAAGCCCCCACAATATTGACATGCACTCGTTGTGGGAGGGCACATCCTGGTAGAACATGTACGGGGCAAGTAGTTTGTTATAACTGTAAACAGCCGGGACACATTGCTACTGAATGCAGACGGCCGCCGACAGAGCAAAGGCCCAGGAATCAGGCCAGGGTGTTCACCATGACACACGAGGAAGCCCGGAAGTCCCCCGACCTGATTCAAGGTAAAATCTTTATCAATGGTAGTTTACTGCAAGCTTTATTTGATTCGGGTGCAAGTCATTCCTTCATTGCCTATGATTGTGTGAAGCGCCTGGGGTTACATGTTCATAAATTGCCATTTGATTTGGTTGTGTCGACGCCGATGGGTGTCAAGGTTGTGACAGCTGAGGCTTGTTTGAACTGTATAATAACTGTTGAGGGGTATGAGTCTACTGTTGATTTGATTTGTCTGCCGCTCTACCAATTAGAAGTCATATTGGGTTTTGATTGGTTGACGGCGAATAATGTATTGCTGGATTGTGGAAACAAGAAAATAGTGTATCCTAATTCCCATAAGGATGATAATGTGAATTCTAGTTTGAACTTCCTCTCAACGGCTAAAGCTGAGAAATATCTAGAGAAGGGGTGCCAGGGGTATATGGTATTCTTTTCCGTGCAGGGAGAGATAGAAGAAACTTTAGAAAGTATACCCGTGGTAAGAGAGTTTCCTGAGGTATTTCCGGACGATCTTAGCGGATTACCTCCGGAAAGGGAAGTGCAGTTTCCAATTGAAATTGTGCCTGGAGCTGGTTCTATATCAAAAGCCCCATACCGAATGGCCCCAAATGAAATGGCGGAGCTAAAGAAACAGATCAAAGACTTACTTGAAAAAGGGTTCATCCGACCCAGCGTTTCACCATGGGGAGCTCCAGTATTGTTTGTTAAGAAGAAAGACGGGAGTCTAAGACTGTGTGTGGATTATAGAGAGTTGAACAAGATAACCGTTAAGAACAAATATCCTCTCCCGAGAATCGACGACCTTCTAGATCAACTGTCTGGTTCTTGTGTATTTTCGAAGATTGATCTAAGGTCGGGTTATCATCAGCTACGAGTGAAGGCAGAAGATGTATCGAAGACTGCCTTCAGAACTAGGTATGGGCACTATGAGTTTCTAGTAATGCCCTTTGGCCTAACTAATGCACCTGCTGTATTCATGGATTACATGAATCGTGTCTTTCGACAATACCTAGACCAATTTGTAGTGGTGTTTATCGACGACATTCTGATCTACTCTAAGAGTAGGGAGGACCACGAGCATCATTTGAGAATTGTGCTGGGGATATTGCGTGAAAAGCAGCTCTATGCCAAGTTAAGTAAGTGTGAGTTTTGGCTTCCAGAAGTAAAATTCTTGGGCCATGTTATCTCGCAAGAAGGGGTCTCAGTGGATCCCAGTAAAGTGGAAGCAATACATGATTGGAAGAGGCCAGAAACTGTTGCTGAGATACGCAGTTTTCTGGGTCTTGCTGGTTACTACCGGAGATTTATTCAAAATTTCTCCCGGATTGCCTTGCCGATGACCAAGCTCACGCGAAAAGATCAGCCGTTTAAGTGGGATGAACGTTGTGAAAATAGTTTTGTTGAGCTGAAGGAGAGGTTGACCACGGCACCGGTATTGATTATACCCAATCCTAGCTTGACTTATGTTGTGTACCGTGATGCGAGTAAGCAAGGGTTGGGGTGTGTCCTTATGCAGCAGGGACGAGTGGTGGCCTACGCCTCCCGACAGCTCAAGCCTCATGAAATAAACTATCCCACTCATGATCTAGAGCTTGCGGCAATTGTGTTTGCATTGAAAATATGGCAGCATTATCTGTATGGTGTGACAGTAGAACTGTATTGCGACCACAAGAGTCTCAAGTATTTGTACGATCAGAAAGAGTTGAATATGAGACAACGCCGGTGGATGGAGTTGCTGAAAGATTACAACCTAGAGATCAAGTATCATCCGGGTAAAGCTAACGTCGTTGCGGATGCTCTTAGTCGAAAGACAATACTAGTTGCAGCAATGATGATTCAAGAGATGAAATTGATAGAAGATTTTCGGGACTTGAATTTGTCAAACCAGATTGTTTGTGCTAATTATAATGTTTCCCAAGGGGAAAGTGATCTGAGGGTTGAGATTGAAGAAGCTCAGAGACAAGATGGCTGGATACAGCGGAATCTGGCTAGAATTGAACGAGGAGAAGCTCAGGGCTATGATCTGTCACCTAGTGGACTAGTTCGCTATCAGAAGAGAATTTGTGTTCCACTTAAGGCGGAGTTGAGACAAAAGATTCTAGATGAAGCGCACAAGAGACCATATACTCTTCATCCGGGTATGACCAAAATGTATCATAATCTGAAGTCTATGTATTGGTGGCCGGGTTTGAAGAGTGATGTGACAAAGTATGTAGCGAGGTGTCTCACTTGCCAGAAGGTAAAGATTGAGCACCAGAGACCGCCTGGTTTGCTTCAAAGTCCTGAGATTCCAGAATGGAAATGGGAAAGTGTGACCATGGACCTGGTGGTGGGATTGCCCAGGATCAGGAATTATGATGCGATCTGGGTAATTGTGGACCGATTAACGAAGTCGGCACACTTCATACCGATTAATGCTAGTTACTCTCCAGACAAGCTAGCAGAGATTTATATCCGAGAGATTGTGAAACTCCATGGCATACCGAAGAACATCATTTCCGACCGTGATCCCCGATTCACTTCAAGATTTTGGAAGGCGTTGCATGATGCATTAGGAACTCAATTGAGATTCAGCACGGCCTATCATCCTCAGACAGATGGTCAATCAGAAAGGACTATCCAGACACTAGAGGATATGTTGCGAGCTTGTGTTCTCGACTTCAAAGGTAATTGGGATCGCTTTCTTCCACTTGCTGAATTCACTTACAACAATAGCTATCATGCGAGCATTCAGATGGCGCCGTATGAAGCGTTGTATGGGAGAAAGTGCCAATCACCCTTGTGCTGGAATGAGTTATCTGAGAGGAAGCTTTATGGGCCGGAGCTTGTTGATCAAACCTCAGCACAGATTCAAATCATCCGTAAAAGGCTTCATGCAGCACAAAGTCGACAGAAAAGCTATGCTGACAAGAGGAGAAGGTCTCTAGAGTTTGAGGTGGGTGATCATGTTTTTCTGAGAGTATCACCAGTTACGGGCATCGGGAGAGCTATCAAGCGGAAGAAGCTGAGCCCGAGGTACATAGGTCCTTTTGAGATTCTTGCGAGAATCGGACCTGTAGCCTATCGAGTAGCCCTACCCCTGAACTTGAGCAGGCTCCATAATGTATTCCATGTTTCCCAACTGAAGAAGTACCAACCGGATCCATCTCATATAGTTGAATATGAAGAAGTCGAATTACAAGACAACTTCACATATACGGTAGAGCCAGAGCAGATCATTGATCGAGAAGAACGACGGCTCAGACACCGAAGCATTCCATTTGTGAAAGTGATCTAGAAGGGAATGACAGAAAGAGAAGCAACTTGGGAAGTGGAAGCGGATATGCGTAGACGTTATCCGGAGTTTATGGCTCAAGATGTGTAACAAATTTCGAGGACGAAATTTATTGTACGGGGGGAGAATTGTAATATCCCAAAATGTACTCAAGGGTTAAATGTACAAAATAGATGATGGGATTAATGACAAAATTACCTCTAGAAATTTTGTTATAACTTCAGTTAAATTTCACATGCAAAATTGGCAACTAAATATCATATTGCAAGATGATATTTTACAAGATCATCTTCTTCTTCAAAAGGCCATGATTCACGTATGACAAGGGAAAACCAAGAGAAAAATACCTATTGACTATTAAATATGACATATGGAAGCAATTGGACCAAGTTATAAAAGATGAGGACTTGGTCAACAATCTCATGCTAAGTCTTTTATCACTTATTCTCTTCTTCATTTCGGTCAAGGAAATGCTAAGAGAGATAGAGTAAGCATTTAATCAATAAATTCCATCCCCTCAAGTCAATTATTTCGGCTATGTCATCAAGAAAGAAAGAGAAAAGATGAAGCAAAGATATCTTGGCACATTTTGGACGTCCAACACATGAATAAAGAAAAGACTTGGTGAATCAATTTTAACCACAACTTTTTACCACCTTTGGACCACAATTTCGGCTGCCTCTTTAAGTGATAAGGGAAAGGAAAATCTGATCAGTTATTCACTCTCTCTCTCTCATTCTCTAAGTCGGTTCAGCAGTGCAAACCGAGAGAGCAAGAAGGAGCAAGTGAAGGTAAGACTTTAATCTTGATTTTCACCTCCTTAACCTCATCTATGGCTCAAGAGTCCTTCATGAAACTTGTTCCTCTCTTCCTTAGCTTCATTTCTATGGTTTTTGTTTTTGAAGAAGAGGAGTTTTCAGCCACCTTGCAAGAACAAAAGCTGAAGAATCAAAGAAAGAACTTAAGGAGAAGCAAGAGGTGAGTATTAGCATCAATTTGAGCTATTGGTTGTGTTGGTTGAATGAGTTTTTTTTTGGCATGTGTAAATCTGCCCTGATTTTGCCTAAACAAGGGTTTGGGTAATTCATGATGTTTTAGTTATGTTATTGGTGGTTTATGATGATTGGAAACCATTTGACATAAGTTTGATGCTGAAATTGGAAGTTGGTAATTGTTGGAATTTATTCTGAATTTTCTGCCAAAACAGGACATGGAGAATGAGTGGGAATTTGTTAATTTTGATGTTACCATTGTGTTCTACACGAAAAATTATGTGGGAATAGCCCTAGGTTGTGAATTTTGGGTCATTGGAACTCAAAGTGTAAATTTGGGTTTTCAGCCTGAACAGAATTCCAGCGAGGTACTCTGCTTGTGTGGTGTTTTTGTATAACCAAATGATCTCTAAAAATTGTGAAACTTTCCAGTATTAAAGTTCACATTTCAAGCTTCAAAATGGACATATAAATTGTGTCATTTCGTTTTTTGAGCTGTGAGTTCTGGTTGCCCAAAGTTTGATGTCGAAACTGGACTTAATTCTGGAGCAGTGTGGGATTTTGTGTAATTCTGGAATTGTGTGGTGATTTCCAGTAATGATTCATATTTTTCCTATGAAGAGGACTTCAATAGCTTTCCATAGGACTTGGGATCACCTCATTTCGATTTTTGTAGAATTAGTTATGATTTTTCAAAGTCTGGAGAAAATTCTGGCAGATTTGGTCTCTTATGCGAAAATTGAAAATGTAATGGCATAATGTAGTATTGTTGAACTTTGAGGTTAGGAATTGGTCTTTGAGGTTAATTGACCACTTTAACTCCTTAGTTGATTTGATTAATGTCCCTAATGATAACCAACTTGAGTATTTGAATTAAAGAATTGGATTAAGTAATAACATGTCGCCCGTAATTCTAATTATAGGATTTGACATTTGCCCTGCGCGTGATAAAGCAGTGCCAGTGCACGAGCGGAAAGAATAGTGACTCTTTCTCTTATTCTGTGTATGATGCCTTGCATGTATGTCATTTCATTGAATATGCCGTGATATAACATTGCCGTTGTGAAATGCCGTTGTTGTGCTGTTGTGAAACATGCTGTTGTGAAATATGCCGTTGTGAATGCAGTGAAAGCTATTGCAGAAATGCTGTTGTATTGTTGTTGTTGTGATTTGCTTACATGCTTTGTGATTGTACATGTTATAAGTGAATTGTTACTACTGGGATTCTTTTGAATCTCATTCTTTCCAATGACTAACCTACAGCAAGGGCAAGCGGTTCAAAGGAAAAGCAAGTGACAAAGGGCGGTTAGAGCTCCTAGCTAGGAGTTTTAATTTTGGTAGTTGGTTGTCATATTTTGTTGGGGATTAGTTGCACATGTTGTATATATTGAATAGTGTTGTGTAATCCCCTATATGGGAAACTAATCGTTGTAAACCCTTTACTACGTAATGAAACCTGAGCGTTGTCAGGAATTTTTGGTTGCACTCTGATATGTATGAATGAAACTGAACTGGACAGACCAATTATATTCGAGATGTGAATGTGAGACCGTACTAAACAAGTTTTGGAAAAGTTTTAAATTAACCACTGGTCTCTATTTCAACTTAATGACGCATTCTCGAACTATAAATTTGGCTATTAAGGTAGGGGGTTACATAAGTTATATTTAACCTCACGTTTTTTTGGTTAATACAACAGGGAAGCAATGTCCAAACCTTTGACATTTTAATTTTAACCTTTTTAACGTTTTAATCTTTAACATTAAACACCCAAAGTTAATGTTAGAATTAAAACATTAAAAATGTTAGATTTAAACTTTAAAACAATAGGTTAGGCAAAGAAAACTTAAAAATTAAACACTATGGATTTATATGCATATATGATCCAAAATTTTGGGATTTCTCAGTATTTTTGCATTTTTTAAAAAATACTTTTGTGTATCTATTTTATACCAATGTTTTAAAATCCGGACCGGAGCGGGTTATGATTCAAACGGTTGAAATGGTCCAGCCATTAGGTCGAACCGGTCACACAATAATTAAATAAAAATAATATTATATACATGTAATGATAATATAAATAAAAAAAATAAATATCTGAATACAATACATATAGATATGCTAGGTATACACTATTAATTAATAAAGACGAGATAAAATGCAAATCAATGAAAAGAAATAGTACTTTTAAAAAAAAATTATAATATTGGATAAATATTTGGGAGAATTGCCCAAAAATACCTTGGAGGCAAATTAATTGCTGATTGCTACCAAGCGTACAAGCAATCTTCCGTATGTGCAAGCGATCTTCCATTTTGTGCAATCCATCTTCTATGTGTGCCAAAATCTTTCACATAAATGTGTAAACAATCTTCTGTTGTGTGCAAAATATCTTCCATTATGTGCAATAGATCCTCCATGGTAGCAATCAGCAATTAATTTGCCTCCAAGGTATTTTTTTACCAATTCTCCCATATTATTTAAAAATTAAAAATAACAAATAATAATCAAACATGCATTTATAATTTATAATTATATAAAAATATGCATCCACCCTCAGTTTAAAATCTCTTTATTACTTAAGCATAATATCTACATATCATGCTATCCAAAGCAAAATTTTCAAATTTGCATCTTTGGTGGCGCAAGTCTATTTGGTACTTAACCTTAATGATATACATTCTCAAAGCACTTCTCCCATTTCCCCTACTTCTCATCTTTTCAATGGGTGTGGACTTGTCACCGTCAGTTTCAAAACTCAAATAAAAGTACTTATTTTCTTCTCTTAAGACTTCATCATTCCATCTCCTTGTCCTGTCTTTCACTCCTCCTACCAATCTATGACTGCCCTATAGAAAACTGAGGGTTCATCATCTCTGTCATCTAAGCCTTCCCTTTCCCTCACTGCATCAAAACTAAAAGAGAAAAGAAGTTTTTGGTAGATAAAAATCTAGATCTAAAGCTAAAGTTTTCGGCAAATAAAAATCCAGATTTGAAGTTGATGAATTGATCTTTGTAGGTAGTCCTCTTTCTTGATTTTCTTCTATCTTCTTTGGTCGTCTATGCTCTTTTGCATGTATATGTCTCTGATTTTTCCCTCCAACTCTAGAGCCAGCCGGTTTTCTTTTACTCATCCCAGCTTCTATCATTCAAACGATTTTCGGCTTAAAAGCCGGCTCGTGGTGGTGGAACCTAGCTCAACTGTTAGGACAGTGCAAAGTAAAAAAACAAGCTGCTTTTACCTTCAGTCGACGGTTAGACCAACTCGACTGTCCGGTCCAGATCAAAAGACATTGTTTTATACACTTACCTACTTGAGACCCTTACCGAAAGCAATTTATAAGGGGTATTAGGGCTTTAAAAAAGAAGCATATAGGCCTAATCCACATACACCGGTAATATCTATACAACTTGCAATTCCCTATTTTGTTGCACAATCTAAGTACTCCTTCAGTTCTATAAGAAAAAGTTTGAGGGTGGATTTTGTTCTTAAATGTAAGATTTTTATTCATTTTATCTCTCATATTTATCATTTCTTTCTCAAATTGATTTGCCTAACTTATAATCTCATATGTACAATATAATATTATACAAAAATATTTTATAGAGATCATGTCATATGTGTTATAATTAAATATTTTATTTAGTTTCCTTAATTTACTTAAATTAGATAAATAAGTTTTATATCAAGGATCCGGGTAGTATTTGCATAAAAAAAGAAGAATATATAGCTGTCAGTTGGTAGAATATAGTGCCAAAGACACTAAATAAATAAAAAGGAAATAACAAAAATATTTAGCATGTTTTGGTCCTCCAGATCATAGACCTACATCTACTATGGCCTCAAACAATTCATTACTGGTATTTTTTAACGAATTTTTTTTTTTTTATAAAAAACTTCCAAACCAGTCCTCATTTCAAATAATAACTATGTATTTTTTTTTCCCAACAAATAACTATCTAAGAGCTCAACATGACTCAAATATTGGTTATAGTAAAAATTAATGGATGCATAGATGCTGACGGAGATGATGAAAATGAAGCAGATGATGATGATGAAGCGTCGTTTTTTCTGACTTGAAAGGCTTCATCATAATGTTGAGAAGAAGTGAGAAAGATTACGATTCCTTTGATTTAATTTGATGAAATCAACTGAAGTTTTTCTGACTTTGATATGAGAGATGCTTCAAGATTTGTAAGTGAATAGAGGTGAATGGTGGAAGACGGTTTTAATGGCATTCTCTCTCCCTGATTTCCCCCTTTTTTTTTAAAAAAAAATATATCACTTAGACACATAAGCTAGAAAAATCATAGTCAGATTGCCTAGTCATCAAGCCCCATCGACATAATGGATGGTGTTAGTGCCACTTCATTATATTTAACATCGTTAGAGTCTTTTTGAAACTACAGGGACTAACGTTTTAGATGAAAAGAAATTTAAGGCACCAAAACGGTTTGAAACTATAGGGACGAAAACCAAAATGAGGGTAAACTATAAAGACTAAATATTATATTAACCATAATTAATAATTGTATGAGGGCCATGACTTCTTTTCTTCAGTCCAAAAATATGAATCGATTTTTTCAATTTTTGAAAATGAAGGAAAATGTCCATTAAAAATAAGGGAAAATGAGCCGTTTCATTTTACAATGGGACAAGCTAGAAATGTAAACATAGTAAACCCGGTATATAAACTCATGAGTTTAACTAATTAAGTTTATAAATGACATAAGTTTACAAGCGACTTGACTCAATTTTGTAAAGTAAAAATATAAAAAAGGTAAATTTGGAGAATCAACTTATGAATTTGATAACAATCACTACTACAAAAGAGGGATATAACGGCACCCCTTTTTCTGCGCTTCTTTGAAGAAGTGCCGTATGTTATAGTTTTTTTTTTTAAAAAAAAGGGTTTAGAAGCTACTACGCTTCCTAATATAAGCGCCGGAGCTTAGTATTTGGTTTGTGTGGCACTTTCTTAAACAAGTGCCATACAAAACATTTATTTTTTTAAAAAAAAATGAAAGCCAAAGCTACAGCGCTTCTCAAGAAAGCGTCGTAGCTAGTATAATTTTTTACCATTTTTTTATTTGAGAAAAAAACTTATTCAACGCTTAAGAATAAAGTGTTGTATAAGTTTGAAGGATAACATTTATTATAATGCATTATTGTTTAGATTCTCTTGTCATAGTAAGTCAAAAAGGATCTTGTTAAGAATTAATTATCCACTATATTCGTCTTATTTCACAAAAAAAAAAAAAATTCAAATATGAAGTTTGTTGATTATTCACTTGATTAATTTTATTTTCTCCTATTTCCAAAACAATAAAATCCTTCACCCAGTTGCTTGTTAACAACTTTCTTTGCATTGCAATTTCTGTTTGCATCAAAAGCCCTCACATCTCTCTTTATACTATGATGAATTTTGGACTTTGCATCAATTGATAAGAATCTTTCATTCCTCAATGATTTCCATAGAAAGGAGTGCTCAGCCATTCATTATATTCCTGAGGATGTGTGAGCTGGAATGGGGGAGATAAGCAACTTCAGACTCAACCATCACATCATGGACATGGAGTGAGATAATTTTTTTTTTCAAAAAAAAGGACCTTAGTCAGCGCATGCAATGCAAGTGCTGGCCAAGGTGTGAGCAGCGGCCTTTGGCCGGTGCTTGTGTGCCTGTAGCCTTGGCCAACACTTGTCATGAAAGGGCCAGCCAAGGCCTAAGACCTTGGCCGGTGGTTTTGTAAGCGTCGGCCAAGGCTACATGCCTTGGCCGGCGCTTCCTATGCAAGCGCCGATCATGTTTGACCTTGGTCAACTCTTTTGCAGCAAGAGCTTGGCCGGCTCTTGCATTGCAAGCCCCGGCCAAGGTGCTTTACTTCTCATGCCAAGGCTAGCCTTTGTTTGCGTCGCTAAAAGCCGATTACGTCGTTGTAGGAATCATGTGCAAGATATTCATTATTTTAAAGCGGCCATCATTTTTTTAAAAAAAATTGAGAAGCTTCGGCGTTTTGACAAAAAGCTCCATAAATTCTCCCATCTTGTAATTTAATTTCTATAACCCACCGTTTTTATTTTCATTTTCATCACTGCTACAAAAAGGGGCTTTAGTGGCGTAGCTCCTGTGGTATTTGTTTAAAGAAGCGCCAAAAATAGTTTTTTATTTATTTAAAATCAAAAATATTTGAAAGCTTTGGCGCTTATAATTATAAACGTCATAATTGACGTTAACCTTGCATGACGTTTCTTTGAATAAGCGCCAAACAAGGCCTTCAATTTTTTGTTTTTGAAAAAACAATAGGAAGCTTTGGCATTTTATGTGGAAATGCCAAAGCTTCCTATATAATATGACCATTGCATATATTTTTTGGATCAAGATGGATGGGATGGGAAGCTTTGTTTTGAAAACAAAAAATATATATATGGGGAAGCTTTGGCGTTTTTTAACAAAACGCCAAAGCTTCCATTAGAAAAAATAAAAGGAGGGGAAGCTTTGGCGTTTTGTTAAAAAACGCCAAAGCTTCCATTACTAAATGCTATTTTAGTAATGGAAGGAAAAAATGCCAAAGCTTTGGCGTTTTGCATAGTTCCTGTGTTGCACAGTGCTATTTTCTTGCTTGTGACTAATATTAGTAATATCAACAAGGCTTTCTTTTCGTCTCCTAAGCTGTAGCCTATAAATTCCCACCTTCTCTCCTTAGCTCTATGCTTCCTAAATTCCATATATATATCCTTCTCTTGATCCTTAATTATAGCTCTCTCCATTAAGTCTCTCTCAAGTCTCAACTCAACGCCCCATCACATTTTAATTTGTGTTTCAGCATCTAACCATGCCTGGTCCAGTGAGGTTAGTATGATTTCTCTCTCTCAATTACGCTCTCTATTTTTCATTTCTATGGGGAAGGTTTGGCGTTTTTTAACAAAATGCCAAAGCTTCCATTACATAGGGTACACATAGATGGATATATGGGAAGGTTTGTTTTGAAAAAACAAAATATATGGGGAAGCTTTGGCGTTTTTTAACAAAACGCCAAAGCTTCCACAATTATTAAAAAATGAAGGATTTGGTTCAGACAAGAGCTTTGGCATTCACCAAAGGGAGAAGAATAATTGAATCACGTGAAAGCTAGCTTTGGCATTTACTGAAACGGTAAGTCAAAAAAGAATGGAGAAGAATCACGTGAAAGCTTCCATTGACAAGGCAAGTCATATTTGTTTTTTTCATTGACAAGGCAAGTCATATTTGTTTTTTTCTTTGGCCATCCGACAGCTCGCTCCTTGAAGATCAGGTTGGACATATAAATCACTTTTTGTATTTGCGCATTGAAGAAGTAGTCATATTTGCATCTGCGCATTGAAGAAGATACTCACGCTCTTAATCTTCCTTGCCCTCACGTCCTCAGCTCCCTCGACCGTTGAAAGCCATCGTCAGAGCTCACTGTTGGGAAAGAATCATAGGTTGGCCGCGCCATTTACTTGATGAGAATCATGACTTCTTTTACAATATATATGCCTTTATACTTGTGGATCATGCAATGGTTTTTTTTTTAATTACAACTATATTATATATGATGGTTGGCAATTGGCATTTCTGAAGTATTCAAAGCTGCTTGCTTTGATTCCCTGTAAACAGCCCCACCATTAATTAGTTCCCTCTGATTCCCACTTTGATCCATGTTAGTGATATGAACTTCGTATTAATTGAAGTGACCAACAGGAAGCCATATGCGGCAGCAGGGCTCCTTATAAATGCACATGTACAAAATGCCTAGGACATGTTGTTAAAAAAATTATAATAGAAAAAAAAATTCAGTCAGCTTTAATTTAGTTTTTTTTAAATATTTTTTAAAGGAATTTTTGGCGCTTTCTAAGGAAGCGCCAAAGGTTTTAGTTTTGTTTTATAACATTAATGGCACTTATATAAAAAGTGCCATAGATACTCAAACCTTTTTTTTTGGCACTTTTTATATAAGCGCCATAAAAGGTAATATAAATGTTAAAAAATTTTAACACCTGCCATTGTTGCCGCCACTATCGCTTTCCTGCTTTTCTTTTCTATTTGTCCCCACCCCTTTCCTCTGTTTGACCTAGCGACAAGTAGAAGCTTCTTTGGTCCCCCACTTGCTATTTTTTTTGTCTCCTCCTCGTGCAAATATTTGTAAACATTTGTTCGCCACTTTCATTACAGCATAGAGCTTCGTTGCGGTACAAATCTTCCTCCCACACGTGTTCTTTTTCTCTTTGGCTGGTTGCAGTACAAAGCTTCCTCCCTCGTGTTCTTTTTCTTTTTGGCTGGTTGCAGCACAAAGCTTCCTACAGAAGCTCCTGTAAGTGTTGTTTGTTTTTTAACACTTTATTCACATTTTTTTTAATTAAAATATGTTTGACTATTATATATTTGCTTATACTTTTCTATCGAAGTACATGTTGTCAATAGTGAAAGAGTTGGGAATGGCACCGTTGAAATGGTCAAATTGGGTAGAAATGTTATAAATGCCGCTGGTAGTTTAATCAATGATTATTTTGGAACCAATTAATTTAATAAACGCCGGGTTGTATTTTTGTTGGCTTGTTATGGACCCAATTATTTTAATTACGACATGTAGTAGTACGTGTTGGCCAATATGATTTATTTGGTGGTGAGTTGTGAACATTATTTAGATGTTGTGGGATTAATTGGTTGATTATTTGTGATTTAAGAAGAGTGTTTAATATTTTGTAAAACTTTAAATTTTGGAATGTTATGCTGCTGAATTTACTTTTTTAAAAAAATAAATAATAAATAAAGAGAACTTTGAGAGGCAAGCAACTGACCACTTATAAAAATATATATGTTTAACGTATAGATGGATCGAAAATGGATGTCATCTAATCAGTGCTCAAGAGAATATATTGATGGGGTGAAAGAGTTTATTAGATTTATAAGCGAGCATGCAAATGATCCTAACAAAATCCTATGTCCTTGCTTATCTTGTTGTTATGAAAAGCGGATTAGTCCACTTGATTTTCTAGATCATTTAGTGTGTCATGGAATTGATCAATCATATACATGATGGACAAGGCACGGTGAGATGGATGATGCAGATCGTGGTCAAATACATACCATGATCGGTGCTTCAAATGAGTTTGACTCAAGCATGTGTGATGAAGATGATGGTCTTCAAGAAATGCTAAATGCAGTTGAAGGGGTGCTTCATAACCGTCCTCAAGAATATGAGAAGTTGAAAGGTGATGCAGAGAAGCCATTATATGCTGGTAGTACTAAATACACAAGATTGCTAGCAGTGTTGAAATTGTACAACTTTAAAGCATGCTATGGATTGAGTGATTCTGGTTTCACCGCACTACTTGAACTTATGCAAGATATGCTCCCAGAAGAAAATGTACTTCCTACCAAGACATATGAGGCAAAGCGAATACTTTGCTCTACAACTGGCATGGGTTATGAGAAGATTCATGCATGCCCTAACGATTGCATATTATTTCGAAATCAATATGCAACGTTAGAGAAGTGCCCTAAATGTAATGCATCTCGATATGGGAAAAAGAAAGGAAAGAGTGTAACCCCCTTCCGTAATTATATCCGAAATACGCAATTAAAGTGAAATAGAGACCAATAAGAAATAAAACTTATTTAAAATCGCATCTTCACGTTAGGGTTTTCACAAATAACGTTCGAGATATAATACACCTGGTCTCATATTCAATTTCGAATACAATTACATCACGCGGAATATCACATTTATACAAATATCAGAGTGAACAATAAAATAATCCAGGCAATCCCGGGTTCACATCCTTTACATAGGATTCATAGGGCACATCGCCCTGTACAATTTATCATAATGGGGATTACACAAAGTCATCTCAAATACATATCCAAATACTCATCCCAATTAACCAAATATACACTCGAAACATGTACATATTCCCAACTATTGAATCAATAACCAACTACCAAAATGACAACTCAAAAGAGTCCCGATCTAATTTCTAAAAACTTGAGATGGCTATCGAATGTTGACAAGCAGAACAAGTGTTTTTCGTTCCCGATCCTGCTAAGAAGAATTGGTCCATTGTAGTTCCATCAAACAAGAATCATCAAGAACAAGTTGGTACTACAAGTAATGAATATTTGAATATTCCTAAGGATACTCTTTCCTTTGAGATGTTGTGGTCAAGATATATTGATAGAAATGAAGAAGAAGATGAAGAAGAACATTTATATATGAGACATGATCATAAAGAGGGGACATGGTTTTTAAATCAAACAAGAAAGAGAAAAAGATGATAATGAGTGTCTTGATTTTTCAGTATGTATGTTTTATTACATGTATTCATATATTCCAACTTAATTTACTTTTATTACTATGATTGTCAATATTCACTGATATTTTTGTCTTGTTTATTTAACTTGTAGGAAAATGGATCCACACAATGATCAAGCAGCCTTTGAAGCCCACAATGAAGATGCAGTTGATCCTCACATTGAGCAATCAGCCTTTGAAGCCGTTGTAGTCCGAGGTAGGACTGTGATGCATAAACTGATCAAACTAAGGAGCAAGGGCATTATGTTAGAGCTTGAGTGGAATGACAAGGAAAACCCAATTGGTGAAAATGCTAGCAACTTTATTAATTATATTGGGACTATTGTCAAAGAAAGAGTCCCCATTACAATTTCATATTGGAGACGGGCAAAGAAGGACTATTCTGATATGCTTCTGAGTTCAGTTAAGGTAAACATTATTTACTTTATTATTCTGGTTGTTTTGTTGCATGAATTACAATCTAACAAAGCATGTGTGGTTTTTTTGTTACAGTCTATCTTCATTATCGATGACGACAAAGACAAATTCGTGCTCGCAAAATGTGGCAAACTTTTGAGATGTTTTCGTTCCAATCTTATCAAATTCTACTCGCGGGACACGGATGACAATATCATTCATACACCACCACAGTTGTACGATGGAATAATTACACAAGAGCGGTGGGATGAGTTTTTGAGCACACATACTACCGCGGAGTTTCTGGTAATACAATATTAGCCCTTACAGACTACTTGCAATGTAATTGAAATTAATATTTATTGAAATTATTTGTATTTAAAAAGGAACGAAGTGATAGAAATCGTGAAAGCACAAGCAACATGGCATACCGGTACTTAAAAGGACCACTATCGTATGCAAAGTTGGAGCAACAATTGGTAAGAACTTATAATCATTTCATATGCATATAATTTAGATGACTAATTTTTAACTACAACTAACTTTGTTATAAAGGTCAAACAATCAAATTCTGATGTCACACACATGCCACGTCATAATTTGTGGTTGGCTGGCGTCACTAAAAAAAAAGGAGAAATTCCCAGCGATCATGCCAGAGAAGTTGCAGAATATTGTGTAAGTGGTGGATTATTCATAAATATTTTTCTTTGATTAAATGATTCTATTTTATAATAACTAATATTATTGCAATTGTTGTTATGATAGCAAAAAATGACGCAGGACCAACCAGAGTTGATGAATTATGTTGGTCATGACGATTTACTCAGCAGAGCTCTTGGAGCTCCTGAGTATCATGGTCGTCTTCATGGTATTGGTTTTGCAGTCACCCAAACATCATACTTCGGACGCCAAAAGCGACCAAACAAAAATGACTTTATGCAACTACAGGAGCAGATTGGTGACTACAAGCAGCAACTGGAACAGCAGATGAGTGACTACAATCAGCAACTGGAACAGCAGATGAGTGTCTACAAGCATCAAGTAGATGAGCAGATGAGTGTCCACCAACACCAAATAGAACAATTTAACGATCATATGCGATTGATGCAAGAGCAAAATGCATTATTGAAGGCTCAAATTGACACTTTACTGCTTTCTCGGCCAGCACCAAGCCCAATGTGTGACAGCACAAGTGTGAAGAATGATATTTGCCCCTCCACGCCTAAAGTCCCAATTCCTTTCGTAATTAATTTCTTCTCTACTTAACTTTTTGTTATGTTTTAAATTAGTGTACCTTAATATTGACTCCATCTTTCATAGGGCGAATCGGCGTGCAAGCTGCACGTCGATGAATCTTTCAAGCATGCAGTTGCTGTAGGAGTTGTCTACAACATCGACACTGATATCCTTCATGGTTCACCATTGCCTGAGAACACACTTAGAGTCAAGGTTGACGTATGCACAGATGCAGATGCCCTCCTACCAATCCCTTCTCTAGATGAACAGACAATGGTAAAAGATGTTGTTGGTGGTTATGTTGCATGGCCAATAGATCTGATTGAGCCATACCAAAAGGTTATTTAATTTACAATTCCTTCTACTTATTCTATATGCACTTCTATCTAAAAAACTACATGATTAAATTTTAATGATTTTTGTAGGTTGCTACTAGTTATAAAGGAAAAAGAATTGAAGGCCATAGGAAGAACTCACATTGTTCAGCAACCCAACAGAAGTCCCAACCTTCTACTAGCAAACGAAACAACAAACCAATGGTCTCGTATCGCCAACAGTTGGCATCAATGGTACAACCATTGATCCTCCAACAAGGTCAGGAAATACGTTTTCATCCGGACATCTATAATGCAGAAGGTGTAATTGATCATGTCGATGGTGCTGTGCTGAATGATGTGATTACTCGTGGAAGGATAGGTGGAACAGCTATCAACTTATGGATCAGGTATTCGTCTATCATTGTTATTATTATTCATCATTCAATTTTTTTTTGGTGGAAATGACATTGTTTGTTTGATATAAAGGCATTTGTACCACGATGAGATAGTAGGCACGGATAGGATGCAGAGATTCATCTTTCTTAGCCCACACCTCTTTGGCCAGCATAGGGGGAGAGATTTGGAAGCACAGTCTAACAAACTTAGAGACTGCTTTATGCTTAGAGCAACCCCTAACAAGCTCTTTCTTGTGCCATACAATGTAGGGTAAGTGATTTGTGACAATATTTGAATGTATGTTTTTTATTTTTTCACTTTTACCATTAAATGATTGTCCAAATAAAATTTTCAAAATGTGTTTTTAGGGAACATTGGATATTAATTGTTGTCCATCCAGCAGCAGCAGAAAACCCTCGCATTTACTATCTAGATCCTATAGAAACTGCTTATCCAGATAATCGCCCTGATATGCTGATTATCTTCAATAAGTAAGTGTATGGGTGTATGTGTAAATCTTTTCGTATGTGATTATTGAATAACCAACATTAATCAGGAACTTCTTTGTTTTATTAGTGCATTAACAGCATATAGAGGAAAAGTTGGATTGACCTACTCTAGACGCAATGACCCGGCCAATAGCTATGCGTGGAGGAAGATTATGGTACTTATATATGAATTTACTCCATTCTTGTTAGTAAAAAAAATTTATTCAAAAATTGACATAACTATTTCATTGTATTGTTGCAGTGTCCATACTAGCCGAATGATAATGATTATGGTTATTATGTTATGAAATTTATGAAAGATGTAGTTACTCATTGCCACCTTGTAATTCCTGTGAAAGTAAGTTCCCTTTAGTTGCAATTGATATTGTGTTTTAATTTTAATTGACAAAGTGTCTAAATTTAGTGATTTTCATTCTTTGTATACATGATTGTTTATGTAGTATTATGAAGAGGCACGTTGTGCTGAGCTGTCTGACCATCAAATGGATGAAATCATTGAAGAATGGTGTGAATATATAGTCAAGGAATTAGTTAATTTAGGCATGTAGCTTCTTTCTTTCCTATTCTTATTTTGTTTAATCATTTATAAAATTAGTTGTACACTATATAATCATTATTAATACAATATATTTTGTAGTTGTTAAACATTATAATTATTCATTGTAGTTATTTGAATAAATGACCATCATAATTTTGTATTGTAATATTTGCCTATTAGACGAAATATATGGTCATTTGCTTACTACTATATATATATGGTCATCAGGTATTATTACACTGCACAGGAAAAAAAATATTTTAAAAAATTATTAAAAAAAATTAAACCTACTTTGACGTTTGAAGGTAAAATGCCAAAGGAGGGGTACCCTCCTTTGGCGTTTTTCCTAAAAACACCAAAGGAGGGGACACCCCTCCTTTGGGGTTTATTGTTAAAATGCCAAAGGAGGGGTGTCCCCTCCTTTGGCGTTTGATGGCAAAAATCCAAAGGAGGGGACACCCCTCCTTTGGCGTTTTCCTCCCGAAACGCTACATATAATTAATATATTTATTTAATTGAATAAAGTAACGTATGGCGTTTCTGTAAATTGAAAAGCGCCACAAGAATTTTTAATGGCGTCAAAAGCTTTGGCGTTTCTTAAACGCCAAAGTATTTTATAAAATAAGCGCCATTACACTACTTTTTTGTAGTAGTGCATGTTCCTGCTTTCTCTCTAGCTCCCCCATTTAAAGTATCAACTCTATCTTCTTGAACTTCTTATACATTGTAATTTTTTTAATTTTTGAGCTTACAAATATAATAATACTTAGTTTAATCCTTCATAGAAGTAACGTGTATAGCTCAAGTTCAAGCAACTTAAATGCTAGAGTTCTTTTATGCTTGATACATGAAGGTGCAATATTGTAAAAGATATGTGCTATGTTATTTTATTTTGCTGTGGATTGTATTGTAAATTATTGTGGATTTTGGATTGTAAATGAAGATTTTCATCAGGAAAATAAAATAATTATGAAAAATTATTTTTTTAAAAAAATAAAAGACTTCCTACGACACTTCTCCAGGGAAGCGCCGTAGGAAGTTATTTTTTTTAAAAAAATAATAATAATAAAGCTATGACGCTTCTATATATTCAAGAAACGTCGTAGCTTGTTTTAACGGCGCTGGAAGCTACGACACTTCCCAAGCACCATAGTATTCTATAAATTAAATGTCATATCTTATGTTTTTTGTAGTAGTAAATGCATATGTGCTAAAGCCTAATATGAAATTTGGAAATTTAATATTTCTAAAGTATTTCTAACGATTTGTCTTTTTATTTCTAAAGTATTTTTTTTATCATTCTCCCTTGCATATTTGCTGCCACATATTATGAGATTATGAAATTTACGATATAAAGATTGAGAATATGAACTTAATTTTTGTCAACTAAGCAATTCTTGTTATAACTACTTTATTGGATTTCATTATAATAAATTTCTGACTATATTTTTTAAATTTATTGGTCAATTATATTAACCAGGCTTTTTTTAGTGAAATATTAACTGGGTTTCTTTTTCTTTAAATGAAACAAATCCATTTACAGGATCCCTTTTGAAATTCACAACAATATATATCATATCATATTTATAACCATCTATATATTTCAAATTTACAAACAAAAGAATCTTTCCATAAACTTAATTCCTATCAATAAGACAATGCCATTTCTAACTGCTCTATTTGAATTCACAACTTTATTATAATAAATTCAATATTTTTCTATTTTATCTCAAGTGACATGTGCTTCTACCCTCCAACTAAGGCCCTAGAGTATTTTCATAGATCAAGTTTGATTTGAAAATGAATAAATATTTTCTTTTGATTTTCTTTTTTATTTCATTTTTTGTTTTAGCTAATTACATTATATATTGAAGTCCATATCAATTTTATATATTTAGCTTTGGATAAACTTTCTCACAAGTTATAAGTAGGTGATGCGAAGTTTCTAACACCTTCTCTATGCATAAACAGCTCCCAAAATCTGTTATCCTTTTGTGGACCATGTTTTACCAGATGGTTTTCTAAAATTCTCCTTTTACAATTTTTGTTAGTGACTCTGTTATCATTTTATTTTCCATATTTAAAAATTCAAAATTTTGGCACCTCACGCCTACTTGATTTTATAATTTATTTTTATTTTAAAGTTTAGACATGTTAAAGAATAATATATGTGTGTGTGTGTGTTTTATCAGTGTTTAATCATCACTTAAAATTGTTAAATTAGCATTTTTCACTAAATGGTATAAACGGTGATGACACTAAGGTACTACAAAAAGCATTTTATAAATTTAAGGTACTAAATTGAAATGTGATGTAAACTTAAAGGACCGAATGTATATTTTAACTTTTAAATAATAAACTACTCAGAATATTCTAGTGATATTTGTGTATTTTGTAAAATTGATAAAGAATGAGCAGGTCATCTATTTTTTAGCTGTGAGATTATATAGATATGATGACTCATTCCCATTAAATGATCGATGTTAAGATATAAGGTTATGGTGCAAATTTACCTATAAACTTTTACTAAATGTGTACCCAACACTACAAACTTGTCTTGAATGCAAAAATATCAAGGTATTAAAATCCGGACCGGGTATTGAACCGGTCGGGGTACTGGGTTAAGGGTCAGTGGGTCAAACCGGGGCCAAACCGGAGCTAAACCGGGACCAAACCGGTGAGTAATTAAAAATTTTAGACTTATAGTATGAAATTCTAAAGGAAAAAGGTAAAAAAAATTTTTTTTTTTTAAACTGGGACCCGGACCGGACCGGGAACCGGACCGGTCTAGTGACCGGTCCGGTCCGGGTCCCTGAACCCTGAAAAATATCCATAAATATTCAAAATCAAAATCAGAGCTAAAATGACATAATTGTTATAAAATAAAGGGAAATATGGGAAGAGTAGAAAGCAAGAAAGGAAAAAAAATTCTCATTCACTATTCAATGTTATATGAAATACATATGCCTTCTATTTATAGGCATTACTTACTATTCTAAAATTAATGTGATTCCATAATCATAGAAAATAATGGGAGAGAATAGGAAACAATGGGAGAATAGGAAATAATGGGAGATATAGACATCCACAAATATTATATTTATAATACTCCCCCTTGAATGTCATGACAAACATATGCCTCATTAAACAATTTCAACTAAGAAAAACACAGTGGGACAAAAACTTAGTAGAAGAAAAAGAGTACACTTGGCAAAGCTGCCTCATTAAAAACGTTGTTAAGAAAGCCTAGTGGGAAAAACTATAGACAAAGGGAAAGGAGTACAACGTGTATCAACTCTCCCTCTTGACAACATCAATAGATATCTCTGAGCCTACAAAGTTCGATGTCATGAACAAGCATTTCAAAGATTGTACCCGAAAGTGACTTGGTAAATAAATCTATTAGATTTTTAATAGAACAGATTTGTTGGATATCAATTTCACCACACTTTTGAAGATCACGAGTGAAGAAGAATTTTGGTAAAATATGCTTTGTTCTAGCACCCTTAATGTATCCTTCCTTTAGTTGGGCAATATATGCAATATTATCCTCATATATGATTGTTAGGGGTATTTTACTAGCAGATAAACCACAAGTTGTTCTTATGTGATGTATTGTTGATCTTAACCATACACATTCTCGACTTGCTTCATGCATTGCTAGAATTTCTGCAAGATTAGATGATGTGGCTAATATAGTTTGTTTCATAGATCTCCATGAAATAGCAGTGCCACCACTTATGAATAAATACCCTATTTGTGTTTTATCATCATATGGATCAGGCAAAAATCCAGCATCTGCATTATTGGAAATTGTGCTATAGGGGCCAATCATTGTACTTTGAACATTATTATTCAATCCACTTCTCTATTTTGTTATCATATTATGTGCATGTTCACTGTGATAACTATCCTTGGATAAATCATAATGATTGTCCTAAATGTCCGTGGTCAGTTATCGATACGGGAGTAAAGATGAAATAAGACTAGTATGACTTTGAAGAGGTATGGAGATATGAATTGAAGTCCTAGGCACTTGTAAGAGTACAAGGTGCTGGACCGACCCTCTATGAGAAAGCTGCATGGATCAAGTCATAAGCTTGTCTCATGTATAACCATGTCACTATGACCCTTTGACCAGAGATCATCATGGATTCCTATATGAGAGTTGCTCAGATTAGACCTAGTCAAAAGTAACCTTTGACTGGGTAATGATAAAGGCTCTGCTCGGGCTTGGTCGTTTTCATGCAGAGGAATGTAAATAGTCAAGATAGAATTTGTCCCTCACCTTAGTAGACAGATATTACTAGGCCCCTCGATGAGTGAGTCTGAGAAATATATGGCCATACTACGATGAAAAGGAGTTTCTATTTCTATAGTTAGACTACTCAGGGATCGAGAAAGTAATGGTCAGGAATAGGAGGATGACATTCTCCATGCCTCATCGTTGATCGAAATATCGTGAGACAAAAGGGACGTGATATGGGTATATGACATGTTGCATCAGCTTATCGATCCTCATATGAATTGGGTAGTCGTAATGTCTTGCTAAAGGTCGCTTAGGACTTGTGGGTTAGTATAGTCATTAGCCCTCTGCCAACTTCATATGGGCTTACAGGGTCATACAAAAAAATAGCCCAACACGAGCTATAATGTTCAAATTCATTGAATCTAAGATATGTTTAGATTTAATGAATGTAATGGTCAATCTAGGGTGGAGGAATATATATATATATATATATATATATATATTCAAAAAGAAAATTAATAATATTATGTATACATATATATATGATCATATTATTATTTGTGTTAGTTTTAAATTTAGTTTTATCTGATAAATTAAATTTAACAACTAACATACTAAAAATATAATATCTCAGATTTAATTTATAAAGATAAATTAAATATATTTTCATTGACTCTTTATTCAGATTAAATAAATTAGTTAAATTAAGACTATTAGACAGATTTAATTAAATTATATTTATTTAATTTGCTTATCAAAAGACAATTAAGTGTTAATTGGTATGATATGGATTTCAAAATTAATTAAGATTAATTTTAAAAATCCAATATCTGTCATGAAATAGAAAGCCCTGACTAGTTGTTTAAAGGGTGAGCTAGGGTTTTCTATTGGTGATGAAAAAAGCAAGATAGAGAGTAGTGAGAAAAGAAACTCTAGAGAGAGAAGTTGGTGGTGCTAGCACACTGTTCGTGTTGGATTCCTATTTGTGTGGATATCGGTAGAGGGAGCTAATTCGAGTTGTTAGATCCTTGAGATAAAAAATAAAGACTAAACACATAAGAAAGGTATATTTCTTTACTAATTGATTTAAACGCCGTTGATAGATCCATAGTTGGGATTGGAAAATTTTTTGAATTTTAATTTTCCGTTGTGCCTACCAATCACAACATGCATAACCAATCAGTTCATGCTTGGATACATTTAAGTAGAATAACCCCATGTTCATAGTGCCTCTGAGGTAATGAAGAATGTGCTTCACTCTATTCCAATGTCTTTGAGTTGGTGAAGAACTATAGCTTGTTACTAAATTAACAACAAATGATATATTAGGATGTGTATAGTTAGCAAGATGCATTAGTGTTCCAATAGCACTAAGGTATACTTTAGGACCAAGTAGTTCTTCATCACCTTTTTGACTAATCACTTGAGGTCTGAATGGGTCTTTATCTGCCTACAAAGACCTTACAATCATTGGGGTACATAGTAGATGTGACTTATATATCCATGTAAAAACACTCTAGAACCTTCCTTGTGTAAGCTTTTTAATATTCAAAGTTCCCATTTTTTAGGTACTTAATCTATAATCTAAGACAGAATTTTGTTCTTCCTAAGTCCTTCATTTCAAATTCTGTCTTAAGCAATTAAGTGCTTTTTGAAGCTCTTCTGGAGTTTCAATAATGTTGATATCATCAACCTAAACAGCAATCATAGCGAACACACTTCCATATCTGTTCATAAAGATGCATGGGTAAATTGGATCATTTTGTTGGCAAAAAAAAAAGGATCATTTTTGTGTCCTTCTTTCAACAAATATTCAAGAACTTGTAGTTGATGCTTCTAGCATCTTGAGTCCTTCAGAGACTTGTGCTTTTGGCACTTTGAGTCCTTCAGAGACTTGTGCTTTTGGCACTTTGAGTCCTTCAGGGAGTTTTCCTTCTAGCATGTGGAGTCCTTCAGGGACTTGAGCTTTTGGCACCTTTTCATTTCTCTGTTGTATAAAAACTCATTTGTAACCAACTTGAGCTTTTGGCGTGTTTTAGATTAATTTACAATAGATTGTCCTTTCAATTCTGATAGGAGTATTAGCGGCTAGGACATGTGACTTTGTCACTTTCTTTGGGTCAGTAAATGCTTCTAACATTTGATTAGCTAAATTTTGCAAATAAATTGTCTTTGAAAATTCCAATTCACATTGTCTTATATGAGGATCAAAATGAGCCAATGATAATTTATTCTAGCTAATATCTTTGCTTAATATCTTAGTTTCTCCCTTTAATGTTGGGAAAAGTGATTCATCAAAATGACAATTGGCAAACCGTGCCGTAAATAAATCTCCTGTAGAAAGTTCTAAATATCTTATGAATGAAGAAGATTCATACCAACATATATTCCTAACCTTCTTTGAAGACCTATTTTGATGCATTGTGGTGATGCTACTGGCACAAATACTACACATCCATAAATTCATAAATATGAAATATTAGGTTCCTGACCAAAAACCATTTGTAAGAGGGAAACCTTTAAGTGACTTATTGACCTAATGCATATTAACATTGTTGTATGCAAAATGGCATGGCCTAAAGTAGAAATTGGGAGATTATATCTCATAAGTAAAGTTCTTGCAATTAATTGCAACCATTTAATTAAAGATTTTGCAAGTCCATTTTGTGTATGAACATGAGCTACAAGATGTTCAATATCAATTCCAAGGGACATACAATATTCATTAAAAGGCTTTCAAAATTCACCAGTATTATCAAGACGTATTTTCTTAATGGGATATTTAGGGTAATGTGCTCTTTATCTAATCAATTAAGCAAGCAATCTCACAAACTCTAGGTTGCAAGAAGTTAATAAGCAAATATGTGACCAATTAAAACCATATGGTAAGTAAATGGTATACATAGTGGGTGTATTAGCCCACAAATATCTCCCTGTATCCCTCCTAGAGAAGTGAGAGACTCACTTTCTATTTTGCTTGGTGAGGGCTCAATAATTAAATTTTCCTTGGAACATGCATCACATAAGAAATCAAGGCATTATGGTATTTGTTTATGCTTCAAGGTATGCCTACATGAATTCTCAATTATTTCGTTTTTGCATCATGATTGACCCAAGATGGTCTAACTAGACATGCCAAACATTAAATTTATTGATAAACTTCTAATGTGCATTGGCAAACTTCTGGTTTGTATTATTATTTGTAAACTTCTAGTTTACATTGGCAAACTTCTAGTTTGCTTTAATATTTATAAACTTCTAGTTTACAATAACATGTGTTTTAATTGTGCTTATGAATATATAGTACAAGCCTGAAGAAAAAGTAGGAAAACCTTGTAATATATATTTTTAACCAGAGACTAAATTTGTGATATCAAGACATTCCTGATTATTTTCAGTTGTTGTTTCTATATGATATCTATTTTTGTGGATATCCTTAAAATTTAACAAGTTTCTTTTAGACTTGGTAGAATAAAGTGCATTATTAATATATAATTTTGTTCCTTCAGGTAACAAAATATTAGCTCTTCTGAAGCCTTCATTCAGATTTATACATTCGGATATAGTTTGAACATTGGCTTCTCGCATTACCAATAAAGAAAAATATTTAGCATTTCTGAGTATAGTGTGGGTTGTTGCACTATCAACGAGACATAAATCTTCAGAATTGATGCCAACAAGATTCATTCTTCATTTAAAGAAACATGAAAATGAAGCAAAATATAATTAAAAAGGAAAATACACATGATATTAGCAACTTTAAACACACTAAAGCATAGCAATTAAAATAGACAAAGATAATTTATGCTAAGAAATTAGCAACATATAAATGGGTAGTATCCATGTCACCATACTCAGAATTATCAACTTTATCAACATAATTTATTTCAATCTTTCCCCACTTTGAGTGGGAATTTGAACAACCATGATTATGACCACTACTACACTTACAGCTGTAGCCATGTCTACATCCACGTCTATGGCCACAATTAGATTCATTTATCATTACATTCACTTTAGGGAATGTAGTCGAGCCTAGTGGATGAGATTCATGATTTTTCAACAAAAGCTCATTGTTTTGTTTGGCTACATGGAGGCAAGAAATTAGTTCATCATATTTATTAAACTTCATTTATGGTATTGCTACTATAGGAGCAAATTGGATGCATTCATTTATAATGAACCTTTGGAAGGATAACCATCTTTATGTGGTCATACCTTTCTTCTAAATTGTTACAAGGAACAAGTTGGACTTTTATAGTCATATATTGAGTTTTGAGACCTTCATGCAAATGGTAAAGTAGAAAAATCATGGATCAAGAAAGGTAAATAGTTCTTTCTGATAAAGACAAGAGCCAAATTTTCAAATCATTGGATTCTTACATTATGCCTATACTTCCTTGTGTTTATGCAAACGTCTTTCAAAAACTTAGTCGACTTTGGCATTTTCTTAATCACTCAAGCAAAAGCAAATGCACTTCAACTTTACTAAACATTCCAAACATTTCTTTATCAAACTTATCATCAACAACCTTTCTGCTAGCTAAATAGGAAAAAGAAAAAGGTAGGTCATGAGTGTTTACCTTATTACCTTTGAGTGAAAGCTCATGGTTGGATGACTTCTTAGTACTTTCATCTTTCTGTGCAATCACCACTCCCTTTTGCTTTTGATATTGCTTCTGGGAAGTCTTTTTACGGAATTTCTTCTCTTGCTTGCTCTCAGAATGAGAAGCTTGCTATTTTGAAATAGAAGAAGATGCATTAGTTTCTTGCAATTGGGAGGGTTGAAGAACCATACCATTACTTGGAGGAGTATCCACTATGATCTTCTCATCCACTTTCTCATCATTATCATCTTTGAACCCAACTATTTTTCCAATTCTTAAGGTCAAAGCATTGAGAGACTTAGGATTACGAGCCATATTGGAAGGCATAGCACCATTAGACTTAGCTTGCTTGTCATTGATACTATCCGAAAGTTGAGTGACAAAGGAATTCAAGTAGCGGTCTTAGTCTCCCATTGCTCCATCTTACGTTCCAGAATTGCAAACCTTTCTTCAGTTCTAGCATCTTTCTTTTTCATATCATCATGCATGGATTTGACACTCTTGATAAGTTGTGAGATATGGAGATCATCATTTGGAACATAGTGTGAGGTTGCAAAGCTTGAGAAGTGGAAGCCTTATAGTGAGTATGTTCATCATTACGCCACCAGAAGTTTTGATGAGCTTTCTAATCTTCATTGTAGGTGTTGGAATTAGGATCCCACTTAGAGTTTGGTCTCTCTTGATACATAGCATTAACTTCCTCATGGTGATTAGCACATAAACTTGTAATATGCATTACTGAATCGCAATTACCACAACTAGGTGTAGCAAGAGCTTGTAAATGAGAAGGAGGAGTCGCTTGTTAGACACTTACATTCTTAGAGCTCAGATGTGATGAAGGAAAGTTGTGAAGTGACCGTATCCATCATAGACTCATCTTGACTCTCTTACATTATTGAGTGTTTCTAGCTCTTGTTCGAATTTGAGCCCATATCTCTTCAACAGTGCAATCTTCCAAAGAACCTCTAGATGCGGCATCTAGAACACCCTTCTCATCAGGTAGAAGACCACAATGAAAATACTTAATAAACTGCTCACACCGATTTTGTGGTGCAGGCACTTATCTAGAAGCTCTTGAAACCTGCTTCAATATTCATAAAATGATTGTAAGGGATATTGTTTGATAGAATCGATCTCCTTTTTAATTTATGCAATCCTTGCATCAGGAATGCATTTGTCTAAAAAAGTTTTCTTCAAATTAGCCCATGAATGAAGAGCATCATCTAAACGAGCACCGATAGTATTCATATTTGAGAAAACTAAGTGCAAAGCATTGGGATGGTTATAAGGGTCTTCCTTTTTGAGTCCATGGAAATGAGGTAGTGAAGTAAGCAAAGGTCTTTTATGCTCGAAATTGACCTCAAAGTTAAGGCATGCAACATTGAAAGGATCATGAGTCATTTCAGATCTTATGATATCCCTTATAGTTCTTCTCCTTTGTTGACTATTACTATCACCATCCATAGTTGCACCTTGAAAAACATAATAACTTATATCAATGAAAAAATCAAGGGTAGGGGAACGATCAAATGTCTTATCAAAATGATCGGACATACAAAGTTATCACACAATCAATATAACAATATAGTGCCAAAATTGTCTTGCACACAAATTCAAGTAAAAATATGAAATGGAATGAATACAAGTGTGTGTGTGTGTGTGTGTGTGTGTGTGTGTCTAATGTGTATAAACAAGAAGAAATGAAGGAATCAAGAAAATTGACAATTGTATTGTCAAAATGCTCACTATTCACATAGAAAACTATATCACCAACATTATAACTTAGAAATTGGAATCATGCATCGAAATAGCATCAAAAGAAAGTTATCCACAAGCAATTCAAATGCAATGACACCACTTTACATCAACCAAGAACAAGACACTCAAAATACAAGTGAAAAAAAAGCAAGAATGCAAATGCAAAGTTAAAAGCAAATCTAGATATTTGTTGGTATTTCCTCAATTTTTTCTATGCAAAGATGCAACATGCTAAATTATCTAAACTACCTGAAATACAACCTACAGGCTAAAGGCACCAATCTATCAAAGATTGACACTTAGTTACTAGGGAACTAATTACTTGGCTCCCAAGCAACGGCACCACTTAAAGAAATGTATGCTTTATGCCTCGGTAACCTCTTCAAAATTAAACCAAGGATTACAATAAAGGGTACAATCCTTGATCGTCGCTTGAGGAGCATTTTTCTTGATTACCTGGGAACTAACTGCAATGATTGACATGAAATAATAAAAAGGGAAAATTTGATCTTTTAAAACTACTTTTTGCAATTCAAAATTAACTTGTTCTAAATTAAGTCTTTTTGGGATTTTCCTTTACAATATGAAATAGAATGATGATGAAATTAATGAAATGAGAGAAACAAAAAGATTAATAATGGAATGAGCAATCCTTCATAGCAATGGCACAAGTAATTCTCACTTAAAATGATCATGGCAGATTAGTCATGCTAGCTTCAAAAGACTCTAAGGGCCACCCCTTAGAGTCTTTTAATCCAATAACTGAACCACCTCATATTATCACTTGATTTTCTCATTAATCTTAATTTAACAATGGCCACCAATATGAAAAATCAAGATTAATGATGCTAAGCACAATGCTAAATACAATTAATAAATTCATATTCAATTAACCAATGCAAACACAAGACACCATAATCTACTAACCAAGCCACCTTGAAATTAGCATAAAATGTTCACAAAATCATCAATTCAATGACTAACCAGTACAAAGAAATGATAATTATGCTAATTAAACAAAATGCCAAGTATCTAACAAAGATTCAAGCTACATCCAACCTCCAAGTACAACAAAATAAATCAATCCAACATTATAAAATTCATCCTAAGACCTAGGAATTACAAATACAATGTAGAAATAGAAAAATGGATGAGCAAAAACTCGCCAATTAAAGCTCCAAGTTCATGCCATTGCCTTTTACTGTAAAGGATTGAGAGAATTAGCTACTGCCACTCATCAAAACAACTGCACCAAACATTTTTAAAATTCTAGATATATAGAACAACAATTAAAGTGACGAATTAATACTGAATAAAGAAATGTTGGTATTGAATATAATATGAACTAAGAGTAGAGGAGCCACGGCCTGTGGTGAGTTTAGAATAGAGGCAACTATGGTTTGGAACAATAGAAGCATGGGAGGATGAAACTCACCGGAAACAGAAACAGGAGGATTGGAAGTCGAAGGTGGCGTGGAGACTGATAAAGGTTGTTAAAGGTGAGTAAGATGACGGTGAAGTGATGACAATTGAAAGAATGTTGGTTTAGACTTTACTCGATTTGGTTCTCAAGCTTCACGGCTGTAAAAGACTGTAGTGGTGGTTGCATGGCGGTGGAGAAGTGGTTTGGCTCTTTGGTGTGTCAATCTCTCCCAAGTCGCAAGCTTCACTCCATTCCAACCTCTTGCCACTATCACTATCGATAATGGTGAAAGGGAAGGCCTCCAGCTCCCTCCTCCTTTCTCCCTTAGCTCCAGCTCTCAGCTCCTAATTATCATGGCAGCTCCTTTCTTTTTTAAAATGTCTGAATCCTACCAAGAAGAAGAACACCAAGTCGAGCCCAAGTGCAATCAGACGTTTTGACCAAGGGACTAAAATGGAAGATTTGAAAGTTTGTTGAGGGACTAAACTAAAAACTTGAAAACTTTTGTGGGTCCAACCTTAGTTTCAAAACTTCTGAGCCCTTTTCTATAAGTTTCTCTAATCCTTCCTTCATCAATTTGTATTTTCTAAAAATTCTAGGTTCTTTTATATTATTTTCACCAAATTAATCTGCAAATAAAATAAACCCAAAATATAATACCTTATATTCTAAAAATTAATCAATTAAGGCAAATAATAAAATATATGACATTTTTACCCTTTTTCAACCTTAATTTCATACAAACTTCTTTAATCACAATTAATCACAAAAGACATATTTTAAGCTTAATGATTATGACAAAAACCCCAAATAAAATTTGAAAATATATAATAAAAATAGGGATTTGTCATCTATCATCAGAAATATCACATAAATAGCTAGTTAGCAGATTATCCTTATTATGAAGTTGGGCCTAGATCTAACTTATGGGCCACACTCAAGATATTTTAATTAATCACCTAGTTAATAATAACTAATAAATATATTATAATAAATTAAAATATCTCACATTCTCACACTTGGCACGTATCTATTTGTCAATTGCCTTGTGCAGATATAATTAAGGCTATGCTGTGTCACGCCCTTATTTTAATTTCACCTTTACCAGAGTATTCGCGGAAAACAATATGCGGTTTGATAGGCAACACAGGAATAGCATAACTATACTGATAATATGTGCATGATTACATAATTCCCCCATAGGGGTTCGTACCTGATAAATTCAAATAATGTAGCCGCACAAGGCTACCGGGTGTTTAAACTCATCCCAGTGAAACGGAGACTTCTTCTCGTCTTCATTCCACTACTGTAATCCCCTCGTACGATACTCTGCATTGTTGTTTGCATATCTTTTGTCGTCTCCTGTCTAAATTGTTGGTAGGGGAGGGTGAGATTCGAGAGAATCTCAGTAGGAAACAGATACCATAATGCATGCATGATTGATGCTATGTGTATGACATGTTAGCTTTATCTAGATGTATGCCACATAATGACATTTCTGCATGCTCAATGTTTCATACAACAAGACTATGGCCACAGCGAAAACAGAAACAGAGCTTCATTTATTCAAATATGCTCTACACAATCAAGTAAAGCAATCACATACATCACTACACAAGCAAATATATCAAATACATGCAAGAAAGGCAAGTCCCCTACCTTAACCCTTTTTCCGCCTCGAAACGCGTGCCTCGATCTACGTGCAAACAGCTCGGGGCTCCATATTCGATCCTACAATGCCAAATGTATTATTTAGACACTTCCATAGTGTTTCTGGGGGTTATATAAGTCTATCTTGAAAAATTACTAAAATACCCCCGGGGACCCGGCCCCATCATACCCGGTCCGGCTGTACTTTTCTCGAAATTCTAACCTGGGCTATCCTGACATATTTTCGCCCAAGGAATCCATTTCCGGACTTGGAATTATCAAATTCAATGTAAAATTACGAAATTGCCCTTGGCAGCCCTACTTTTAGGGTTTTAGGGGCGTTTCCGTAATTATGCTTTCTCGGCCTTTTCCGAAAAAGTGCCCAACTGTAACCCCACCTAATTTTCCCTCCTGAACTCAATGGAATCATCAAATCATTGAAAATCCAACTCTAAGACCCATTTATATCCCAGACCGAAATATATGGGTTTTCCAGGGAAAATCGGGGTTTTTCGGTTTCGGCTGCGTAAACACGTTCCATTCTACTCCTAACCACTTTATTAACCATTACATTAGGTTACAACTAACATTAAGACCCAATTTGGGCAGCATAACCCCTAGGCAACTCAATTTCCAAACTTTACAACCAATGGCAATCCGGCGAAATTTCACCGATTAAATTGCCCACAACAGCCAGAATAAGCAATATACGAAAGTTTGGAAGTTACCTCAAGCTCCCACTAGCTTTTTCTCTTCTTGGCTGAAACCATAACCTTTGAAATACCAAAAGATGAGCTTCCAAACCTTGAATCACATAGAAGAATAGCTTAGGAACGGAGTTATACGCATTAAGAACCGATTTACCGAAGAAATCACTTACCTTTGCAAGTTTTTTCCTCTCCTTCTCTCTCTCTAAAATTTCACACTTCCTCTCTCTTAGGGTCTGTTATGGCGTCAGTTTCATCTGAATAAAGGAGGAAGATGGTGTTTTATTTTAATATCTTATATCATATTTCATTTATTTGATAATTTCCAAATTTTCGGATTTTACAAAATTCTGGCAGATTTCTGCCCAAACTTTGAAAAATCATAACTAATTCTAGAAAAATCAAAATGAGGTGATTCCAAAGCCTATAGAACTCTTATTGAGTCTAGTTTCAAGGAAAAATATAGACGTTTGCTTTCTGGAATCACAAAATTCCCAGAATTTCAATCTTTGCACATTGGTCCAGAAATTTCACAGTGTATTTGTGCTGACTTCAAAAATTCATATCTTTTTGTGTATAGCTCTAATTGCTTCATATGACCTATCAAATTAAAGCTTAGGATGTCTACTTTCATCCTGTAAAATTTCATAATTTTTACTTATCATTTAGTCTCCCAAAACCTTATGATAAGCTCACTGCCTCATAGGCAATTTTATCGAAAACATAATTTTATTCTCCAAAATTCACCATTTTACTTTCTTAATACCCCAAAGATATTAGAATCATTAGGGAATATATTTGGGACATCTACTAAATCGGGGCTTAGTAGTCCACTCAATTTAGGCTTATTCCAAAGCTTCCAATCCCAAAATTCGGGATATTACATGCTGCAAGAATCATGGCGATAAGTCTTCTTAAGTTGAGTATTATCTTCCAAGTATTGCATGTAAAACCCTTAGTTAATGGGTATAACTTTATGAATTTATTCAGTTCCAAACTTAGTGTTTCTTATTCTCATCAATAGAATGTATACAAATAATGATAAAGATAATAAACCACATAATTAATTTCATTGCATGTCTCTTCTATATGAATGAAGATCTAACCCCCATCTGAGGGACGTGTAACACAAACACATTTGATTTCAATCCCTTAGCCAAAGAATCAGCTAGCATGTCCTTTGTATTGATATGATCAATCAAAATTTAGCCATCTACAACTCTCTCTTTTGAGCTTCGGAATTTCAATTCTACCCATCAACTTTGACTTCCACTCCATTTGTTATTTACAATGGCCACCGCGGCTGTGTTATCACAGTGTATCCTAATTGGACTAGAGATTGAATCTATAATCGTAAGCCTAATAATGAAATTCTTTATCCAGATTGCTTCTGAACTTGCCTTAAAACATGCTATGTACTCAGCATCACAAGTAGAGGAAGTTGTAAGTGTTTGTTTTGTACTTCTATATATACTAGTAGGAAGATGTAATCTGTAGTAGACTTGTTTGTATCTAAACACCCTCCTAAGTTAGAGTCTAAGTAATCATCCACTTCCAGGTTTTCTATTCCTCTATATGTGAGCATGTAGTGCTTAGTAACTTGTAGGTATCTAAACACTTTCTTTGTAGTTGTCCAATGTGTTTCCCTTGGATTACTTTGGTACATTCCCAACATTCCAACAATGAAAGCTATGTTTGTTCTTGTGCAGACCTGTATATACATCAAGCTTCCCACTACTAATGCATATGGGACCCTTTCCATTTGCTTTCATTCAAGCTCATTTTGAGACATTGACCTAAACTAAACTTGTCCCTTTTTTCAAGAGGAGCCAGATTAGCTGAGCAGTTCTGTATCCTGAATCGTTCAAGAACCTTATTGATATAGGTTTATTGAGACAAGCCTAAAATACCTTGGGCTCTATCCCTATAGATCTTGATGCCAATGATATATGATGCCTCACCCATATCCTTCATATCAAAGTTCTTGCACAAGAATAGTTTCACTTCACATAATAGTCCTAGATCATTAGTTGCAAGTAATATGTCATCGACATGCAAAATGAGAAATATTACGTTGCTCCTACTAACCTTGTGGTATATGCATTCATCCATGATGTTCTCATCAAAACCAAATGATGTGATTAATTCATGGAACTTTAAGTACCATTGTCATGAGGCTTGTTTCAAGCTATAGATCGATTTCCTTAACTTGCATACCAGATGTTCCTTATCCTTTGCAATGAATCCCTCAAGCTTCTTCATGTAGACTTCTTCCCCTAGAACCCCATTGAGGAATGCAGCCTTAACATCTATTTGGTGCAACTTGAGATAAAAATGCGCAATTAATGCCATGATTATGCGGAAAGATTTTTTTATTGATATAGGATAAAAGATTTCCCTATAGTCGACCCCTTTCACTTGCGTGAAGCCTTGGCAACCAACCTAGCTTATTATCGATCAATGTTACCTTTTGAGTCTATTTTGGTTTTGTAAGCCCATTTATAACCAATGGCTTTAGACCCGCTTGGTAACTCCTATAGATCCCATGCACCATTGTTTGCCATGGAATTCATTTCATTAGTCATAACATCATGCCACAATTTAGAGTTCTTATTCTTCATAGACTGGGAAAATGTTAATGGATCATTTTCAATGCTAATGTCACAGTGAGTCTCAATAAAGCAATATTATCTATTCCAGACCGGACTGGCCAAACTGGACCGGAAACCAGCCAATCGGCCAATAGACCGTCTGGTCCAGGTCAAGTTTTTTATTTTTATATTTTGAAATCATTTTTTTTTACTTTTTCCTTTAGAATTTCATACTATAAGCCTAAAATCTTTCATTTCTCATCGGTTTAGTCCCAGTTTAGCTTCGGTTTGACTCCGGTCTGACCCACTGACCCTTGACCCAGTACCCCGGCCGGTTCATTGACTGGTCCAGGTCTAATTACCTTACAATAGAGTATACCATGTAATAATGGTTTTCTTTCTCTAGTTGATCTTCTTAATTCAACTTCTTGAGTTAGTTTAGGTTGTTTTCGTCCGGGACATCCTCTACTTGAACTTGTCTTCATTCTTCATATGTGGGAGGTGGATAAATCTAAACAAATATTTCATTATGTAAATTGGGGGTTACTTCCATATGATCATCCTTTGTTTGATCACTCCTATTAATCATGTCATTCTCAAGAAAAATAGCATTTCTAGATTCTATAAAACATGCAGAAGGGGGAGGACAATATAACCAATAAAATTTTGTCATAACTGGATAGCCTATAAAGTAATCTCTAATGGTTTTAGGATCTAATTTCTTTTCTTGTGGATTATATACTTTAACTTTCATAGGACATCCTCACACCCTAAAGTGTCTTAAACTAGATTCCCATCATTTCTAGATTTCATAGGGTGTTTTTGGCACTGTCTTTATTGGAACCCTGTTTAGTTTGTATACATCTGTCTTGAGTGCCTTCTTCTACAAGGATGTTGGAAGTTTGGATATGCTCATCATGCTCCTAAACATGTTTAGTAAGGTCCTATTTCTTCTTTCTGCTACACCATTCATGTCAGGTGAGCCAGGCATGGTATATTGGGCAATTATACCATGCTCTCGAAGAAAATCTATAAAAGGACCTAGTGCTTGTCCTTCACTAGTGTACCTATAGTAATACTCACCACCTCTATCGGATCTCATGATCTTAATTGGTTTTTCAACCTATTTTTATACTTCATCTTTATACTCCTTAAAGGCATCTAGTACCTCGCTTTTATTATCAAGCAAATAGATATACGTGTATCGCTAGTAATTGCCAGTAAAAGTGATAAAATATTTTTGACTGTGTGTAGATAAATCAAGACAAAAAATATCAGTATGTATAATTTCAAGTAAGTCAAAACTTCTTTCAGCTCCCTTTTGTGACTTATTGGTCTACTTTCCCCTTATGCAGTCCACACAAGTATCAAATTCTAAATGCTCTAAAGATGGAAGGATCCCATCTTTAGTTAACCTTTAGATCCTGTATATAGAGATATGTCCTAATCTCCTATGCCACAAGCTAATAGCATTCTCATCAATGATACTTTGCCTAATACCATGTGTAATAGAAAAAACTTGGGGTGGTTTAGGGATTAGTTTAAATAAATCATCAATCATAATAACTTTTGCAATTGGAACATAGTCTTTACTAAAATACATCAAATCCTTTTGCAAATAAGTACTATAGTTCAAAGGAATAAGTTTTGACATAGAAATTAAATTTCTCCTATAACTGTGAATGAAAAAATAATTGCAAAGACCCAGTACAGTTTTATTTGAGAAAACGATTTTAAATGTTCCAATTGCTTTAATCGGATCTCCTTTTCCATTTCCTAAATAGACTCAAGCTTCATTGGGAAGTAGAGGCCTGGTGTTTACAAACCCCTACATGGCAGTAGAAATGTGGATTATTGCACCCACATCAATCCACCAAGTATTATTACTAATGCTAATATGATGAGATTCTAAAGCTAAACGTGAAAAATACATACCTTTATGTTCTAACCATGCCTTCCTCTTGAGGCACTCAACCTTTAATGGCCCCTTCTTTGTGCAGAAGAAGCAAATAGCTTTAGCTTTCTTAATGGATGGCATAACAGAGATCTTTCTTTTCTTTTTTCTAGTTGTTCTTATTGCCCCTGGCACCGATCCTGTTAGAACTTTTAGCTAAATGAGCTGCCCTAGGTATGTCTTTACCACTCATTGAAGCTTGGTTTCCTCCTAAACACATATGGACAACAATTCATCAATTGTCCATTGCTCCCTATGTGTGTTATAGGAGACTTTAAAGGCATCATACTGAGAAGGAAAGGAGTTCAGTACCAGATGCACCAGGAACTGCTCTATTAGTTCCATGTCAAAGGCTTTTAGCTGAGAAGACAAGTCTCTCATTTTCATGAGATGTTGCTTGACTCCTCTTGTACCTGTCAGCTCATAGCACAGAGCTCTAACATGATGAAACCACCCATCTGCTTTTCAGTTGGCTTAAACTATTTGTCAACAGCTTCTTGGAACTTCTTAGTAATTTCAAATTTAGGAATTGCTCCCCAAATGCTTTTTTGAATCCTGGTCTGGATATAGGACAAGCACATATAGTTGTAATGCTCTTAACGATCCTAATAGTCAATTTCAGCTGGAGTTGACTTGTTAGTCAGTTTGGGAGGTCTACGTTTCTCCATAACAAAGTGCATGTGTAGCATATCAATCTGTAAAGTTTTGTCCTCCCTCCATTCAGGGTAATTGATACCATCTAGCACAATCTTGCGCTATTGTTAACAAAAAGTTTAGGGAAAGTAGTAGGTGCTGCAATTTAGAGAGTTAAGTTAGCTCACGAGATAAAATTTTGAGACAATCGTGAATTTTGTGCCTTGAATACATGTTATGCACCAATAAAAATGTGTGATATGTATATATGCGTATCACTAAATTCTACATATAGGCACATAATTAAAACCTAGCATTGCATGCATTTATCTCAAATTGGTGGGCCTAGAACGTATTATTTACATTTCCTAATACCTGTGGGCAACTTAGAAAATATAAGACCAAACTATCCCACCATATTAAATATATAATTATAACTGTCTACCTATAGGCAGAGATCAATTATAATTCTATATTTAATTACAATATGATATTTTACAAGTTCAATATGTGATTTTGTTGCACTACAAAAAAAAAGAGCTGTTTCGTAGCAGTGAATTTGTAGCTGTTAAATATAACCGCTACAAATATTGACATTTGTAGCGGTTATTACGTAAACTGCTGCAAACTTGTAGCGATAAGCCACGTGCCAAGTAGTGCGAGTGATTAGCAACATAATTTGTAGTAGTTAAAAGGATAAAACCGCTACAAATATGGTGTTAGATTCCCGTCTTAATTTCTCGCAGTTATTTTGTGGTGGTTACAACAAAAAAACCGCTACAAAATATGGCGCCAACTAGCGCGACAATAGTGTCAGTTTTGTTGTAGCAGTTACTATGAATTGAATCGCTACGAAGTACCAAATGACAACTATTTGTAGCGGTCATGCTTTTATAACCGCTATATAACTTCAAAGGTCATCACATTTGTAGTGGTTCAGTTATGGTAACCACAAAAAATATATATTTTCTATTTATACTTTTTATTATTATTATATTTTTACATTATAAATGTGACTAATTGTTTTTTTTTTTTGAATTTTTGCAGTTGATATGGCTTCTGGGAGGCATAAGGGGAAGGAGCCTGAGGTCTCCAGACCGATTTTACGGGGTAGAAGCAGTAGAGGAGGGGGGCAACATGGAGGGGGCAACGTAGAAGGAGGGCAATCGCGCCATTTTAGCCTATCTCCTCACAATAGCCACAGGAGTCGACCTTACCATAGCTACTGTAAAAATCCCACAGGAGCCAACTGTACCAGAGGTGCCTCATCTGGGAGAGGGAGAGCTCAGTGTCAGTGACTATGAGGTGAACGAGGATTTCGGCATCCCGATTCTGATCGCAGACATGGAGCAGTTCCTGGATGCGAATGACGTGCAAGACCAGAACAACCCATAACGATCCTCTTCATGGTCTACTGGGTTTGAGGGGCAGGTCCAAGGTAAGTATCTTTTTTATTTAATAAATTAAATATTTAAATTTGAAAAGTTAAATTTGAATTTCAATTTATCTCATTTTGTGGTAAATTGTGCAAATGAGAAGGGGAACTTGTCCATGAGGAGGCTGGACTTGATTGGCTTAGACCGGACACTATGAGTTGTAGTTCCATGGAATGAGGCCACAGACCAGCCTATCGACAATGGGGGTCACCTGTTCTACCACTTCCTGAATAAGCTGGGCTCGAATTGTATGCAGTTCCCCCTTCACTTCAGGACGTGGAAGAATGTTCCAAAGGGCCCGAAGGACCTAGCGTGGGATGAGATGGTGAAGGTAATTAATAGTATTTAATTATATTATATTTTTATTTAATTAATATTTATTAATTTCCTTATTTGTAATTAGTTATATTTAATTATTTTTTATTCAATTGTGTTATAGCTTAGGTTTGCTATCTGGGACAACCGGAAGAGGTACACGCTAATGAAGATGGGCGATGGCTGGAAGAGCAGAAGAAACCATCTCTTCCACAGTATGGATAAGGATGGGATGATTCCTCTGCAGTAGCTAATCAAGAACGTCCTGGACAGCATCCCACCGAACAACTGGGCGAGTTTCGTCCAATTCAGGAGGAGCGCGAGGGGCAGGTAATATATTTATAATTATAATTTAAATTTAATAAATTTTATGATTTTATTAATTGTAAGTGTTTTATATTGTTTTAATACTTTTAATATTTTTTTTCCAGGCTCTTTCTCAGAGGAACACAAGGTGCCGTGGTCAGCAGACGATCCACCATACAGCAGGATCAAAGATCTTTACTGTCACTTACAGCTAGCTGGTAACTTTTCACAATATCAATTACTTTTAACTGGTTATTTCATATTATAAATTTAGTATTTTTTTTATAATACTAATTTAATTTTGTAATTGTTTTATGAGAGGAATGCACAGTAGGAGAACCGTCATACGGACTACAGGGAGTTCTTTGCTATCACACATAGACACCGTGATAGGACTACGACCTTTCAGTAGGCAGAGGAGCCCATTGTAAGTGAATTCATTGTTATATTGTTTATAAAACCAACTTTATTATGAATAATAATAATAATTATATGTATTATAGAATGGTAAGAGCGGATGCAGCAGTCGCAGGCTGAGCTATGAAAGACCCAAACCCAGGAGTCATAAGGGTTTGTGGACCCCACTGCACCATGAAAGTGGATCTGGGTCAGGTTGAGCACCCCGGACGCGTGAGGGGGATAATGGTGGGCGCCAGACCTAGCATGGTCTACGACAGAAGCGGCACCTCTGATGCTGGCAGATCTAGAGCACAGACGTCTGGATTCAGACGTCTGAGGGATGAGTCAGTTGAGGAGCTGCACTCAGATTTGGCTAGGACACAGGCTACAGTGGCTTATCAGCAGCAGCAGATATAGCAGATCCAGCAGTAGGCCGATTTCTACTACACTCAGCATGTGCAATGGCGTGATATCACGAACCACATGCTCGAGCGGATTTGGAGTCGCTTGTTCCCTGATGAGGAGCATCCATAGGTTTCCCCTGTCCCTCGGTTCATCATCTAGCCTACTCCTCCTACTAATGATGACAGTGTTGTTAAGTATGCCCGCACCCCGATGCAACTGCACTTGAGGGAGGACCAGATGATCAGCTTCTTGGTAGTTAGTTTAGGACATTTATATATATTTTTTGAAACATTTGTAAATAAACTTGGATATTTTATTTGTAGAACTTAAATTCTTGTTACGTTTACAACAGTTATATTTATACTTCTAAAACTAACCACAAAAACAAAAAATAAATAAATTAACATATTTTTGTAGCGGTTTTATTGTAAAACCGCTACAAATATTCAAAAAAAATAAATTTTAATATTTTTGTAAGGTTACATTTTACAAACAGCTACAAATATTTTATTTACTTTGTAGCGATTATTAGGGTAAACCACTACAAATGTAAAGGACCGTGGGAGGGAAATTCAAAAATTAAATGTTGAATATTTGTAGCGGTTACAATAATAACCGCTACAACTATTCAACATTTAAATTTTGAATTTCCCTCCCACTATCTTCTATATTTATAGCAATTTACCCTCATAACCGCTACAAAGTGAAAACCAATTTTTTTTAAATATCCAACGGTCATGAACATTTGTAGCGATCTTTTTCTTATAACCATTACAAAGTGAAAAAAAATTTTAAATTTGAATTTCTTCTACCACCAAAACTTTGTAGCGGTTAATAAAATAGAACCATTACAAATATGGAATTCAGTAGCGGTTAAGGTAGCAGTTTGGTATCTACTACAAAATGTTAAACGTTGGAAACTCTGAATATAAGCTTCCAAGCCTTTGTAATTCTCTATTCACTCATCTTCTTTACTATGCTTTCTTTTCTCTTACTAGTAACTATGGATAAATCATGGATTAGGTTGCCACACAATTCTCTGGAATATTTGTACGGATTAAACAATTTCTTAGATTTCGCATTCACTCACACTAGCTATAATGGCAAGATCATTTGTCCATGTCAAAGGTGCAAGTTCAAGAAGTGGCTTGCACGACAAGTTGTTAAGGAATATTTGCTTGTGAAGCCTTTCCCGGAAGACTATACGTTCTGGGCAATTCATGGTGAGAAGGCCGGTATAAGATATAATGATGCTTTTCCTCAAAGTTCACAAGTAGGAGTTCAACTAGATGAAGATGATCCAATTAGTGATGTTGTGAGTGATGCATTTAGATTTCAAGGTGACAACTTCAATGAAGAAGTGCAAGGTTTAGAGCCGGTGTTCATGAGGAATGAGGCAGCTTGGGATTTTTTCAACCTGATGGATTAAGCAAATCATCCTTTATATCAAGGTTTTTGAAACTACTCTAAATTATCTTTCTTGATCAAGTTGTATCATATCAAGTGCTTGTGTGGAATCACATATAATGGAATGTCAATGTTGCTTGAATTATTACAAGATGCATTCCCTGACATGGAGATTCCCACAACGTTCTACGAGGCTAAGAAGATTATCGACAGGTTAGGGTTGAACTATCAAAAAATTGATGCATGCCCTAATGATTGTATGTTGTATTGGGGAGATGATTCCAGCAGGGAGACTTGTAAGAGATGTTACACATCAAGGTACAAGACAATTCAGAAGGGGAAAAGCAAAAGAAAAAACTTGCAAAGATTCTCAGGTACTTTCCTTTGAAGCCGCGCCTATAAAGATTGTTTATGTCATCCAAAACGGCAGATCACATGAGGTGGCATGACGTTTATGAGAATGAAGACGGTAAATTAAGACATCTCCAAGATGCAGACGCCTGGAAAACTTTGACAACAACTTTCCATCTTTCGCAGCTGACCCCGGAAATGTTTCTCTTGCTTTGGCAACTGACAGTTTCAATCCATTTAGGAATCTTAGCACAAGTTACAATATTTGGCCGGTAGTCATAGTTCCCTATAACTTACCCCCTTAATGTGTATGAAACAAAGCTCTTTCATTATGTATATGATCATTCCAGGCAAAAAGGCACCGGGTAATGATATTGATATGTATCTCCAACTACTTATTGTGGAATTGCTTGACCTATGGAATGTCAGCATCGAGACATACGACGCTTAAAGGAAGACATTGTTCAACTTGCGTGTAGCCTTGATATGGATGATTAGTGACTTTCCTAGCCTTGGCACATTGTCTGGTTGGAATGTGCATACTAGGTCGGTCGGCGTGTCTAGCTTACAATTTTGACTTTGACACAGTGCGCCTTCCCCACAGTCGAAAGTGGTGCTTCATGGGGCATCGGAGGTTTCTCGATGGAAGGCATAAGTTTAGATTGCAATGGAATCGCTTCAATGGGAAACCAGAAAAAAGCAGACCATCTCAGACTTTGTCCAGTATAGATATCTTACATCAGCTTGAGAATGTTGAATTCGAGTTCGGAAAAAGCGACAATTTAGTACAAGCTCACCAAAAGATGTGTAGGACTTCGGTGCCTCAATAATGGAAGAAGATAAGTATTTTCTTCACTCTTCCATATTGGAAATTTAATTTACTTTACCACAGTCTTGATGTCATGCACATTGAAAAAAAAAATGTTTGCAATAATGTGCTATATATGTTGCTTAATGAACCCAACAAGACAAAAGATCTTCTTCAAGCGAGGAAAGATTTACATGCCATGGGAGTTCGTGAAAATGCTTGGCCAGATGAGCAAGACAAATTTCAACCGGCAAAGTGCACCCCCACAAAACCGAACAAGGAAGTCTTGCTCCTGACATTTAAGAAATTAAAAGTTCCTGAAGGGTATTCAAGCAACATTTCTCAATGTATTGACTTGCAGGTTTGAAAGGTTCTAGCCTGAAGAATCATGACTCACATGTTCTTATGCAACAGTTACTCCCTCTGGCTATAAAGAATGCACTTCCTCTTGATGTGTCTATCTTTTTTATGGAACTTTGTTATTTCTTTCAGAAGTTGTGTTCCAAGGTTTTGATCATCGAGGAGCTCAATCAGCTGCAGTCTAAAATCATTCTTACGCTTTGTCATTTAGAGATGATCTTACCTCCATCCTTTTTTACTGTGATGGTTCACCTTACAGTCCACCTCATTCATGAAACAAAGCTCACTGGCCTAGTTCAATATCGATGGATGTATCCTATTGAGATGTATTCATTTTACATATGTGCATAATTGTTAGTTCCTATATTTGTTAGTCACCCTTTTTCAGCATTTAGTATCATTTTCCCCTTCTTTACTTAGTTTATTGGAAAATTGAAATCTTATGTCAGGAATAAGGTGTGGCTAGAAGGTTTTATAGCTAAAGGCTATATAAGGGATGAGGTACTGTATTTCTGTTCAAGGTACTTTGATGACCTTGAGATGGCTTTCAACCACCCACCTCGTATAGATGATTATCCTGAACCTGCGCCAACATCAGGAGAATTTATCCCTCGTGTTAGTAAACCAGTTGGAGGAACTGAGAACTTCAAACTAACGGCAACTGAGAAATTGCAAGCATATAGACATGTCTTGATTAATTGCACTCAAGTTGAACCTTTCCTTCAGTAAGAATTGTACACTCACATGTTATTCTATATCTTTCGTAATATTTTTTACTTTCATTTCACGATCGCCTTACCATGATTAATTGCAGGGAATTCAGAAGCATGCATCAACTCAGGATCCATATACAAACATCCTCCAAAGTTGACAAAAAGGTCCACAAAGAATTCCCAAGCTGGTTTACCCGCAGAATACTAAATGACCACAACCCATACTCACCAAATTTCAGAGCTTTTGCAATTGAAACTCTTGACCATGCAAAAAGGTTCACAGCATACAATGTCAATGGTTTCAAGTTTTGCACGGTTTCACGGGATCAAGGATTGCAAAATCAAAATTCGGGTGTTTATGGCACCTTTGGGACAAGGAGTTATGCAAGTAGCAGTGACGCCAACATGCAGTTCGGAGGCGTCCCTTACTATGGAAAGCTTCTTGATATCGTCGAACTTAATTACCAAGGTCATTTCACCATGACGATGTTCAAGTGTTTGTGGACAAATACCACTACTTCCTGAGGACTGATAACTGATGACTTAAACATCACATCAATCAATTTCTCACGGCCAATTCATACTGGTAGTTCTCAAGATGATGAGCCGTATATTCTTGCCTCAGAGGCACACCAGATTTATTATGTCGAGGACGAGAGGTACCGGGATTGGCACATAGTCGTTTCAACCCGCCAATTTTGAAAACTTCTTCCCTGAGGGTAATGACAATTTGCCTCTACTTTGGTGCATTTTTTTAAGTTCATATAATTTAAATTAAATTTTTTTAACAAAATAATACATCACTAACAATTTTTCTACACAATTTTTGTAGGGATGGCAAGGATGAATGATCAAACAAATCATGTTTTTGTCTTAAAAAAATTTAAAAAATAAACGGTTCTAAAACTGCTACAAAAACATAAAAAAAACCGCTACTAAGAAAAACCACTACAAAACAAGTTACACTAACTGCTACAAGTGCTACGCAGATCTTTATAAATACCCCCACCATATCTCATTTCAAACACTTCCCCATTTCTTTCCACCTTACCCCTCTTTCATTTCCTCTCATTTACAATTTTTTTTCTAGGAGCTGAGGAGCTGAACAAGGTGATCAAATATGGTAACAAATTTTTAAATTTTTTATTTCAATACTTTTTTCCTTCGCATAATATTTATTCTCACTTTTTTGCAAATATTTAAGAGCATTTTCTCTTCTTCTTTTTTTTCCTATTTTCCTTACACAATCATAATCACATTGTAGCAGACAACAAAACAGTTCCTTGTTACCTATGTATCCTCAATAATATTATAAATTCAATCTTCATACTTATTCAACTTAATTAAATCATTCCTTTTAAATTATAAATGAGCTAAATTATTGAATAATAAGATAATTAAATTAGCTAAACTACTAAAATAATAAAATATTTAATTTAATATAAAAAAATGAAAAAATAATTGTATTTTTTTTTTTTCAATTTTACAAACATTTGTAGCGGTTATATAACCGCTACTAATAGAGGTGCTATTTTAAAACATAAATTAAATTTTTAGCGTAAAATTTGAATTTCAATGAAATTAGTAGTGGTTACATAACCGCTACTAATTAATTGCGCCATTTTTCAAATTCATATTAGCAGCGGTTCCGGTTTTTAAACCACTACAAAAACAGAGCAAAGTTTTTATTTTTCATTTCTCACCTTACAAAATTTTATGGGTTGAGATTTGTAGCGGTTATAAAGTTCGCAGAAAGCAATTTTTACTCTTGACAATGTTGTACGATTGGAATGAACCGCTATAAATATAGTAGCGGTTTTTGTGCTTGAGTAACGGTTAAAAGTAACCGCTACAAAACTGTATGCAACAGTGGATTTAGTAGCGATTTTCGAAACCACTACTAATGCTGTTGGTAGCTGTTAAAACCGCTAGGAATATACCTTTTTAACCGCTACTAAATCACAACTTTTTTGTAGTGTTGCATGCAAAATGAAAGGATGGTGTGGCTACTCCTTGGAAAAAGTAGCATACTAATCAAAAATATCATATAAGCGTATTTAACCAAAATATGCATGTCCTAATGGAGAGATTAATTAATAAACTCGGTAAATAATTAATTAAAGCCCTCCCATTGTTTTATGTATTCAATAATTGTTTAAAGAGTTAATGTTGACATTTTTCAACTCAAATTAGATTTCAGAAAATTTTGTATTGTTAAATAATTTTCTAAAGTCAATTTTTCAAATATTTAGACAATTAAATGACTCATGAAAATAATTTCACAAATTTTCCAGTATGTGAAAATTGTCAAAATTAATCCTTTTCATTAATTTAAAAAATTTGATGTGATTAACAAAGAATATGGATAAAATAGTAGTTAATTTAAATAAACAATTAAGGAAAACATTTAACTAGCCCAATAATTGTTCCTAGAATATTGAAAATCCATAGCCCAGAAAAACAGAAGCACAACAGGGTCCATATTGTTACAAAAACATCATTGTAAAATAAATTCAAGAGGTCCAGAAACGTGTTACTATTTTAATTTTAATTAAAAGTCTAGGTCTAAGTTTTTTTTTTTTGCCGGTACTAGGTCTAAGTTTTATTAAAGCCTAGTTCGCCACGCAACATAAAAAAAATTAAAACACAATCCCAATTCGCAAAATTAGTTTTGGCCCAGAGTTTTTTTTTATCTACCCAAAATGCGTTAATCGTTGAATGGCAGAAAAAAATTTCTGCCCAGATGCAACTAAGTCGGCCCAAAACTTTCTCCTGGCCCATTTGCATGAGTGAAACGAGCATTTCACTAAGCGAGGCAATGACGTCATTACAACGCAAGGGAGGGAGCCTTTCTTGATGACACGAAATGGCAACATTTTAACTGAGTCAAAATGACGTTGTTTCAGTTGTCTCCCTCACCCAGTTCTGGAACCCTACCCAACCCGCCAACCTGAGAACGACCCGATAAGAGATGTCACGCCCACCATCTCAAGTGGTCCTTTCAAGTTATTGGAGAGCTCAAAACGACGATTTTCATGGCGATGTGAATGAGGACATAATCAAAATAGAATATGAGCAACAAATCATCAATTAACTGTAAATTTTTGAAACATTTGTGTATGCATTTTGCATAAAATTAAAAATCATAATTCAAAAATTTAAAGCCAAATCAGAAAATGAAAGGTTTTTGGGTTTTCATCAAACTCCTGGTGAAATACCAGTTGTAGCGCCCGAAATTTGGAACATATGGAGCCGCATCCAAAATTTTAAAACGAAGATAATTTTAGAAACCTTTTTTTGAATAATGAAGACCAGATAGGGTTCGGGAGTTGATTGTAAGTGGGGAAGGTATTAGGCACCCCACAACACTCATTCATAAGAATGGTTACCCTAAGTCAATTATTTAAAATAAATATGACCTTTAATTTTATTTTAATTACCCAAATAAAAAAGAATATTTACAAAAATAAATGAAATGAAAACTAAAGAAAAAATGAACATTTATTTACAAAAAAAAAAACTAAGGAAAAATTAATCTATTTAGAAAATCGGACATGACCTAGGAAGAGAACCTAGGGCTTACACACCCTTTAGAGGGATCAAATCCCACGTAGTTCGGGGGTAGAATGCGTGCCAGTTTGTTTGTGTTTTTTAAGGAAAAAATTCCTTTAATTTATTTGAGAAAATGATTTTTTATTTTTTTGGTATTTTTTTATTTTATGAAAACAACTCTTCTATTTTTAATTGAATAAAAACAGGTTTTTGGAAGGCTCGTGGACTAAACTTTCAGAGGAGATTTCCATAATCTCACACGGAAGAATAATTGATTTTTACCCGAAGAGGCTCTAAAAACCTCACACAATAGAGATCCCTTTTAAAATCAATTTCAATTATTTTGATAAAAAGAGAAGCTTTCTTCTTTGTTATTTTCATTTATGAAAATGGGTCACAATCTTTTTTTTTTCTTTTCATAAAGAAAACTTATGTTAGAGGGAGAGATGAAAATAACAAATAGGTAATGCACATCCAAACAATGAAAATAAGTAGTGGAAGCAAATCATCACATGTCAAGTTAACGAATAAGTAGTGGAAGCAAATCATCACATGTCAAGTTAATGAATGAAGGATACGTACCTTCTTCGTGTTCCAAGTAACGCACAAATATCATTGGGCATATTCTCACAATATCAGCAAGATTAGAGCAACATAAATATTGTTGGGGTGGTGGAGTGAAAGAAATAAAAAGAAAGAGAGATGAGTGGTACAAGCATATGAGATTAAAAGATTAAATAGAAAAATTATGAAAAGAAGAAAAAGAATAGAGAGGAAAGATATAAGGAGAAAAAGAAGGTAAAAGAAAAATAAAATAAAATGATTCAAATCATATTGGATTGCACCCTCTAGCAATTAGTGTTGTAGCTCACAAAAGCGACAACAATCACAAGAGCATATGCTTTCCTTTGGCACAAAGACGAAACAATAAAAATAGAAGAGAGAGAAAATAAAAAATAATAAGAAAACAAATTAATCCCAATTTCATATTAGATTCACCCTCTAGTCATTGATACTTGATCTTGCATATGTCATAATCATCACAAGAGTATAGGCTTTCCTTTGGTTTTTTAAAACAAGATAAGAAAAGGAAAATAGAAGAGAGAAAGAAAAATGAAAAACAATAAGAAAAATGAATTAATCCTCATCATATTAGATTCCTCCCTCTAGCTATTGGTGTTGAAGCATCACATATATGACAACAACCATAAGAGCATAGGCTTTCCTTGGGCATGAAGAAGAAGAAGAAGAAAAGATGAACATAATCAATAATTCACTCTTATTTTTAGACACATCTAACCATTTCTTGCCACTTTTTTCTCCCTATTTTCTTGTGTCTTTGCTCTCCCAATTTTTTTTGTCTTTGCTCTCTGTAACACCCCAAATTTTATTCACCAAGAATGTATTGTAATTATTTAATATATTTAATAAATGGTGAATATCATGGCCATAGAAATTAAATGTTGGAAATTAAAAGGTGAACAGTGCTTCCAGTGAAATCGCCTGCGAGGCAGTGGTTTGTCATGTGGTTTTGGATGCCCAAATGATGATAAATATTTGTGAAATTTTTCAGAATGAAATTAGACATCCTAAGCTTTAATTTTATAGGTTATATGAATCAATTAAAATTTTTGAAATTAGCCCAATAAAACTGTTCATTTTCTGGAACATCATTTAAAAACTTAAATTCTGGGAATTTTGTGCTTCCAATTGGCAAAATTCTATATTTTTCCTTGAAACTAGACTCAATAAGGGTTATATAGCCTTTAGAATCACTCCGATACGATGTCTACAAATTTAGTTATGATTTTCAAAGTTTGGCCAGAAAATCTGCCAGAAATCCGAAAATAAAGAGAAATGTAGTAGCAAACTTGTAATTTTGCCAAACAAATACCAAATTAATTATTTTTCAATTAATTGAGGTTAAATTCAATTAATTAAGGAAAATAAAGGGGAAATATATATTTGAAGTATTTTGGTCAAATAAATATGAATTTATGGAAAATTGGAGCAAAAGTGCAAATTTGACCAAAATTATGACATAAAGTGTACACGTAACTTGAAAAAGTTTTGAAGCCAATTGAAACCAAAGGGAAGGACCCCTAGGCATCTCTTACATGTAACATGAAGAGTGAAATATTAGTTGCATGATACTTGGGCTTAATGGCATGGTTACATAAAGCTAAGGGTTTATGTACATAAAGTCCAAAATTTTGGAAATTTACTTAATTAAATAATTAAAGGCATAAAGTAAATATGATAAAAGCATTTCATCTTCCTTCTTCAGCCATAAAACTGACGCCATTTCAGCCATAGAAGAGAAAGAGTGTGTGTGAAATTGTAGAGAGAGAAGGAGAACAACTCGCATAAGGTAGGTCGATTTCTTCAATAAATTGGTTCCTAACACATATAATCCTTCTCCTAAGCTTCTCTTCCATATTATTCAAGGTTGTTTGAAGCAAAATTTCATTGTTAAAGGGAGTTAGGGTTTAGCCACAAGAGGAAAAGCTAGAAGGAAGAAGAGGTAACTTCCTAAACTTCAAATACTGGTTGTTCTGCCTGCTGTGAGTAATTTAATCAGTGGATTTCTACTGGTTTGCTCTATTTGTAAATTTGGGAAAAGTGCTGTCCTAAACGTTATGCTGCCCAAATTGAGGCTAAATGGTGGTTTTAATATAATTAAATAGTTGATAAAATGGTTATGACTATAAAGAAGCAAGTATGCGGAGTCGGCATAATTACTAAAACGCCCCTGAAACACTGAAATAGGGACTGCCAAGGGCATTTTTGTCTTTGGGCAGTGAATTTGGTAATTCTGAGGTTGGAAATGGATTCCTTAGGTGAAAATATGTTAGAACGGCCCAGGTCAAAATTTTGGGAAAAGTACGGTCGGACTGGGTCCCCAGGGGCATTTTGGTAGTTTTTCAATATAGACTCATATAACCACTAGAAACACTATGGAAGTGTCTAAAATGATACATGAATGGGTTTTAACCTAATTCTTGTGCAATTGCTATTTTAGGACTGAGTTGAGAGCCGAGTTCAACACGCATTACGAGGCACGTAATTCTAGGTGGAAGAAGGTTTAAAGTAGGGAACTTACCTCTCCTGCATGTATTTGATATTTGTGCTGGCGTATTGATGCATGTTATTGCTTTGCCTGATTACGTGAAACATATATAAATAATTAAAGCTTTGTTTCTATTTATACTATGGCCATAAGTATGTTGTTTGAAACATTGAGTACGCAGATATGTCATTGTGTTAGCATGAGTTTACGTAATGCAAGCATATTATGCATTAAACACATATCCTGCATGCATATTGGTACTGTTTCCTAATGAGATATCTCGAATCTCACCTCCCCTACCAACAATTTAGACAGGTGAATACCTACCAACAATCTCGAATCACTATCAATGAGAGATTTTTCTTTATTTTTCCTTTTTTTTTATTATTTTTCCCACTAGTGATTTTCTAATTTAAACCTATCAACATAAATTAAATTAGATATTTTTAATTTTATTTTTTTTATTTTCTTATATTTTCTCTACGAGCAATTTTTGAATTTAAACTTATGAATGAGAGATATTTTTTGTATTTTTTTATATATATTTTTTATTTTTCCTTAATGAATGACAATGCCCATTTGGACATTAATCATCATCAATAAGAGGACTTTTTTTCTTTCATTTTTTATTTTCATTTTTTATTTTATTTTTTAATTTTTCCTTTAATGATGATTGCCAATTTAGACACCAATCATCATCAATGAGAGGATTTTCTTATTTTCTCTTTTTTTTCTTTAATGATGATTGTCAATTTAGACACCAACCACATCACTGAGACGATTTTCATTTATTTTTATTTTTTATTTTTTAAGTGGTGCCCGGACAAAATAGGGTGTTTACACCGGCGGTGTTCATCTCTCTCGATTTACTGAACAAACCTAGGCACATATGAATCAAGAAACAAAATCACAAATCGAAGAGGAAAATAAACTTCGAATCAAAATGAGATTTCAAAATCAAATGAAATTGATTAATATGGGTCTTGCTCTTGAAAACCATCAGTGAACAGATATGAACTGATCGAAATCAAGAATCCCAAAATGAAAGGCATGTTTGAATAATTGTAGAAGCAAAACATAATTGGATCGTTCAAAAAACACAACGAAGGCGATGATGATTCCTTGGATAAAATTAATTATCCTCACATCTCATAATCCAAAAGCAAGGCAATTTAATATAACAATTAATAAATTGCAAGTAATCAATAAATTTGATCTCTAATCTAAGAGATGGAACCATGTAAATTTACTACAGTGAACTTAATTAAATTTCATACTTTTATCATCCTCGATCAAAGAATATAAGACAGAGGATCAGAGAACGTGGCTCTGGTGCCACATGTTGGAATAACTCATGCTATACAATAAATTAAAATTCAAATAGAGCACAAATTATTCTACAATAATAGCAGAAGACTTCAAGGGATACCTCTAACCATTGCTAATCTTTGATCTTTGGAAAGAATTCACGAACTCTGAAAAGTAACACTGCAAAATAGAAGACGTTAGAAGATGATATGTCATGTCACTCTTCTGACTGACGGCAAAGCACAGCGATGACAACTGGTTTGAAAGCCGTCGCTAATCAGGAAATCTCAGGGAGCAGTCTAGGTTTTCTAATGCACGTATTTTGTCAACCATAAAACTAAATTGTGTTATTCCACCATCAGAAATAACACATAAATAGTCAGTCAGTCAGCAGATTATCCTAATCCTGAAGTTGGGCATGGATCTGATTTATGGGCTACACTCAGGATATTTTAATTAATCACCTAGTTAATAATAACTAATAAATATATTATGATAAATTAAATATCTCACACTATTCTCCTGTTCACAAGTTTAGAAGGGTGAAGGAAGATATTTCTTCTTTATTTCTAGTATTTACTTTTCATCCACACGCACACACATGAATTTGACGGTGCCCACCTGATGAGAAGAAAAAGAGGAGAGGTGGAAATAAGTTTGCTTTTTGCTAGCCACAGACAACAATTATAGCTACCTTATGAAGCTTCGAGGGATTTTTATTGGGAAAATTTCAAAAAAATATGTTGGAAAATAGAAAAGGACGATTTAGTGTAGCGAAATTTGGAATTCCCTTATCAGTGGTGTGTCAGAGCAGAGGAGGATCTAGGATATGATATCTTGTCACAATGACTTAAATGCCCTTAGTGACAAGGAAAAGGGAAAAAATCAGAAGAGGGAAGGCTGAATTTGAAAAGAGTGGAATTGTCAAACAAGAAACCTAAGGTGCGACGGAGAGATGATGGGAACGATGGTGTAGTGACGATGGCCAGCAGTGATCTGGGGTCTCTTAGAAGGAGATTAACAAAGAAAGGATGAACATAGGAGGTCGGCAGCGTGGTACGGTTCTGCGGCCTGCAGTCTGTTGAGGGAGGTCCTCATGCTATACCTATGAAGATGTTAATGAGGGCAGCAGAGTCGTTAATGAAGAATGTGGTGTTGTTAATAGTCGAGGAGGTGTTGTTTTCGGACATCCACATTACGACTTTTCATGTAGTTCCTACGAAGATGTTAATCAAGGATGTGGAGTCATTAATGAAGAATGTGGTGTTGTTAATAGTCCAAGAGGTGTTGTTTCAGGATATCCACATTACGACTTTCCCATATTCTTCCTGTGAAGATGTTAATGAAGGAAGAAGAATCGTTAATGAAGAATGTGGTGTTGTTAATAGTCCATGAGGTGTTGTTTTCGGATATCCACATTACAACTTTCCATGTAGTTCCCGTGAAGATGTTAATGAATGAAGAAGAGTCATTAATGAAGAATGTGGTGTTGTTAATAGTTCAGGAGGTGTTGTTTCCGGACATCCAAATTACGACTTTCCATGTAGTTCCTACAAAGATGTTAATCAATAATGTGGAGTTGTCAATTATATCACATGTGTTGTTTTGAACCTAGTAACAATGGCAAACAAAGTTGCAATATGCAAAATATTAACAACACCACATTCTTCATTAACGACTCCACTTCCTTGATTAACATCTTAGCAGAAACAACACCTCCTAGACTATTAACAACACCACATTCTTCATTAACGACTCTTCTTCCTTAATTAACATCTTCACAGGAAGACCTCCTGGACTATTAACAACACCACATTCTTTATTAACGACTCTTCTTCCTTCATTAACATCTTCACGGGAAGAGCATGGGAAAGTCGTAATGTGGATGTCCAGAAACAACACCTCCTGGACTATTAACAACACCACATTCTTTATTAACTACTCCACATCCTTGATTAACATCTTCGTAGGAACTACATGGCAAGTTGTAATGTGGATGTCTATAAACAACACCTCCTGGACTATTAACAATACCACATTCTTCATTAACGACTCTTCTTCCTTCATTAACATCTTTACAAAAGACCTCCTGAACTATTAACAACACCACATTCTTCATTAATGACTCCACATCCTTGATTAACATCTTCACAGGAACTATATGAAAATTCCTAATATGGATGTCCGAAAACAACATCTCTTAGAGTATTAACAACACCAAATACTTCATTAACAACTCTGCTTCCTTCATTAACATCTTCATAGGAGTAGCATGAGGACCTCCCTTGACAGACTGCAGGCCGCAGAACCGTAGCACACCGCCAACTTCCTATGTTCGTCCTTTCTCTGTTAACCTCCTTCCAACAGACCCCAGATCACCACCGACCACCATCACGACACCATTGTTCCCTTCATCTCACCGTCGCCCTTTAGGTTTCTCGTTTGACAATTCCACGCTTTTCGAATTCAGCCTTCCCTCTTCTAATTTTTTTCCCTTTTCCCCGTCACTAAGGGCATTTAAGTCATTGTGACAAGATATCATATCCCAGATTCCTCCTCTGCTCTAACACACCACTGATAAGGGAATTCTGAATTTTGCTACACTGAATCGTCCTTTTCTATTTTTCAATGTTTTTTTTTTTTAGAATTTTCCCATTTTTATTTTTGTTCCCTTAATATTCACTTGTTCTTCAAGCTTGAATAAGAAAAAGAAATAAGAAATAAGAAATAAGAATGTGTGTGCAAAAGACAAAAAAGCCCATATGTAAGAAATGAAGTAAGGAGTAATTAGATAAATATTGAAGAATGAAAATTCGCTTATGCTGGCTTGTTACGTTGAAGCTCAAACTAAAAAATTGATGTAAGGAGTTAGATGCATACTTTGGAGAATCCTCATCTTCTTATTTGATACAGGTCAATAATTTAGATGTAGAGATAAAATAAAAACCGTTATAATAATTGCTATATAGCTATTTGTATACCAAAAATGCTACAATGTTGAATCCAAAACCGCAACAGTAACGTTGGCTATTTTTTTTACAACAAATGCAATAGGAACGTTCTGTTTTTCATCAAAGATATTGCTAGAATCAATGATTCTGCGCCGAATAGCATTGCCTACTTTGCTTGTATTTTTTCCTTTATTTTGTGGGTTTCTTGTTTTATGTCATATAAAAATAGGAAAAATATTAATGTCAAGTTTTTTATGTTCATTTCATCAAGTTCTCTAATCACTTACAACAATGTATCCTATTTTTAAATTATAATCATTTAGCTATAAACCCATATATATATATAAGGACACATGGTCATATATGTGATTAGATAACTTGATGTAATAGATATAACGAATTTGACAAAAGTATGGTCCTAAAAATAATAACCAATGTTACGGGAGGAAAATAAAAAGAACGTTGAAATAAAATGAAAGTTAAGAAGAAGCATCTTCACAGAGATTTAGAACTCAGATAAAAGCAAATCTATATCCATTTTCTTAACGTCATAGCTATTAACCTTCTTTATTATGTTATGTAATTTTAGAGTTTATTTATGAGCCCAAAGCATGTTGAGATGATTTTCCATCATTTTATTCAATATGCCGATAGCTCATAGAATAAGATTTAATAATGACTCATTGAATGATGTTCCATTAGATAGGCCCTTAGCTTCTTATGAATCAAGAAGCTAAGGCCTGTCTCTCACGACACACAGAACGGAAGAGGAAGGAGAAGAGAATCTGATGATTATGGTGTCCACAGCCGGAGGTTCACACGCACACAACGTCAATGGACAGAGACATTTTTCATAACATTAAAAATAAAATTATTTTTTTATAAAAAAGTTATAAAATTGTTTTATTTTTATTTCAATACATAAAATCACAAAGGGCATACTTATAAAATATGTGTTCAGTCTTCTTGATTAGATAATTAATATTTATTTCTTCAAATTAAATTGCATCCGCAACCTAGGATTATGGCTCACCAATATCTATTCTTATTCCCTCCTTCAAATATAAATATTTATCCATTATTTTACGATTTACATGTGATAAACAATCAGGGCCTTAAGTTTTATATTTCGTAGAATACACAACATCTGGTGCTCTCCCACGTACATTTCTTCCGGAGGATCCCTTCTTTATTTTCCTTTTGGCATAGAGTGACTTTTCCTTACGGATGTTGCATCTGTTTGCTTTGTCATGTATCTCTTCAGATGATCCGTCTATATGGTGGGGACCACCAAACTAAATCGTCTTGTTTCAAGTTCCACCTGCATTCCTGATCTCGCGCACGCGCATATGTATATATGTATTCCTCTTATTCTTAATACAAGCAATGGCATGGTTATCTAATTTGATTATATTAAAAAAATTAGTCGAGTTATTTAATATGACATGTATTTTCTAAAACACCCTAGTCATCTTCCTTAATTCCCTCATTCTGTCTCCTTCTTGATTATAGCTTAAGAAGCATTAATATGGGTAAATTAAGAAAAAATTGACAAATATAAAAAATAATGTTTGATATTTAAGATCAAGATTAACTCCCTAAATATATCTTATATTAAATACAGGAGGGAGTATAACTTAAGATTGTTTGTCAACTTTGAAAATATGGATAAATTATAAGGGATTAACAATTTTTTCCTGAATCAGTGATTCACTTATTCACCATATTTTGATAAGCTATTTCATGGAATATTTGGGAATTTTACAACTATTTTTGGACTTAAATTACATTAATTATGATTAATTGTGATTAAAGTTGTTTGCATGAAATTAAGGTTAAAAAAGGGGTACAAAAGTTATATATTTCATGACTTACCTTTTGATTGATTTTTGAAATATAAAGCATTATATTTTGGGTTTATTTTCTTTGCAGATTAGTTTGAAAAAATTACTTAAAAGAACCCAAAATTTCTTGAAACTACAAATGAATGAAGAAAAGGACCAAAGAAAATCACATAAAGGTCCAGAGTTTTTGAAATTTACATTTTTACCCCACAAGTGTTTCAAAATTTTCCTTTTAGTCCCTACACAAACTTTTGAAAATTTCAATTGATTCCCTGGGAAATTGGATCAGATTTGACCTTGTTCTTCGACAATTCATTTCAGACTTGACAGCGCCGTGGATCTTCATTGAAGGAGAGCTCACCATCGGGCCTTCACTCTCTCACCGTTCCTCCTCCTTTCTTCCTCCTCACCTCCACTGCACCGTTCAACCTCCATCATTCCTCTTCCTTGCTTCACCACTACTGAAATCTAGGTTAGAGAGAAATCAAACTATAGCTTAGAGAAACTGATCTCCAGGTCGATGCTGTCACGCCCAGTGTGATACTACGACAACATCGACCTGGAGATCAAAAGCAGAAGCTACGCGGGCTGAGAGAAATTGAACTAGAGCTTAGAGAAACTGACAGTCATCCTTTCTTCACCTTCACTCTCTCTCCCCTGCACCTCTCTGACTCTCACCATTGAAAACCACCATCACCGCCGGCCTCCTCTATTTTCTATTGTTCCTCTTCCGTTCGCCGAAAACCACCATCAGCTGAGAGCCTTTGCCACCACCTTTGTCTTCTCCACTTCCATTCATCGTCATTGCTTCTTCCCATATGCTTCTCATGACTACCGATCATTACCAAACCTAACAGACCCACTTTCACTCTTGTATCAGATTTGGTTCTTCATTTTCCATGGATTTCCAGTGTTTTGAAGATGCTATGGTTGCAATTAAAGTCATGAATGGCTGATTTTGCTTGAGTTTGGTGGTGGTAGAAAAAGTTGTTAAAGCTTAAGGGTCTATTTGGTTCGACGGAGGGGAGGGGAGAGAGGGATTTTAATGAAGGGGAGGGGATAGGAGAGGATTAAAGGAATTTTAATATTATCTTGTTTGAATTGATAGGAAGGGATGTATTTTAATATTATCTTATATGGTTCAAAAGGAAAAACGAGGGAAAATGCTTTTATATAGACAATTTTACCCCTTTATTTGTTTAAGTTGTTTTTTAAAACTTTATAAATGCATGATAAAATATACCTCCAATAATTATATTTATTCTTATAATATATATAAATACTGAAATGATATATATTATTATGATAAAAATAGTCATTATTATTTATAATATTCCTGTCTTTTCCATCACCATCTTTCCTTACCCACGATACTGTCCCGTTGTTGCTGCCCAAGCTGCAAAAGCAAGCATCAGAGCCATTTGACGCACTTATTCCTATAGGACGTTGTTCAAATGCCCCCTCCTTTTCAAAAACTATGGCTAAAGCAGAAGTTTCCAAAATAAGTGAACTGTGTGAAACAAATTGTCGAGTGGATTGATTGAAGGTGAGGCTGAGGAATTAATTGGGAGATCCCACAAGCATGGGCTCAAAAGCAGCTTCGGAGTCCAGTCATCAAAGTAATGGGCAGGGATCTCAAATGCCATCGCTGGAGAAGTTGGAGTGAAGGTGGGAGAAATCGCACAATGACCGACTGAGATGAAGAGGGATAGCGTGGGAATATTAAAAAATTTCATAGGCAAAATAGTTTTATCATGATAAAAAATTACCCCTCCCTTCCAAACCTCCCCAATTTTTTTTTTTTTTTTGGGGGGGACTATTTTGAGGGGAGGGAGGGGAAATTTTCAAAAAATTTCCCCTCCCCTCCCCTCAAACCAAACAGGTCTTTAATGTACTATAAAAGGGAGTTCATTAGTTTTTCATTTACTTATTTCATGTATTATGTTCTGTTTGGTTTGATTTTATAATTGGTATTAGTTTGTGAGACTTAGATGAATAATTATTTGCCTATAATGGATTGATCTTGTGTTGAAATTTGTTGTTAATGCATTCGGATTTTGAATTGAATACATTTTCTCTTGAATTAATGAAGTTATGCATTCTATATTATTAGTGTGTGATAAATTTATTTCAAATTGAGTGTCATGATTGTGCTCTCATCAAAGAGGAAGCAAGTGCATTAAAATAATTTTCAAACACACATCAAATGGTTTTTAACAATATATCAAATAGATAACTATGAATGCGATTGTAGGAGTAGTCATTAATTAGGAAGATTAGACCTAATGCGATTGCTTAAGGTTTTTAATTTGACTTGACGCAAAATTTACTCCCACAATATTTCAAGAAGCTAGGAAAGCCACAAACTTTGCTACCAAGGCCCATTTTATCATATCATGCTTTTTAATCCAAAGCATTTGTTTATTTTTTTCAACAAATACCAAAAAGATTAGAAATAGCTTTAATTCCATGTGTTTTAATTTAGAGAAAACCATTTTTAAAACACCGTTTCTAACAATGTTTTTAGCACTTAGTATAACCTAAGGAATTCAAAATAAAAGACTCTTTGATAAGAGAATGATCCCGAGTTATTTGCAATATATTGTGTTTTAATTCATGATAAAAATTAGTCATTTAACCCTAAGGCAGCTAAGGTTGTGTCCAACCAATCACCTATATATATAATGATGTTTCTATTTTTTTTTCCTATAAGAATAATGAAGTTGATTTTGCTATTTTCATTTTGAACATGTGGTTATTGTCAAAAAAATTAAATATTATATTGCAATAATTAATTATTAAAGCTACACGTTGAGAGATAATCATCCAACTCCTCACATCAATAAAATGACTTAAAATGTTCACCAAAAAAATTAAGGGCCTGTTTGATTACCTGTTTTCAGAACAGGTTTTTTGTTTTTCAAGAAAAAAAAACCTATTTAATAATTTGTTTTGGCCCAACTGTTTTGAAAAACAAAAAACAACTTGTTTTAAAAACAGAAAATAGAAAAACAAAATTTAAGTTGTTTCTTGTTTTTCATTTTTTGTTTTTCGATTTTCCTTTTAGCCTTTCACCCCGACGCTCTCAACGTTTGTCGTCGCGCTTACCGTCCATCGTGGTTTCTCAATCTTCACTTTTCAGCTTCTCCGTCTCTCGCCTTGCCTCTTTCAGCACCGTCGTTCTCAGGTTTGTTTTCCCTTTTCTCATTTTTCAGTTGACCTAAGTTAATCGCAATCGGCCCTCCTTCTTACTTCTACAACTTTCAAGATTTTCATGTGCGTCTTCTAAGCATACTTATATCTGTCGAGATTGCGTGCTCCTCTAATCTATTTGTTTAAACATGAATCATTCTCTCAAAATTTCATTCCACCCCATATGGTTCACTGGGACTGTTAGCTTGCTAGCATCTAATATATATGTTTAGCCTGTGTTTTGTACAAAGAGTATTTCAATACTGCCAAACATCTCAAACATTGAAACAACATTATTCTATGCTTTGATAAATAATGATGAGCCTCTCTAGAAATATCTGATATATCCATTAAAATTTGCTGGACGATAGAGTTAGCATATTTGGGAATTCAGAATCCCTTGTTTTATATGCTCAAATTTTGTTCCCCCATCCCCCACCCCATCTCATATCCATCTCTGTTGCATCACCCTACTCATTATTCATAGGTTGTTCTATGTTGCATATGCAAATGAGATAGATATTTTCATTTAAACCTTTCAGCTTTTTTTTTTCAAGAGATGGGGGGCGCAAATCCATGAATAAAGGAAAGAAGAAGGGGTGAAGATACTTTACCATCTCCTTTTTTCTTTTTGTTTATAATGATAATGCCTAGGCTGTAAAACCGTGGCAACCCCCATAAGATTTAGATATTTTGGTGGGGTGAGTCAGTACACCTAACCTGCCTGAAAAGTGAAACAAATTTAAACAGAGTGAGCTATGGTTGACATCTGAGAGAAGGCATCTCATGTTACGCCCTTATCTTAATCTCACATTTTTTAGGGTGTTTGCCAGAGTATTCGAGGAAAACGATATGTGATTCGATGGGCACAACAGAAATAGCAGTAATATACTGATAGTATGTGCATGATTACAGAAATTCCCCATGGGGATTCGTACTTGATAATTACAAACCTTGTAGCCGTGCAGGGCTATTTGGGTGTCTAAACCCATTCCAGTGAAATAGAGACATCTTCCTGTCTTTATTCCACCACTGCTTTCCTTCCGTATGGTTCCCTTCTTTGTTCTTAGCATATCTTCTATCTTCTCTTGTTTAAATTGTTGGTAGGGGAGGGTGAGATTCGAGAGATTCTATCTCCTATTTATGGAAACAGATACCATAATGCATGCATGAGAAATGCTGTGTATGACATGTTAGCTTAATCTAGATGCATGCCTCATAATGACATTTTTGTATGCTCAATGTTTCATGTATAAAACTATGGCCACAACAAAACAAAAATAGAGCTTCATTTTCTCAAATATGCTCTACACAATCAAGTAAAGCAATCACATAAATCACTACATAAGCAAAGATATCAATTACATGCAATTAAGGTAAGTCCCCTACCTTAACCCTTTTCCGCCTCAAAATGTGTGTCTCGTAAAGCGTGCCAATAGCTCAAACTCCATATTTGATGCTACAATTCCAAATGTATCATTTAGACACTTCCATGATGTTTCTAGGGGTTATATGAGGCTATATTGAAAACTTACTAAAATGCCCCTGGGGACCCGGCCCGGCCCTGCCGTACCTGGTCCGGTTGTACTTTTTCTAAAATTCTAACATGGGCTATCCTGACATATTTTCACCTAAGGAATCCATTTCGAGACTCAGAATTATCAAATTCGCTGCCAAAAGATGAAATTGCCCTTGGCAGCCCTTATTTCAGTGTTTTAGGAGCGTTTTCGTAATTATATTTTCTCAACCTTTTCTGAAAATAAGCCCAACTGTAACCCCACCTAATTTTCCCTCATGAACCCAATAGAATCATCAAATCATTGAAAATCTAACTCTAAGGCCCTATAACATCCCTGGCCGAAATTATGGTATTCTCCGGGAAAAATCATGATTTTGCGATTTCATCTCCATAAACGCATTCCTTTCTGCTCCTAACCACTTTATTGACTATTTCATTAGGTTACAACTACCATTAAGACTCAATTTTGGCAGCATGTCCCCTAGGCCATGCCATTTCCAAACATTTAAACCAATGATAATCCGGCAAAATTTCACCGATTAAATTGTCCACGCAGCCAGAATAGTCAATATACGAAGGTTTGAAAGTTACCTCAAGCTCCTACTACCTTTTCTTGGATGAAACCCTAGTTGCCCTAACACCAAATTTTGAGCTTTACAACCTTAAAGAACAAAGAGGAGTAGCTTAGAGTCGAAGTTATACGCATTAGGAGCTAAACCGTTAGAGAAATCGGCTTACCTTGCAAGACTTCTTTCCTTTCTCTCTCTAAACTCTCTCAACTTTCTCTCTCTTATTTCAAACCTGCTTGGGACGAAACGGGCTGAAGGAAGAAGGAGATAATAATATATTATAATATATCATATGTTATTTCATTTATTTAATCAATTTCCAAAAATTTCAAAATCAATTTTATGTACATAAACCCTATGTACATGTAACCAAGCTCATTAAGCCCAAAAAATATTTCCTTCCTCTTGCAACATGTAGGAGGCTCCTAGGGGTCCCTCCCTATGGTCTCAATTGGCTTCACAACTTATTCCGGTTACATATATACGTAAAGTCTCAATTTTTGTCAAAATTGCACTTTTTGCTTAAATTTTCTATAAATTCATATTAAATTGACCAAAATATTCTAAATATATTTTTTCATTTTATTTTCATTAATTAATTGAAATTAACTTCAATTAATTAGAAAATAATTAATTTTGTGATAATTTGACAAAATTACAATTTTGCAATTACGTTTTTAATCTAATTTCATTTCTAATTTTCTTTGGCCAATTCCATCTATTTCTTGGGCCAAATATTTTCTCTACTACTTCTCTATTTTTGAACCTTAATATTTGGCTTTTTAAATTACCCAAATTAATCCCATAATTATTTTGCCAACTTTCTCATGAATGTGAACATTTATAAAATTTATAAATTCTAAATTCATGAATATTCACTATTTTATTGAATTTCTCAACCAATTACAATATATTTGGTGAATATAAAATTTGGGGTGTTACATCTCAATTCTTCTACAACTGCAACTTCAATCCAAAAGGCTTTAATGGTTCCTTGTTGCAGTTTATTTAATTAATTCAAATCTTGGAAGGAGGTGGCCTCATTGCTCTCAAGCAATGTGTTGTTATGTAGGCAAGAATCTGGTTGGGGGTTTGTTTGTTTGGAAGCTAAATGCACTGAATGCCAAATTCAGGGGCAAATAGCAATTTTTGGATATTTTCTATTTGTTCTAGCCATTTAAAAGTGATTTTACGGTGTACAAAATAAGTATGTAAGTGTAATTTTGCAGCAAACATATCTATGATAAGCAATTCTAAGCAAGTATAGATGTCTAACCAATGCCACTCTTGTGTTATTAAATATAGTTTAAGATAGAGTGCATGCTACTATATCTGTGTGTAGTAGGTTATGGTTCAATGGATAGAGCTTAATACTATTTAACTTCCAGTCATGGTAAATGACTCTGATGCAAGTTACTTGGGCATAGATTTCAATTCTAGATGTCTTTTGCCTGTCCAGTGTGAGCTCAAAGATAGCTATTAGCTATTTTAATGGTGTGATGTTTGTCATCTTTTGTATGAGCACAACTTTCAATTGACACGAGGGAATGGTTTTTTTTTTTTTTTTTGGGGAAAGGATATAGATGCAGTCAGCAAACCCACGTGACAAAATTATACTTACATACTTATTTTGTACACCGTAAATTCTATTTCTATATTATATGCTGACAAAATTGTGTTTCTATAGTATTGGCCAAAGGAAGATATTTTGTATATGTATAGAACATGTACAGCTATGTTGTAGCAAAATTTGGGTTAAAAATCACTTGGGGTATGCAATTTTGTCTGAAATGACACAAGTTTGAAGTGTTCTTTTCTTTTGTCTATTTTAGATTGCATCCGGTGGAAAGGTAGAACAATTAGAACAATCAGTTTGGCCAAAGCATATCATTAAATGGTACATTGATATTACGGTGGAAGAAGCAACCAAAGGAAATATGAAAAATGGTGTGTTTATCCCCAAAGTTTGGAAAAACATGTTAGAAAAGTTGAATGCAAAGAGTTAACGCACTTTCAGTTTAGTTCAAATCAAGCAAAAGTTTAATAGGTTGCGTACGAAGTATAGAGAATTTTCTCAATTGTTACAACACACTGGATTTGGTTGGGATGCTGAAACAAATACAGTTACCGCTAATAAGGAGGTTTGGAATAACTATATTGTGGTATGTAAGTATTGTGATTTATTTAATTATATAGTTTGGACTCTTTAGAAAGGAAGAGAGCTTGGCTGGAAAGCCTATAGCTAGACATATATATATATATATATATATATATATATATATATATATATATATATATATATATATATATATATATATATATATATATATATTGACTTGTAGCTTTTATATTAGATGGTGAACTATCAGTTCTTAGATTAGTTACTATGAACTATGCTTTGTTTTGTGGCTGGATAATTGCTTTGTTCCGAGTCTGAAAATGATACAGTATAATAGAATTATATGTTATTTTTGAAATTATGTTTAAAACAATATCCATTTAAATTTTAACCATGTTATTTTTGTTATAGTAAATCATTTTTTGTTATTTATGAATCATTTAATTTGATTTTTAATTGGACTAATATACTAATATAAAAAAAGCAATTATAAGAAACAATTATTCAATTAGTTTTTTAGTTTTTTTTTTCTGGAACTTGTTTTCAAAAACAATTATCCAAACAAGTATTTTGGTTTTTTTTTTTCAAAACTTGTTTCCAAAAACAGTTTTATATAATTGTTTTGGAGAACAAAAAACAGAAAACAAAATCAAACAGGCCCTCAATGACTTAAAATCGACAACAGTAATTATTGATTTTCTGCTAAAGCGTGCGCTAGGTAACTTGATTTACAGTAAGGTGGATCCAGTTAAGAAACATTCTTGGACACGAACAGGATAACCTGAGACGTGGGCCCAGGAGGAGCTCTGAAGTCATTGGGCTTGCAACAAATGTTTCCTTCCATATCCATGGCTGAAGAGCCCGAAGCTAGGGACCCAGAAACAAATCATAGAGACAACATCATAAGAGGTGTTACCAATAAGGATCAGGCCTCGTAGAAGGCTCTAATCTCTCACACTGCGGCAAATCAATATTCGATTGGGAAAGGTAACCACATTTAGTGCCTCGAATTGGATTACCTCTAATAAGAGAATACTTATACCTAGCTAAAAAAAATTGAAATGTGCTTTATATAATTGATCGTACACACGCACAATTCTTGAATGAATGAAGAGAAACTCAACAGAATACAACTTTCGAAATCCAATCCAATAATTAGGACTTTATAGCATCGTTCTGAGGTTCGTTCTTTTTTTTTTTTTTTGGCTAATTTGTTTAAACTTTTTTTTTTTTGTTTTTTGCTTTCAATTTTTTAAACTAATTTGTCTGACTTATAAACTAATATATAATCTAATGTTATAGATAAGTATTTTTTAGGGATAATGTAATATATATTATAATTAAATTATTTATTTATCTTTGTTAATCTCCTCAAATTAGTTATCTAGGTCTCATATTAAAAACCAGAGGTAGTATTGTGTTTTAAATGAATTAAATATGAGTCTTAAAATCTTCTGAGAAATGATTTCATACTTGACCGGCTAATTTTTATATTGATTATTTTATATTTTAGATTATTCATGAAAAAATAGGTAATCTCTAAAATTAAATTTCATTCAGGTTTTGCCTTAAAAATAATAATGAAAATTCCATTACATAAAATAACGCAACCTGTATTCGTATAAAATAAACTAACCTTAATTCATTAGTATGTGGTATCCTTTAATATAATTTTCCATACTGCTTGAAATTTAAAAATTGCACGTAATGATCTCTTCAACTCTTTGGTGTGAAAAGTGGATTGTTAGACTGACTGTTGTGGCTTATGAAATATAGATACCAAAATACTTACCCATTTTTCCACAAACAATATATGGAATCTGTTAAAAAAATGAGAGCTGCGTTATTTCCATGGTACTTGTTCTTTAATGTAAAACGTACTTACCTAATTTAATTAAATTAAAGAAGTTACTTAAGGTAATTAATAAGACATGTCTTTTCTAAAATACCTAATAATCTTCCTTAATTCCTTCCATTTCTCTTTTACTTGATTATAGATGAAGGAATATCAATAAGGAAAAATTGGGAAAGGATGGGAAAATATGAAAAACAGGTCATACATTTAGGCCAAAATCAACTCCACAATTAGCTTATATATTAAGGATCGAAGGGACTATTACCAAAATGTGTGTGTGTGGAGAGAGAAGTTGTGTCGTGTGAAATGGAGTGTGACTTTGAGGTCTAGTCCCAAGTCAAGCATTCCATCTATCAATCACTAACGCGCTTTGTGGGTTCTTGTGATAATGATACTTCTTTTTTGTTGCATCAACTTCTTTTATATTCAGCTTCAACCAAAATTAATTAGATGTGTCATTATAATAAACGTTGAAGCCTTTTTAATTTGCCTATTTTATTTAGATGTGTCAATTTTTATTTAAAATGACAAAAGTCCATATTCTTGAACTTTATATTTTTCTTTATCCACTGTTTCTTTTTTTTTTTTTTTTGATACAAAGGCAAGCATAGCTTGAGAAGATACAAGATCAGGAGCAAGGCCCCAAAGATTACTCTTGTGGCAGTAAACCACGTTCTAACGCAAAAAGACTAATACATTCCACCGGAGGTGTGCGTAATTCGGCATAGTTGAGATTGCTGTAGTGAGCGTGCAAGGTAATCAGTCTGAAGTTTTATCTTCCAAGTGCACCACAACTTCAAGCTGGGATACAGGGTGCAACACGGACATGGGCATAGACTCCAAATAATTGCTCTTCTCAAGTCTCACGGATTCACTGGGAATTACCATAGAAAGAGGAGTGGGGTCAACTCCCTTGTGGTGATCGTTGTGAGGGGTTGGGGAGTGATTTAAATTACTCAAAACACAAGTGGGATCTGGTTGGTCCACTTCTTCATGAGCTATTCCACATTTGGAGATTTTTATTGGCCCATCCGTCAAGCTCCCTCTAACTAGGTTGTGGGTCCTTATTTTAATAGCTTTCTTTGGCTTCATAGTGGGAGAAGCATGCGGAATATTTGGGCTCACATTGGATTCCAATTCCTTCTCTTTTTCGATGGCTGGGGAGGTGGGTTTAATCATCAAATCACTTTTCCTTTCTGTCCAGATTTTTCTTCTCCCCACGTGGACCCCCTTGCTTTTGGGGTGTTGACCGAAACTGACTCTATTTCCCTTCCTAATCTTTCCTTCTGCCATGGACATCACAGCAGCTTGTTCAATCCTCTTATCCGAGCCTAATCCCAAATTTGAAAACTGATGGGAAGTCGAGCCTTCCACATGACCAGCACCCGACAGGACTGCAAATCTGGACTGGGATGATGTGCCAAGATGGGTTTGCCCACAAAGCTTGTCGGATGGCGCACTACTCACCGAGCTTCTCGGAAGGTGTGAACCGGCGCGTCTACTCACCAGCATCCACGGACCGTAGGGCTGATCCTTGGCCGGCGGGGGCAGCACCGGCGGGACCATCGAAGAGGAAGATGAAGGAGGATTCTGGGTGGTGCACAGATTCTGCACTAGCGGTTTATCTTTCTCAGAAGATGAAGACTTCACAGTGGTCAATCCTTCAGGCTTAAGCGAAAAGCTACATTGCTCTTTACGGTGGCCATATCTACCACAACCAAAGCAGATAAGTCCTAAGCCTTCATATTCAATATTAAAAAGATTGGATGCCGTGATGATTCTGGAAACGAGTTCTTTCTGTAAATCTACTTCTACACAGAGTCTCGCATAGCGTCCCCTGTGAATGGTAGTTTCCTTGTCGTCAGGATTTTCCATAGTGTTCATATCCACTTTGATAGTTTTTCCAATCATGTCACCCATTCTCCAAAGGCATTCCTTGTTATAGCAGAGGAGTGGGACATTGGGAATGCGGACCCAAGTAGCCACCCGACCTAGAGGGTTTTTGAGAGGGTCGAAGAAAGGAGACCATCTCTGAACAAGAATTGAGTGCTGGGCAACCGTCCAGGGACCACCAAAAAGGATCTTCTTGTAGAGTTGTTCACAATTAGCTTGATCTTTAAATTTCACAACGTAATAGTTGTTTGGGAGATCAATTAAGTCAAACCCATTTGACTGCCAAATTTTGTGCAGGTGCTCTTTAAGCTTGAAGAAATTTACCTTGGCACCGAGGATGGTAATAACTAGGGAGGTATTCCAAGGTCTTGCCCATCGGTTGAGTTCCTCTTGCGTGATTTGCATAGATGGATATATATCCATGAGTAACTTCATGTCATCTGAAGGTTCTGGCAATTCCCAGTTTTTCGAAAGAGAACTTCTCACCTTTTTAAAGAGAAAACCCATCCCACTCAATTAAATGAAATAATTAATGAAGGGAATGAAGAAGTTAAAGACCACACTTTTTTTTGGGGTCACTAAGTTAGTGATTCCCTTTTTTGTGTACTCTTCAAATTTGATCTGTTAAATATGACTATGTTGGAGGGGATTGATTATTCAAAAACGGTTAATTAGTAGCTAGAAGACATAGAAGAGCATAACATTAAGCACAAAAGAATGTGTGAATATTTTATTTTAAACATTGAAATATAAATCAAACTATAATAATTCATATATAAAATCAAATCGGTATCCACTTTGTCAACAAGTTTTTTGGAGTTTATTTATGAGCCCAAAATACGTTGAGATGATTCTTTCATCCCTTTATGTGCTGATTGGCTCATTGATTAGTACTTTTTCAGTGAGATTCATTAGATATGATGCTCCATTTCCATTAAAATATACCCTGGTTTTTGGAATAAAAAAACAGAGCTAAACAATGAAATAATCGTATTATGTTATAAGTTTTTCCCAGGTACTCTCTAGAAGTTAACAAATTGAGTTTAAGTGCCCTCATAATGACCAGATACATCTCACAACTCTAAGAATATTCACAAATGTTTTTAAAAATTAACCGCTAAAATGATTTTCATATAGACAATAAAATCCAAACCTCACACGTCCTATAATAATATTACACATATGAAATATATATTCATAAGGATATATAAATACACAGACATATATGTATGTATTAGCTGTGCCGTGTGAAATGGAGCATGTCCTTGATCAATTTGATTGTGACTCTGTAATAACGTTCTTGTGCGAATATAGAATCTTAGGCCAACAGAATTGACCAAAAATGAAATAATTTAATGATAACGCAAAAAAAAAACAGAGAGAGTAAAGACCACACAAATTTCTTGCTCTTTTCACGCATCAACTTCTTCCAGAGGGTAACTGTAATCATTATCTATATTTTTCATTATTAATTGTTCATTTTGTTATTGTATTTTATTTTATAGGTCTGACCATGTTCTCATCACGATTAAATGCATATAATTTTTCATTTTTTTATCTTTGAGTAAATTAAAGACCATTTTATCTCTATTTGTTTATAATAATATTGTATAAATGGTAAAAAAAAAATCTATATTATCACTTTTATTTTATATTGATTTTCTCAAATTCTCCTATATATAGCACCTACTAGTGGAGCACATAACAATCCAAATCCATTTTAAAGTTGTTTCTCTCCTACTTGATTGTGATGAAAACTCATTATAAGTCATTATGTTGGAATTGTAGTAATGGTGATGCCGTAGTAGTGTCAAAATCGGATTTTCTGCAGTTAGTCATACTAAATTGGGCTAAGCATATTGAGCTTAGACACTCTTCATTTTCTTTAATTTTAATTATTTTCAGGCTCTGTTGTTATTCAAAAATGAAGGAACACTCACTAGTCATTAGTAACATGTTCGTCATCTGTGTCCTTACATTTTTTAATTTTCAATTTACATCTCTCTTTTATCATACTCATTTGAACTTGGAGGGAGTACTACAATTTTTCACTTTAAATCTTTCTCAAGGCATTAGCTACATACTAAATTAATTTTTCTCAAATAATAATATTGAACAATCCAGTCCAATTACATTAATTTAAGCTAACTCATTTAATTTCTCTAGACAAGTTTAATTAAATTAGATGAGACATTTTTTCAGGAATGAAAATATCTAGTCTTCACGGCAATTTTACTTTGCAACTTTGTCAAACACGCAATTGAATGGTTTGTATTTGGCTTTATCAGCGTTCTTTAAATCCCACTCCAAAGCTCCAGACTTGATCCTCGATTGGTCCTTGCTTTCTTTCTGATTGTGTGCTCCATACTCGTGGCAATTGAAGCAAATTACCATTTTTTATAATATAAACAAATTTCTATGTAATGATCCATGTTTTATGTTAGTGACAATACGATTACTTATAGGCAACTTTAAGGGGAAAAAACAGTGTAAAAAGCACCAATCAGTAAGCCTCAATTAGGATTATTAATCGCTTGCTTGAATGCTTAGTAATAGGATCCAAAAAAAGCAACGAACACCGGATGGCCCAAAGCATTATTACAAAAAGTGCATATTCTTAACTTCTTTTCCTTTCAGTTTTCCTTCCTCATTCGTGATTATATTTACGATTTTATTAAAATATAAAAATAATTATTTCCCCATCTGTCACCTAAGCGGTAACTGTTAAATAGTAGTTGAGATTTCATCTAAGAGAATACACGAGTCTGATTAGGGCCAATATAGTATTTGTATGTTTATATTTTGGTTTTGGTCTTTAATAATTACAATTTTTAAAATTCTCCTTGACAAATATCATTCAGTGTAGGTCCTTCCCTCTAATATTCCCAATTAAATAATACAGTGATAATATTGTCCTCAAACTCAAAGTGGTAGCTGAAGAAATTGAAGACCATAATTTTTTTTTTCTAATATTGAGAATGTGTCCGCTCAGTTAAATTATACAGTCAGTGCCTTGAATGAACAAGAAGCTTAAAAAATTAAACATATTATTGATCAAATTAACCACACACGTGTAATGAAAATGAGTGAAAACACGAAACCAAGATTTCTTTCATCAATTTAGATTTGTTTTGTGTCGATCATCAATTTAGATTTTATTTTTTTGGCCAGCAGAATTTAGATTTCAATGCCAGTAAATTATAGAGAAGCATTTTATATATGCATGGTAGCAAAGCATTTCAATAATGTTCTGTGGGGTTACTCTTTATAGCCTACTAGATCCGACCATAAATAAATTTATAGGATGAAAATGTGGTCCCAGAACTGGAATTGTTCAATACGTGATTGAATTAAGTGACGAAGTTTCTTTTCATTAACATATATTTTGGGTTATTTCATACCCACAAGACTTGACCATAAATAAATTATATCTTCAAATATAATACAATGACTGACTTAATTTCGGACCGGAGAAGCATAAATCGACGTGCGCTTTAATTGCTGGATGCACAAGTCTTGAAATTTTGTTAAGTCTGATATGCTCCTCATGGGAAAACCTTCTTTCTTTGTTTTCCTGGTCTTACTCCATTGCTCTATGGTTTCCTTAGCTTGGACTAATACAAACATCAGTACTGATAAATCTGCACTTCTCGCCCTTAAATCTTATATCACTTCAGATCCATACGGTTTCTTAGCTAATTGGTCTGTCTCTTCTTCTCCATGCAATTGGACTGGTGTCACATGCAATACTCGTCATGGAAGGGTCCACTCCTTAAATCTTGGCAGCACGGGTCTCAAGGGCACCATATCTTCACAACTGGGAAATCTCTCATTCCTTGTTGAACTTGATGTCAGTGACAACAATTTTTATGGTCAAATACCAAAAGAGTTAGTTCAATTGCGTAGATGGAAACTATTCAACTTGAGCTACAATGACTTTCATGGGCAAGTTCCAGCAGAGATAGGAGATTTATCTATGCTTGGGTACATGAGTTTTTGAAATAACCGTCTTAATAGATTTATTCCACTATCTCTATTCAATCTATCAAGGTTGGAGAGTTTAGATTGGAATTTTAATTTCTTTTAAGGGGTCATTCCACTTGATGTGGGCAAACTTGAGCAACTGAAGATTTTACTTCTTAGTGTTAACAAACTTTCATGAATCATTCTCCGGACCATTTCCAACTTATCTTCACTCAAAATATTGGGTTTGGCTTATAATAGTTTGTCAGGTATGTTTTGGATTATTGTCAATATATATATTTGTCTTTGTTCTAAACTAATATATTTGGTTAGCAGGATCTTATCCTCAAGGAATACGATTTTGTCTAAATTGTGTTTTATTTATTTATTTTTGGTACTTTTATGAATTTTCTTCTTTATTTTTGTCATAATTTTTCTACTCTTTTTCAAAGGAAAAAACATTCATCATCAAAATTTTGGAACAAATTATGTAATCACACCATGGGAGAAAAATTACTGTTATAATATTAATTAGTCCAAGTGAATCTAAAGGCTCATCTATCATCGGTCTTTGAAAATAAATGTTTATTATTCTATCATTAAAAACTTTTTGAAGGGTTTTTCAAAGGAAAAAAACTTAGCTCAAGTCCATTATATCCATTATGTCAAGTTCTTCAATCACACATGGACATGTGTCTTATTTATTTTTATTTCTTGTGGATTTATAATTAGTTGATAATATTTAAAAAATATAATACATGGTCATATGTGATTGGATGACCTAAGAAACTTGTATTATCCTTTTTCATGTTGCATAAACTTTACAACCAACATGTCCCGAACGTTTCATTTTGATTTGGACAATCTCCATTATATTTTAATTTCATTATTTGTTAGTAATTATTATTTTAAGAAAGTTTGTAGTGTCAACAAAAAGATTTTTTCTAGGAGTCTCCCAGGAAACATGTGTTTTGATAGGAATGATGAAAAGGAAGGGCCAATTGGATTTCAATTGGTCTAATCCATGGTTATTTGCCCACCCGAATTAAGAGGGTTATACCTTTTATTGCATTTTATCATTTACTAATATACGTGTCATTTCTCAAAAAATGTGCAATTCTTATTACATGTGTTTCTGTAGAATATTAATTTATCTCATGTACGTAACAACTTGTGACACGTAACAAATTGTTGTTAACATTATTTTCTTTCCCACCCCTTTAATATTTGAAGGAGGCATCCCAAATGAAATTGGTGATTTTTAAAATTGAAGATGTTGTATCTTCGAACAAATCAACTCACTGGTTCTATACCATCTTCATTATTTAACAATTCAGCATTGCAATGTATTCAACTTAACATAAATCAATTATCTGGTAATCTCCCAAAAAATGTGCGTTTTAGGCTTCCAAAACTAGAATCATTTTATGTGAATGCAAATGAATTGTCTGGTGAAATACCCTCCATTTGGCATCAATGCAAAGAATTGATAGAGTTACAATTGGAAGATAACAAATTCAAGAGAGGAAATATACCAAGTGACCTTGGAAATATGACCAACCTCCAGCGCTTGTATCTTGGGAACAGCAACCTGCAAAGTAAGAGTTTTAATTATATCAATGTCAAAAATTCCATTCTAGTATTTCGTAAGGTAAGGCATTAGTGAATAATGATTTTGCTATATTAATTTTTAAATACATAGAACGTAGTGCTTTCTTTTAATCCCAAAGTGAATATAAATAAAAGGGAGCCTGAAGGGAATTAACTTGATAAAAGAGTCCCATATAATGCTACTTAGAGTCAGATTGGATTAAAAGGGTGAAGTATGATTCCTACAATTGATATCTCTATCTTAGTGATTATTTGTATTTAGCTATTTATATTTAGGGATATGATATTTTTAAATCTGAATAATCTTTTTATTTGCATATTTATTGTAGCTTCCCAAAGTTTAGAAAAAAAAACTTCAAATATTGAAAACAAATATAAAATACTAAACACTCGAATTAGTCTTTATTTGAAATTTTTAATGTAATCACGAGAGATGTCATTTTTCAATTTGGAATGATTTTGCATGCCTTTGACTTTAGTACGGGATTGGAGAAATATAAAATGACGTGTTTGTTTGTAAGCAAAATGAAATTTTGTCCCCCCCCCCCCCCCATTTCATTCATTCATGACGAGAATGTTCATTTTTCAATTGGATTTTTTTTCCAAAAATAGTAATCCATACAAACATGTTTGGAATATTTAATTTTAATTTGGTTATTTATTATTAATTTATATTTTTAAAAATTTTTTAGTTTACAAAAATAATTTTTCTGGTAGTTTTGAAAGAAATTATGAATAGCAAAGGCTAATGGATTTTGATGTGTCTGTTAGTTTTTTTTTTCAATTAATCACAATTAATTGAACTCTGATTGAACCATATTTTTATATAATTTTTTTATAATTAATTTGGGATTTTAATGTATTTACTGGGACATTATTGTATTATTAAACATTAATTTTGGCTATGGACAATTGTTTTGAATTAATGGTAATTAGGGGCAAAATGGTCAAAATTTATTAATTATTTTTTATACAATTGTCCTTTGAACTTTTGATGCTTCTTGAGCTTAAACTTGCATTGTAGGTGTGAAGAAAGAAATTTTGAGATCTAGAGGGTCAGAATTAATATTTTAAATTTTGGGACAAATTACAGAAAAGGACCCAAGAATTCTTGAAAATTACAAAGAGTGAAGGAAAATGGCCAGAGCAAATCACAAGAAAACCGAAATATTTTATGAAATTCTGATTAAGCCTCAGAACATTTCAAAACGATTCACTGTAGTCCCTAATCAAAGGTTTTAAACCTTTAATTTAAGTCCCTGGTCAAAACTTGTGTTTTGACCAGGGAATTAGGTCACTGTTTCGGTCAGCAGCAGAGGGGACAAACAGGTCCGAAAGAAAACAGAGGGGACCCGACACTGGAAGGGAAATGAGAGGAAGCTGAGCTCTGGGCAGGGGGCGCCGCAAGAGATCGAGAGAGAGCTGAGAGTTTGAGGGAGACTGTGAGTGGAGGTTGGGAGCGAAGAGAGCTTGAACATAGAGTGACGAGCTTCACCGTCTCTCATTCTAACTACCACACTGCAATTCAGAACAGAGGGAAGCCGCGGCAGACTGGAAATGAAGAGAATCGAGAGGGAACAGATCCAAGAGAGTTGAGAGGTTGGAGAGTCGGCGGAACTGAACTAGGGAGAGAGCTGAAGTCCCACCGCCGGTAGCTCCTCGCCACCACGCGACAACACAGGTCCGGTGGCCCCCCTTCCGTTGTCTTTTCTCTCTATACCACCACTGTCACCACCAGCGTTCCCTCTCTTCACCGTGATTTCCTCCTGCTCTCTCACCGTCGGTTTTGCCTCTCACTCTAAGACCACAACTACCACTGCCATCTCCTTCACCACTGTCTCTCTGTCCTTTCCTCTGTTTGGAATTTAACCACACCACCATCATCACAGCGCCTCCACCATTTTCATCAACCTCATCCTTTCTCTTCACTTCACAGCACCACTGTACTTCTTCCACTGCGAATAACACCACCAACTCCCATTTCCAAATTCATTCATCATCTCTCTCTCTACTTCACAACCTTCAACATTTCCATTACCTTTCACGTTGTGAGAATGGCTTGTTATTCCATTTGACCTGACAGAACCATTAGCTATTCTTTGCTGCTTCGGTCTTCAATTTCCATGGGTTTTTGGTGCTTGGATCAAGCTATTGTTGCAGTTAATATCATGTGTGGCTAGATTCCAGTGAGCCTTTGTGGTAGAGGAGGTGGCTAGAGCTTCAAAGTTTCCATTAGCTGAAATTATATATTATGTGTGTGTGAATTAATTTTGTATTGATATATGTATATTTTTGAAACTTAGATGAGTGATAATTTATCTATGATGAATTGTCTTGTGTTGAATTTGGTATTGGTGCGCTTGAACTTTATTGAATTTATTTTCCTATTGGATTAATGAAGTTATACATTCTATGTGATATATAGATTGTGTGATGGATTTGATTTAATTTGAATGTCGTTATTGTGCTTTCAATTAAGGGAAACAAGTGCATTAAGAAATTTTCAATACACATTAAGTGGGTTTTTAACAATTTGCTTAAGGGCCTGTTTGATTGGAGGGGAGGGGATGGGAGGGGATGAAAAATGATCCCCTCCCCTTATTTGGTATGAAAAGTAAGAGGGGAGGGGCCCAAAAAAAGGGGTTCCAAATTCCTCCCACTCCCTCAAATTGGCTTCCTCCAAATTGGGCGGTTTTGGAGGGAGCCAACAATTTGAGACTATTTTACCCTCATAATCTTTTCATATTTCCAATTATACCTTATGAGTCTTCAATAAAAATATAACTTCTTTTATCATCTCTAGTGTTTCACGCTTGTGTGTGTTTTTTTCCAACCTTGTAGTTCAACCAAATCATAAGTATATGAATATCTCCAGCGGAATGAATGGCGATTAAAATATAATTCTGGTGATGATGATGTTTTCGCAGGTGAATTTGACTGTAAAATATTATCCATAAATCTTTGTTTTTTTTACCAGGGTTATCCATAAATCCATAATACAAGTGTGAGCGCATGACATCGATTTTTTTTTGCAACTCCTCTGCATTTTTTTTTTCAATAGAAGGAATTTTTCATTTAATTTAATATGATAATTGCTGGAATATTCATATAACAAGAAATTAAGTTGAGGGAAATTGAAAACTATTTCTATTTTATATCTTTATATTTTTTTTTATAAATTATATAATTTATATTAAGGTATAAACTAATTTAAATAATTTATATAAGGAAAAATATATAATCTAATGTTTAAGGATAAAATGGTAAATTAAATATTATCTTCCCTCCCCTCCCCTCTTAAACCAAACAAAGGATGATTAAAAAACATTTCCCTTCCTCTCCCTCCAACCAAACCAAACAAGGTGATCCTCCCTCCTCCCATTCCATCCCCTTCCTTTAAACCAAACAGGCCCTAAGAGGTGACTATGAATATGATTGTAAGACTAGTCGTTTATTAGGTAGATTGGACCTAATACGATTGTTTAGGGTTTTTTTAATTTGACTTGATGTAAAAGTAACTCCCAAAATATTTTAAAGTTAGGAAAGCTACCAAATTTGCCACCAAGGTTCATTTTATTATATAATCCCTTTTTAATCCAAATCATTTCTTTATCTTTTTCCCAAAATAAAAAAATTAGAATTAGATTTATTTTCATAAATTTTAATTTATAGAAAACCAATTTCAAAAAACCCTTTTTTTTCCTAACCATGTTTATAGCATTTAGTTTTACCCAGGGAAATTAAAATAAAGGGCTCCTTGATAAGAGAACGATCCCGAGTTGTTTACACTATATTGCATTTAATTAGTGGTAAATTATGATTTGACCTTGAAGTGGCTAAGATTTTGTCAAATCAAACTCATAATCTTCTTATTTCTTGAATGAGAAGAATACCGCTTATATGAAATATAGGAATTTCTCAGAATTAATTAATCAACCAAATCTGGAAAGATAACAATAATAAATCTATATTAATCCAAATTATAGAATAATAAACTGAACTAAAGCGTAAAATAGCGTAATGGGCCTTGAACAAAAAATGGGCTATGCCATCCAAATTATTTATTCTATGGATATTAGATCAACCCAATTAAATAGGCCATTCCTTTTTTAAAACAAGTGCAGCTGTGTTTTATCATTTACAATATATATTTTTTCATTATTTTTAAAAAATGTGCAAGTTGTGCCATATGTGTTTTCAAAAATACAATTTTGTTTTATTAACAAAAATGCAAATTTGTCTCATGTACATAAAAATTCATTATACATAAAAATTGTTACTGACATCACTCTCCTTTTCCCACCTATTTGGAGGAGACATTTCAAATGAGATTGCCAATCTTTTACAACTATAAACATTGTATCTTTTACAGAGAAAAAAAAAAAACATAACAACATTGTATCTTGAAAACAGTCACCATTATCATTATTTTACAGTTCAGTCTACAATAAAGTCATCTTGGAATAAATCATTTATCTAGTAGTCTCCCAACAAATGTATGTTTTAGGTAACTTTGTAACTCTCTAGTATGGCAAATTTTGTGTACTTGCTAGTTTCTTTCTAGCCTCTTATTTTTCCTTTTTCCCTTTTTTCTCTTAATATCTATAATAAAAATCCTGTACAAATATGCTCAATATATCCATCCATTAATATTACAGTACATTAGCAAACTTTTCATGTATTATTTATGTTTATTTGATATTTCTTGCTAACTAAAACTTCTTTAAACTTTTATGCAAGGAAAAGTTATACTACTACACCTCCATACAAGGATTTTCTATTATTATAAAAACTAGAACTTTAGTTTTTAGGCCAACGATGGATTCATAAAAAGAGAAGCAACATTAAAATAATTTTCAAACACACATCCACGTGATTTTTAACAATTTATGTAAAAGATGACTATAAAGAATATAAATTTATCTCATGTGTATTTGTATATGAATAATGATTTTGTTATATTACTTTTAAATACATGGAATGCAATGCTTTCTTTTAATCCCAAAGTGAATATCAATAAAATGGTAATATTTTCTGAATTATTAAAGAAACAGGGAGCCCGAAGGAAAATAACCAGATCAAAAGGCCCCATACAACACTACTTAGAGTCAGATTGGATTAATAGGATGAAGTATGACTTTTACCATTGATATCTCTATTTGAGTGATAATTTGTATTTAGCTATTTATATTTAGGGATATGATAATTAATATTCTTCAATCTGAATAATCTTTTTATTTTCATATTTATTTTAGCTTCCCAAACTTTAGAAAGAAAATTCAAATATTGAAAACAAATATAAAATACCAAACACTCTAATTAATCTTTATTTGAAAATTTTTAATGTAATCATGAGAGATGTCATTTTTCAATTTGGAATGAGTTTGCATGCCTTTGTTTTTCGCCATTTCTTTCATTCATAATGTTCGTTCATGAGTTCATGGGACCACATTATATTTAAAACTTGGAAACAAAATTTTGTACGTACCGTGCACCATATCATTTATACTTTGTTCAATAAAAATCTCCACATCATATATAATTACTGTGCCCACTGTTGACTGTATGTCTGTATATGAATGCACGTATTTGTAACTTATATCGCTCTCTTATTATCTTCAACTCTATATTTATTCTCTTCCTGTCCCTGATTAATTTTATTTTTTTAATATTTTTAATCATTTCTTTCTTATTTCATAAATTTATAAAATCCTATTAAATAATTATTCAACAATTACAACATAAAACGCTTATCTTATTAGCTATATAATTATTAAAAGTTGGGCAATTCGATGGTGAGAATATATTTCATTTCTGACTTTTAAATATTTATGCATGGATTATTAAGCATAACACAAATATTCAAGTTTTTTTAATTAGTACTTAAAACACGTGTGATTGTTTTATATAGTATATGTATGTAAATTATATGAAATTGATATTACCTATTTTATTTTTCTTTTACCCCCGTTTTGATGAGAAGAAAAGATGGGAGGAATGAAAATGGGAGGAGAGAAAATAGAAAGAAGAGAAAACATAAGAGAAAATATTATCACCTCTATTCTTTAGACCCACCCCATTTTCTCCCCCACTTTCTTTCCTTTCACATTTTCTCTTCTATCCAAACACGGATAATATAATATAATATTAGGAGAATTGCTGATAAATACCTTTTTGGTAAATTAATTGCTGAATGCTACCATTGCACATAACGGAAGATGTTTTGTACATAACGGAAGATTGCTTGCACATTTATACGGAAGACTTTTGCACATACGGAAGATGGTTTGCACAAAACGGAATATCGCTGGCACACACAGAAGATCACTTGCATGCTTGGTAGCAATCAGTAATTAATTTGCTTCCAAAGTATTTTTCAGCAATTCTCCCTATAATATTTATATTTATTGGTTTTCCCCAAACTAATTTGCGTGATTTATAGACTGATATATAATATAATGACTTACATAAATATTTAGATAGAACAAGTAACATATACAATAATTAAATCATTTATTTAGTTTCATTTATCTCCGCAAATCAGTCAATTGGATCTTATATTAAGTATTGGAGTTAATTTTAGCTATCAATTTTTTATTATAATTGTACATTAAACATATTATGAAAATATTATGACCCATTTTATTTTTCCTTTAAAGTCTATTCAGCTTTTTTACAAGTTTTTTTTTAGTTGATGTTAGTCCCTTTTTTTTTTTTTTTTTCCAACTTCAGTTGATGTTAATCAATTGTATTTCGATGCCGAACGAACTCTTTACAAGCATGATACTATTATTTTTTATCGTCATTCTTTTCTTTTCTTTTAAAGGGAAATTTTAGTAAGGGAATTCTATAACAATTTAATGTCAAATAGCCCCTAATAAATTCTGAAACATCACTGTGGGGAAAAATAAAATTAATTTTTATGGGGAAATGACATGATTACCCCTACTCAGTTTTTTTTTTTAAAAAGATAGTCAGCATTTTCTCGCCATATCATCTATCAGAAATCTAAACCAAATTATATATTTTTATCCTTATATATGGTTGTACTTATATATATATATATACTTAATTAGTTATTTTTCAAATAATGAATTATATGGCAATATCACTTGAGAGATAACATAATTTATTTGATAAAAAATTAATTTTATATTTTAAAATACCTTCTGAATTTTTTATAGATCAATATTAACTCCTAATTAAATAAATCAATTATATATAAATTTAATTTTTTAGGGAAAAAAGAATAATTTCAGTTCAATTAACCAAGTTATATTAATTAATTAATTCATAGGGAATCATCGTAAACTTCAATCAAAATTAAATAACAGATAATTAATTTTTAGATATTGCTTGTCCCTTCATAGTCTTTACCACTTCTTGGTTCTACTTTATGAATTTTTATATTTTAAAATAATTTTCAGAATAAGATAAATTTATTAAAACTTTTATTAAAACTTGAAGTGCAAGACACTTGCAAATGATTAGTTGTTAAGAAATTAATTTATTTTGTTCATAAAGCTATCTCACTTATTCATAGAACTATTTGACTTGCTCGTGATGTACAAGGCATTTAAAAATTTGATCTTCTTAAGAAACTAATTTATCTTGTTAATAAAAATATTTCACTTATTTATAGGGCTATTTCACTTATTCATGATATATAAACACTTGTTTATTATGTTGTAAAGTAGGTAGGGATATAAGATAATTACATATATTTTTCTTACATTTATTAGTGATAAAGGCCTTTGCTTGCCCAGTGGTAATGCTACTCTTGGGGTTCTAAGAGGGGGTGGTTTTAATGCCCCACATGGCACCTTTAATTTCTTGGACATTTATTGAGGGGTGGGTTCCAACCCCCACTTGCCCCCTTTGCTAGACATTTACTTTCTAGACTACAATGCCTGGCTACCCGCCGGTGGCCAAAAAATGCTGACCAATTTTTTTTTAAAAAAAAAATGGGCAGAAGCAATCATGTCATTTCATCATAAAAATTAATTCCATTTTGTCCTCAAGGTCCTACAATGATGTTTCATAATTTGTTGGGGGCTATTTGACGTTAAATTGCTATAGCCCTTGCTAAAATTTTCATAATACCACTCTTGGGGTGCTAAGAGGTTGGCTTCGATCCCGCTTGGCCCTTTGCAGGACATTTATTGAGGGAGTGGGTTCAAACTCCCACTTGGCCCCTTTGCTAGGCATTTTCCTCTCTTTCATTTCACCACCTTCATCATTTTCTTCTCCTTTCTTTTAGCACCTTAGCATCACCATCTCATTATCTCCATCACTTAGCATCATCCTTACCGTCATCTTTTTCGTTGACAACTACCCCCACCATTAACTATCATTGATTATAACCACTGCCAGTCACTTCCTCTTCATTTTCATCACCACACCATCGCTCTTAGCTTCGCCCTCAACTCCTCTACCCATACCTCCACCGTTCGCTTACCCACTCTCTCACTCAACCACCCTTCACCGTTGCTCAACCTCCTTCTTCGGCACCCACACCCAGCCTCCTTGCCGAGAATACAAAATATTCAAAATATTTAATCCAAGAATTGCACAATGCAATACTCGTCTGTCTTTTCGAGGAGTCTTTTATTAAATCCTTAAGTAATCTAAATGTCATGCAAATTCAATCACAAATTGACAAACCAGCAGCTCTTCCTTACTGCTTTCAGTTCTCTGGTTCTCTAGTTTAGGTGATGCTGCCAGAAACTGCAACAAGCTTGTCGGAGTTGGGGCCGGAAAACAGAGGAGAGGAAGAAGAGGACAGCGATGCTTGGTAGTTGACGGAAATGGAGACATGAGGACGGAGGAGTGGTGTGAGAAAGAGAGAGACGGCGGCTGGGCACCAGTGGCCTGAAAATGCTGACCTTTTTGTTTAAAAAAAAAGGGGCAGGGGCAATCATGTCATTTCACTATAAAAATTAATTTCATTTTGCCCTCAAATTCCCACAATGATGTTTCATAATTTGTTGGGGGCTATTTGACGTTAAATTGCTACAGAGATCCCTTGCTAAGATTTTCCCTTATGGGGACCTTAATTATAAACAAGTTTTAGTATACATTTATCAAAATAACTACTTTTTTTTTAAAAAAAAAAAAATTGTTCCCCAATAGTGAAAAAAATAAAGGGAAAAAAAATAAGAAAAGACCAACTAAAACTTCAAATTTCAAAATAAGTCTTGTTGCCTATAAGAGTATAGGTATTAACTACACTTAAGTAGTAATTAACAACTTATTTTAATAAGAAATTACTGATTTAGGATTTTAAAGTTCAAGTGGTATTTTCTTATCTTTTTTCCAAAAATAAAATTAAGAGTCACATTCAAGCTAGCATCTAGATTGCACCAACAGAAAGCAAGCGAAGCATCGAACAAGACCCCAACTTCAATCCAAACCAATCATTGATCAAACTACAGTAAAGATAAATGTCCACACCATCAGATTTGACCGTGTCTTTATGTGTTAAGGTCAAATACAAAATATTCAATTCAAGAATTATAGTATAGTATAAAACTAGGGTCGTCTCACTTTTCAAGGAGCCTAGCTTTTATTGAATCCTAGATAATCTAATTATCATGCAAATTAAATAAAACATGGGGAAATGTATTTTAAAAAAAAAACATTAATAACTAAAATAAAATGCAATTTAATTAACTACATAAAAAAATACCACCCAATTAAATCATAAGTATATATATAAATCCCACAAACACAAAATTAATCACACAAATTTAATTCACATATTATACAAACAATAATCAATTTGCAAGTAAGATATTTAAATAACAAAACAAGCCAAAATAACTCCCCTGTTGTTCACGTGCATGAAGTTGATGATGTCAGTATGCATATTGATGATGTCATCATGCATGGATTTGTAGAAGACACACAAATGGTTTCACGCTGGAAGAGAAATGAGAACATGATGCATGGTGAATGGTACTGTGGCTTCAGCGTGGTTTGAAGATTTGGCAGCTCCCCTGTTCTAAGTTCAGCGCAGCTCTACGATTTTGTGAGGAAAAGAGGTCACCGGAACTGGGGAAGGGGGCCGGAAAACTCGCCAGAAAATGCACAACTTCACCGGAGTATTGCAAACTCAGCTGGAAACTGAAACAAGCTCGTCATGCATGTGTTCTGGATCAACTCTCCCGTTACTACCTCTTCTCCTTTGAAACTCAATAGCGGTGGTAGGAGTGCAACTCCGGCAGTAAAGCCAATGACACTCTGAGAGCACAAGACCCACGGTGATAGCTTGTAGTTCGATGGTGATGATACTGAAACTCACTCTCAACGCACAGGGTAAAAGAAGGTATGGTGTTTGAAGGTGATAAAGGAAAGACCGACGGTGAAGGTTACCGGAAGTGGGGGTCGGAGATGGAAGGTCCGACGAGGCAGAGGAGGGTGACGGTGAAGATGGTGGTTGACTGCACTGTGACTGGTAGTAGTCTCAAGGTGATGGTGCAGTGAAGATGATGATGGTGATTGAAAATAAAGAGAAGGACAGTGATGACGATAGTAAAAGAAGGAACGGAAGGGAAAAAAATGATGAACTTGGTGAAATGAAGGAGAGTAAAATGCCGAGGGTTGTTAAGGTGAATGGTGGTGGTGAAGAGAAGAGGTCGGTGGTGATAGTGATGACCTCTTTCTTACTTCAACTCCCCATTTTGTAGTACCTCGGCAAGAAAAAATGAAAGAAAACTGAATGGAAGAAGGTTGCCGGATGATGGATTGATGTCGCCAGCGACTATGGTGAGGAGGAGAGTGTCACCGGCGACAAGGAAAGAAGAAGAAGTTTTCTGATGAGATGTATGAAGGTGCTGTGAACTCGGTTTTTTAAAGGAGAAAAAGAAATGAAAGTGATGATGATGAAGAAGGTTATGATGGGGATAAGATGCCTTGTCTCCCACTTATGTCCATTGTGTCTCTGCTATCGGTTCTCCATGATAAAAAAAAATATGTTGCTCTTTGGTCCAGTGCTGTCGGTTGGAAGAAGAAGAAGCTTGGTGCTTTTAAACGTGGCGCATGGAAAAAGCTTATGGGTCCTTTTCTGTAATTTTGCTCTGGCTCTTTTCTATAATTTGCCCCTGTCCTCAAAATATTAATTCTGAATTTCAAAATTGTCAATTTCTTCCCAAAATACTTGAAATGAAAAATTAAGCTCAACATAGCATAAAAAACATAAGAAATCTTTGCATAAATAATTAACAAATTATGATCATTTCGTCCTTATTTACACTAAATTCAATGCAAATGTCTTTTACTCAAATTAGTGCTTAATAATACAATAATACCCCAGAAAATACATGAAAATCCTAATTCAGTTATAAAATATCATATAAAAATATGGTTCAATCAGATACTCTCATAACAGAAAATCTACAATCCTCATCAAACTAAACACAAACATCTGTTATGGATGTCAAACTCAGAAATCAGCCCCTACCCAACAGCAAGGCGTCTTCAGATATTAATGTTCAAGCATTCAAATCTTACCTTCTTGAATGAAAACATGCATCATATTTCAAGAACTTGAAAACTCTGAGAAGATATCTATTCACCATCTGGAAACTTTCGATCCTGCAGCTCTACATAAGGCTTGTTTGGCAACACAATGTCAATGTGATTTTTCGTTTTACCAGACAAAACTACCCTCACATTTTCACCAAATCGAACGGTTTTTTAAACACACATCAGTAAGAGATCATAGGGCAGCTAGCATCATCTAATCCTCCATCACACACCTTTAACCAAAGTTGGCTTTTCTCAGAAATAAAAATTAAAAAGGATGGGTAGCAGAGAGAAATGCTAGTAAACTCAGCCCCCACTTACCCAACAACAACTTGAAGCGTCCAATATAAGAACTGACTGCAACTGACAACAGAGGTGATGGTGTTTGAGAATGCCAATGACATTGACACACCTCCATAGATTATATGAAATACTTAAGCACATCAATTACTAAGCTTTCTACACAGAAGTTCAATTGGATACCTGTTAACATGCATTATTGTTGGGAATATCTAGCTCCTGCTTTGTTAATTGATGATTCATAATTCTGCAATTCATTAAAATAAGATTTACATTTAAATTTGTAATCAAGAATAGTCCAAGTATTCCCTGTTTAATGGGAGCAATTGACACAATATATTTCATAAACTGCTTTAAACAAAATCTAGATAAATTCCAACTGAATATTCAATTTCGTCCATCGCTGTTGGATGTATCTGCTTTCTTAGAGTACTTAGTCATCCATTTCAGCTTGTTCTTCTCTGATGCATTCCGGTTTTGAGAAAACCTTGTACGCCCCTCCCTCAATGCTCCTAGATTTACCCCATTTCCAACCAAAATGCTTGTGACTGGTAGTAGTCTCAAGGTAATGGTGCAGTGAAGATGATGATGGTGATTAAAAATAAAGAGAAGGACAGTGGTGACGATAGTAAAAGAAGGAAGAGAAGAAGAACAAAATGATGAAGTTGGTGAAATGAAGGAGAGGAAAATGTTTTTGAGCAAAAAAAATAAAGGAGAGGAAAATGCCAAGGGTGGTTAAGGTGAATGGTGGTGATGAAGAGATGAGGTCAGTGGTGATAGTGATGACCTTTTTCTTACTTCAACTCCCCATTCTGTAGTACCTTGGCAAGAAAAAATCAAAGAAAACTGAATGGAAGAAGGTTGCCGGATGATGGATGGGTGTCGCCGGCGAAAGAAGAAGAAGGTCTTCTGATGAGATGTATGAAGGTGCTGTGAACTCGGTTTTTTAAAGGAGAAAAAGAAATGAAAGTGATGATGGTGATAAGATGCCTTGTCTCCCACTTATGTCCATTGTGTCTCTGCTTTCGGTTCTCCATGATAAAAAAAATATGTTGCTCTTTGGTCCAGTGTTGCCGGTTGGAAGAAGAAGAAGCTTGGTGCTTTTAAACGTGGTGCATGGAAAAGCTGATGGGTCCTTGTCTGTAATTTGCTCGTCCTTTTCTATAATTTCCCCTGTCCTCAAAATATTAATTCTGAATCTCAAAATTGCCCATTTCTTCCCAAAACACTTAAAATAAAAAATTAAGCACAACATAGCATCAAAAGCCTAAGAAATCATTTATATGAATAATTAACAAATTAAAATCATTTTTCCCTTATTTACACTAAATTCAATACAAATGTCATTTACTCAAATTAGTGTTTAATAATACAATAATATCCCAAAAAATATATGAAAATCCTAATTCAGTTATGAAATATCATATAAAAATATGGGTAACTTATGACAGAAAATCTACAATCCTCATCAAACTAAAAAAACATCTGTTATGGATGTCAAACTCAGAAATCAGCCCCTACCCAATAGAAAGGCGTCTTCAGATATTAATGTTCAAGCATTCAAATCTTACCTTCTTGAATGAAAACATGCATCATAATTCAAGAACTTGAAAACTCTGAGAAGATATCTATTCACCAACGGGAAACTTTCGATCCTGCAGCTCTGCATAAGCCTTGTTTGGCAACACAATGTCAATGTGATTTTTTGTTTTACAAAACAAAACTACCCTCACATTTTCACTAAATTGAACGGTTTTTTAAACACACATCAGTAAGAGATCATAGGGCAGCTAGCATCATCTAATCCTCCATCACACACCTTTAACTAAAGTTGGCTTTTCTCATAAATAAATAATTAAAAAGGATGGGTAGCAGAGAGAAATGCCAGTAAACTCAGCCCCCACTTACCCAACAACAACTTGAAGCGTCCAATATAAGAACTGACAGCAACTGACAACAGAGGTGATGGTGTTTGAGAACGCCAATGACATTGACACACCTCCATAGATTATATGAAATACTTAAGCTCATCAATTACTAAGCTTTCTACACAAAAATTCAATTGGATACCTGTTAACATGCATTATTGTTGGGAATATCTAGCTCATGCTTTGTTAATTGATGATTCATAATTCTGTAATTCATTAAAATAAGATTTACATTTAAATTTGTAATCAAGAATAGTCTAAGTATTCCCTGTTTTATGGGAGCAATTGACACAATATATTTCATAAACTGCTTTAAACAAAATCTAGATAAATTCCAACTGAATATTCAATTTCGTCCATCACTGTTGGATGTATCTGCTTTCTTAGAGTACTTAGTCATCCATTTCAGCTTGTTCTTCTCTGATGCATTCCGGTTTTGAGAAAATCTTGTACGCCCCTCCCTCAATGCTCCTAGATTTACCCCATTTCCAACCAAAATGCTTGTTACTCCCATTTTTGAGACCTGAAATTGCCGTTTCCCACTATTAAATGTGTAACATATATGTATTGTACTCTTTCCTCCCAAGGAAGATGAGCAAATAGCAATTCCACAATGTAACCATTACTGGACACCTTGGAAACGCGAAAGCAAATATTGAGAAGAAAAATGAAGAAAGTTTCACAAAAAAGAAAGAAGTTTTTTTACCGCTTGGATGTTCCTGTTCTCGTCATCAAAGAATAGCATAGAATTAAATGGAGCCCCAGTCCTCGAATGAATTCTTTGAAAATGATATGTTTTATGTGTCCAACTCGAAAATATTTCCTGAATAGGAGGAAAAAACAAATTAAAATTGATAAACACATATACCTCATTACAACCATTTACGGATTCCATTAGTTTAGGAAACAGGCTTCTATTTTTCGTATCCGCTTTTTTGGGCGTTAAGACAAATTCTATACAAGGTTAGGGGAGACAAAAAGGCATGCAACCACAAGCTTTAGTTTTTTTTTTCCAGCATAGCAATAATCTCCTACTGCGGAAGCCAGTGCTCGAGTCATTTTTTTCCTTGGCGCGTCAAAGATGATATATCAAAACAGAACAAGGAAAAGAAAGATTAGAGAATGATTCAATGAACAAACTTGAGCAACAAACATTGACTTGATGCTCAATTTATCAAGAAATGTTCATGCTATATCAGCAGTTGGTGATCTAGAAGCAATGGCAACATCAATCCCTTTGTCTTTGAGTGCATATGGGATTCCTTTGGCATGAGGGTACAAAGATGGCATCTCACTCGACACTCGCTGAAATTTGGTTTGGCGTAAGTGATAACTCCCCATTTTTAATTTATTTGAGACACATTTTGATATAATTGAGGAGTTATTAATACTAATTTAAAGTGATTTTTTTGAAATTTTATAAGATATCATTTGGATACATCATTTATGGGATTTAAATTAAAATAAAAGTTTTCAAGTTTAGGAAAGGGATAATAATAAGAAAATAATAATTGAAATTAAAAAAATAATAAAATAATTTTAGTTTATATTATTAGTATTAGTATTTTTTTTGTTTCATTTTATTTTCTTATGTCCATTCCAGTCTTCCCGATTTGCTTTAGAAGAATAGCAAAATATTTGAATGGAGTTAGAAAGAGTACAATACGACAGCGTTTTTTGGCTGAAGGAAGGAGCTGAAATATTGACCTAAGGGAGCTACGGGTTTGGAAGGGGGGAAAAAAAGACACAGAGGAGGCGCAGCAGAAAGAACAGAGTATTGGAGGATTCATCATTCATCATCTTCAAATGGGAAAAAGCGGAGAAACAGAGCAGCCGACTTGAAGCAGAACAGATGATTGCGGAGGCGATCATCATCATCGCGAGCTGAGTGTAGAGGAGAGCTGGAACAGAGGGACGCGATTTAGTGGCAGCCGGTATTGCACTGTGGAGCCGTCCCGAAGATCGCAGAGCTAGAGTGAGCGAGAGAAATCCAGAGGCAGCGACTGGGAAGAGAAACAGAGAATTTAAAGACATAGCAGAGGCAGCAGCTGTGAGGCAAAACAGAAAGAAGACTATTGTAGTGCTGTGATTTTTTTCCCTTTCCCTTTTCTTTTGAGTTTGAATTCTGAAATTGCTATTGTTGTCTGGAACTGGATTAAAGCCATGAGTGGCTAATTGTTCTTAAATCTAGAGTAATTATGAATTAATTTGAGGATTTGAGCTTGTATGAACTTATTAATTTGTGTTTATTGTTTTTTTTTTTTGTTTATTTAATCTTATATTATTTTATCTACTTTGTGCTTGATTATCACTAAATAGAAAATTGGAGAATTTAGATTATTCTTGGGAGAGGGATTTTAATTGGACCATAAAATTAAGTAATGTGATATTAGAATTTATTCTAATTTGCCAATAGGATAGGAATATACCTATTGGACTCATATAATTTTATTATAGTGAATTTGGACATTTATTGCCTCTTAAGTGAATTGGTTAGAAATAACAATTTTAACTTAAGAGAGGGGTATGAGTAATTGGAAGATACTTATATTTATTTAAACTCTAAATTAACAAATTAATATTAAGTGCTTTTATTTGAGTAAATACATGCTCTAAAACTTAAAAAGGAGATTAGTCACTCTAGGTTGTTTTTATCAATTTGAAATTTTATAAACATTATATTTGTTTCTTTTTCTCTTATTTAAATTAATTTCCAATTTCTTTATTTGATTTGCTCAACTTAAATGAAAATGAGAATTTTAATGTCTCATTGTCTATTACCTTAAATCTCTATAGGACGACCTTGATTTGTGGTGCTTATTTAAAATTTAGTAACATCAGTAAATGATTGAATTATATATTGAAATTTCAAAACTTTTGCAAGGAACCAACTTGAGTTATACTGATCTGGAAGTTCTTTTTTTTTCACTTTCTAAATGGCAATTTCCTTACATCATGATCATATGAAAGGGTAGGCTTGGCTTTAAATTATCAACCTTTGTGGTTTGTTAGGTTCAAGCCTCTCTACATGATACATTTTGTACAAATTTTGATGAGAATAAAATGGGAATCCTTAAAAGATGAGAAATTGATAATGTTCTCAAGTCATTTCTGAGGCAAACAAACAAACCAACCATATACAAAATATAGTTTTGAAGGAAACATTTTTTATCTTCAAGTGTCAACGTAGCCTCAACAACTTTTCTCAGCGCAAGAAAAAAACAAATCTCAACTTTAGACATTGTATAGCCGGGTGAGGTATAAATGAAACAACGAAATCTTGATCGGTTATCAATGTGACTATTTATGTACTTAATATAAGACCATAAATTATTTCCTTTGGTCTTTAATACAAGACATACTTAGGGAGTTTATTTTGATTTTAAATATAAGATATAGTTTTCATATTTATTAGTCTTTTCCTAATTTAACCATATCAATGCCCCCTCAACAATAATGAGGAGGAGAGGGAATGTGGGAATTAACAAAGATGACTAGAATATTTAGAAAATACATTCACTAAGTCAACTAACTTTAATCAAATTAGGTAAATATATCATATATTAAGGACTGAAGGGAGTATTCAAGTTATATAAGAACAAGCCTCAAGGCCTTATCAAATGATTAATTGCAATTTTCTGAGAATAAAATTTTATTGGATGATGGATTTTGTCACCAAGCAAAGTTGAGCTTGGTTAAGTAGCCAAACACAGACAAAATTAAGACAGAGAAACCATTGAGCATCCAAAGAATATGACAGTTCAACTCAGTTTGCAAGGAAATTTAATCATATTCTGTGATGAAGTAATGAAAAATAATACACAGAAACCTGCCCTTATATTCATATAAGAACTAAAAAACTAAAACACCTAAATCTACACCATTGATTAAGCATTTTGCCCCTATCGGTTTTTCAGTTAAATTTTTTTTTTTTGATAAAACAAAACAAAAGCAACAGACTAACTCAAAGACATATCAGCACGAAGACATTCCTCTAGGAAGGACGGCGCCGTACGAAAACCATGAAAACGCAACTCAATACTGTGTGCTTCTCGTGCCAGTCAGTCTGTAGCACCATTACTCTCGCGACAACACCAGACCATGTTCGCATGCCACTCCTGCTCCAGCCACCGCCTAATATCCGTGAGTAGATCAATCTGGGGGTGATGGTCAGACCAACTCGAAGAGAGCAACTCGACAACCTCCTAACAATCCGTTTCAACCTCCACCCGTGTCCATTGTAATTCCCATGCTCTTTTTAAAGCCCATAGCACCGCCCAAATTTCAGCATGTAGACTTGTACCATTGCCGATGTGGAACATAAATCCATCATGCACCTTCCCTTCATAATCCCGTGAGATCCCGCCACATGACGCTGCAACACCTCTACAAGAGCCATCTACATTATATTTGAAACAACCCACAGGGGGGGTTGCCACCGTGGGACTCTTTCCCTCTCTAAATGCAGCTTACAGAGGTCCATACTTGAACAAGCCACAATAGCCTTCCCCTGATAAAGAACCTGAGAATAACTCTTCAAATTTCCATCAAATATCCCAGCGTTCCTATTCATCCAGATCTGTCTACTAGTCACTGCAAACCATGATGACCAACTGACTTCCACAACCATGCACCTTTGATTGAGATTCCACATAACCCAGCTGTACGATCCATTTAGAGCAAAGAACTTGTTACGGAGTTGTTGAGGCACCAAATATTCCGATACAGGCCTTGCATATTTGCAGTCACGTAAAGCGTATAAGGTATCCTCAACACCGCCCAGACACAGACTGCAAATAGCTACCGATTGAAACCCTCGAATCACTCTAGAATAATTAGTAAGCAAGCGATCTCTACAGCACAACCAAAGGAAAGTTTTACACCGTTGTGGTGCCGACACCTTCCAAATCTTCCGCCAACCTCCTACCCGTCGTGTACCTCTAAACCAATCCAAAAACTGATATGCGGACTTCACTGTAAACTCACCATGAGATGAGAGTCTCCAAACTGGGGTGTCGTCTCTGGTACTGTGCACATCTGGCCTAACTTGTTCCATGCACTGTAGCATGTGCGCAGGAAGGAGACCCCTAACCATATTCCAATCCCAATCACCTGAAGCCGTCAACATATCCACCACTTTCAAATTTCGAACATCTTCCTCCAACCTTCCACTGGCGTAAACACTTAGTTTCTCATGATTTGGAAGCCATACATCCTCCCAAAACCGTACGCACTGACCGTTACCCACCCTCCATCTGATACCCTTTAGCGTGTCAGACCATGCGTGGTTAATCCCCTTCCACACTTGAGATTGCTCTCTCCGTTTCCCAATTCTTGGAATTACATCATCCCTACACTTATATTTCTCCCTAACAAACCTCACCCACAATGCATCTCTGTGCCGTACCAAACCCCACCCAAGCTTCATCATAAAGGCAGCATTCTGCCTTCTAGCGCTCCTCAAACCAAGACCTCCATCCTCCTTTTAACCACATACATCCTCCCAGGCCACTAGATTCACTTTCTTAGAGTTTTCACTGCTACCCCATAAAAAGCCCCTATAGCGTTTATCAATTGCATAATATGTTGCGACGGGCAGAAGAGTCGATTGCATTGTATAAGCGGTAATAGCTGACGCCACCGAAGAGATCAATGTATGCCTGGCTGCTAACAAGAGACTATTGAGTTTCCAATTCGCTAACTGCGCATCCATCTTATTCAAGACATATTCATAAGTTTGAGGTGTGACCCTTTTGTGGTGAAGAGGAAGACCTAAATACTTGCCCATGTCTACTGTAGGAGTAAACCCCAAGAACTAGCTAATTTCATGTCTCCTGACGTGATTCACGTTCTTTGAAAAGAAAATCCTGGACTTCGACACACTTATCTTCTGTCCGGATGCTAGGCAAAAATCATCCAGGCAAGCCTTTAACAGGCCTGTTTGTTCAAGATTTGCCTCAACAAATAAAATCAAATCATCTGCAAAAAACAAATGGGAAACCGTTGTACTATTCTTCTTCAACCGAAAAGGCACCCACTGGCCATTCCTCACTTCACTCTGGATTAGATGAGCAAGTCGCTCCATAACCAAAACAAAAAGATAAGGAGACAATGGGTCTCCCTGTCTAATACCTCGAGTCGGCTTGAAACTAGGTCCCCTAGAGCCATTCCACAAGATCTGCATCTCAACCGTAGACAAGCAGACCTTCACAATATCAAGAAACGTAGCTGGCACCCCCAACTCTTGCAAACAATCAAGAACAAAATCCCAGCGAACACGATCATATGCTTTCTCTAAATCAATCTTCAATGCCATAAAGCCCTTCTTCTTCCTCATAGTACGCATCGAATGGATTACTTCCTGAGCAAGAATGACATTATCGGAACTCATTCTCTCGGGCACATAGCTACATTGATTTGGAGCAATAATATCAGGCATAAGAATCTTTAACCGGTTTGCCATCACTTTCGTCACTACCTTGTACACCACATTACATAAACTGATTGATCTAAAATCCTTAAAATTCTGTGGCACGTCCACCTTCGTAATTAAAACTAAATTGGTTCCGTTAATGCATTGTAGATGTTCGGGTGAACAAAGATGTCTTGAACCAACTGGATTACTGATTTACCGACCGTCTCCCATTGACTCTAGAAGAATAAAGGATTTAACCCATCTGGTCCCGGAGCTTTCAAAGAACCCATGCTGAATAACACCTGTTTAATTTCAACGTCAGTCGCCATCCTACCAAGGGAAGCCAGCACCTCCTCCTCTACCTGGGGAAATGTATCCCCGAAATTAACCTGGGTAAATGGGTCTTGTTCTTCCCTATATAACCTTTGAAAGAAATTGGTCCCCTCAGCCTTCAATTCCTCAGCATCATAACACCACCCTCCATCCTCTCGCTGCAATGCTTCTATATTTTTCCTCTTTTTACGACCATTCGTCACCGCATGGAAATACCTTGTATTTTTATCCCCATGGGAATACCAATTACATCTAGACTGTTGAATCCACATAAGTTCTTCTTGAATTAGGCATTTTTCAAGCTCCATCCAAACCTCGGATCGTTTATTATTCCAAAAAGGACTGTTTTCATCTTTATCCTGCAATTGTTCTAAGTCACTGAGCAAAGTAGCCTTCCGGAGATTAATATTTCCAAATTGAACCTTATTCCATCGCTGCACCTCCTTCTTAAAATTCTGAACATTACTACTCCAATTGTCCCTAACATTCCAGGAGTTCTTGACCACTCCCGAAAAGCCCTCATCCATAACCCATGGGGCAAAGAATCTGAACTGGTCCCTTCTCAATCCTGGGCTATTTGGCCTCATCCTCAACAACAATGGGCAATGATCGGATTTAAACTTCGGTAAGTGTAACACTGATGCGGAATTATGCTTCTCTAACCACCTAGCATTCGTAATAACATGATCAAGTCGGCTATGAGACGAGCCACGTGACCATGTATATAAAGGTCCTTGAAACTCCAGTTCCCCCATCTCCCTCTCCGAGTACCACTGCATAAAAAGACGATCACCACCTACAAGTTTTTATGCACCGGCTTTCCTCTCATCCCACCGTAACGTAGCATTAAAATCCCCACCAACGCACCACCTACCCACCCCCGAATTTTCTATTAATCGGAGTTGAGTCCACAATTCTCGTCTTCTAACTGGATTAGGATGGCCATAGACCACCGAAAGGTCCCAAGAATCTTCCATCCCCACGTTAAAAGTTCTATGCAAAACTTGCCCATGCTTCATAGTGACTGAAAAATCAACCTCTTCATCCCAAAAACACCAAATCCCTCCACTAAATCCCACTGCATCTACCACTTCCCAATTCTTAAACTCCCACCGTCTAGCTAACACTCTAGCCTTCTCACTACTTTGACGAGTTTCTAATAATGCAACAAACTGGAAATTATATCTCTTCCGCAACTCCTTCATTAGACCCATAAAAGCCCTACCTCCCACGCCTCTAACATTCCAAATTAGTATTTTAAAATCCATAAACAACTTACTTGGAAAGGGGAGACACTCAACAATTATAGCCCACCTCCATCACCTCCATATCATCAACTCGAGAATGTCCCATAGGTGGAGGGACTATTCGCATACTTGTGTCGGGGATAGCGCTTACTCCTGGATCATAGGGAATATCCATACTCATCGTAGCGGAATGAGTTCGTTGACGATGAGGAGATCGATCGGCCAACACCTCCTTCAAAGCTAATTGCAATTCATGTCTAACCAACGCCTGGGTCTCGCCTTCCGTAACCTCCACCAGGCCCACATCCACCTGATCTCCAGCCTTCATCAATGTACCCACAACACTCTCCTGCGCACTATTCCTATTGGGCTCCACCACTTTCACCATGTCAATCTGCTTCAAACTCTTTGCTGTAGGCCCAGTGGCTTTCGACGATCCCAGCCCATGCGAGTTTCACAGAAACTTCTCCGCTCTCTCTAGCACCTGCCTATCCGAGCCACGTGAATCACGCATGTTACTGCTTTATTTTGACTGACCCTTAACCATATCCCGTGGGGATTGCTGATCCTGCGTAGCTGTCGGCACAGAATCCTCGTCCATCACTAGAGCATTAAAACGAGAGCCGTTATTCCCACCTCCTACGCTCTGCCAAGAATGTCGCCCCTTATCACTCACTTTCCCGCTGGAGGGACCTAACCGAGAGTTTCGGCGTGGATGTTGAACTACCATCCACGGTTCGAAAGTGACACCGGCGCTTCCCCGTGGCATCGGTTGCACCACCGGCTCACTATGCACCACCTCCGACGTTAGACCGTTAGTGCCCCGACTACCCCTAGGATCTATACCAGACTCAGACGCATGTTACCCCTAGGATCTGTACCAGACTCAGGCTTTTCAGAATAAATTTACACCTTAACAAAAATAATGTGATGACATGTGAACTGTAAACTCCTCATATTTGGTTAATTAACGGTCAAAATTAACAAAATATTATCCAGAGCAAAATTGCCCCATTTTGACAATTCTGGGGCAAAATTGCCTCCGGAAAACTTCAAGGACAAAATTGCCCTTTAACATTAATATTACACACACACACACATTAAGTATGGCTAAACAATTTAATTCCCCACTCAAATTTCATGTATAAATAGCCGTGAGCTCTCAATTTTAATGGAAAATTAAGTTTTTTGTCCTTATGGTTTTCACTCGGTGCAACTATCTCTTCACTTTGACTCGGTCATAACTTAGTCCTTATAAAATAAAGGTCAAGGATTGAGTTGTAGCGGCTGAAGATCATCTTCAAGATTGGTGTTCTTAGTCAAAAACAGATAAAAAAATTCAGATGTTTTACTCAACTTGCCTTCCCATAAGTGTGTTCGGTTTGAGGGGAGGGGAGGGGGCTATGTTACCTTGGTTATTTGGTTTGTTAAAGGGGTAAGGAGGGGATTTTTTGTAATGAGAGCAAAAAATAAAGGGAGGGAAGGGAATGAGAGCCAAAATTTTGGCTTCCCTCCCACTCAAAAATTCAAACCAAATGATAGAATGACGATCCCTCCCTTTCCCTCAAACCAAACATGAAGGAAAACCAATTCAGGTCCTTGAAGAATGTCAAAGATTTCTCTATTTGGTTAGGGTTAAAAGGAATTGAAAGTTTTATCGGCAAAAAGACAATGATGCCCTTGCTTTATTTTTTTAATTTCCTTATTTATCTTGTAAATGTCTTTCTTTGTCTTATGAATTCTTTTATTTATCTTGTGAATAGCCAAAATGTTTTTGTTAACTCCCTGGTTTCTTTTGAATCCCTTTATTTATCCTATAAATGCATTTATTTGTTTTATGAATACATTTATTTGTCTTGTAAATGCCCTTATGAAAAATAAAATAAGGACAACATTGCCGTTACACCAACAAAATTTAATTCCATTTTGGTCTAAGTGGTGTAGTGAAATTTCAGAATTTTTTAGGGATTGACTAAAATAGAACTGCTTTCATAGAGCTGACTGAAATTAATTAACACTCACTACTACAAAAAGGGGCTTTAACCTCCCAAATTTGGCACCTTTAACGTCCCAAAACAGGGGGACGTATATACTGGGGGCGTAGTAAGTTGAAACAAACGACGTCCCAAATGATAGGGACGTGTAAAGTCGGACTTTAGGCGTCCCAAACTTTAATTTGGGACGCCTAAAGTCCCCAGAGTGGGACTTTAGACCTTCCAATTCTTAATTTGGGACGTCTAAAAGTTAGGTTTTTTTTAACCCTTATTTTACATTCTGTATTACCCAACGAATTCAAACTGCAGAAACAGAATAGAAGATGGATTCATAAACCATACTATCCGTTACAAACTGGTAAGGACATCCAGCACTACAATCTTTACTATATATACATACAATAACATACTACTACAAACTACAATTTCATACAACCTACTACAATTTCATCCAGCACTACAATTTCATACAACCTACTACTATATATATCAACAAAAAAACAACCAGAAAGTGTCAAAACGCTGTCATCACACAACTACAAACTGATATAAAATAAAAAGTTTACTGCTCTATATGTTGAAGAAGATGTCCAGCCAAAAGATCTCTGATCAAATCAGGGTCTTCACGTAGGTAGGCATCTTCATTATCAAAAATCTGAAAATTAGAAAGTAAGCTTTGATGAAATGAATCTCAAGCAAATGAATTAATTAGCATTTCGATTAGAACACCAAAAATATTATAATTTGAGAATGAAGAAGTGATTACCTTTTCAAAATCGCTAGTAATTCCACTTTGAGTTATGTTATACATATAAAGTATAACATAATATCCGCATTCAGTGTTGCCAGGTTGCAGAGGGCACTTTAAATCAAAGGGATGCAATTGGTTGTTAAAATCAATAAAGGTATGTCTAAAAGAACCGTCAATGAAACAATTAGCTAGGATCGAATGTACTTACTATCGGATAAAACCACTTTGGCTTTTTAACAACTGTACCCTCGCGTGACCCACCTAGGACTCTATATGTTTTACAAGCACTATCATGAAAATCAAAATGAACAGAAATTAGAACTATTGATTTTTGTAAAGAATCAATGAAATACAAACAGAATAACTTACGTGTCGAAGACGGATTTTGTATCTCTGTCTGGCTTTTTACCTAAGGGATCAAACCAATAGACTACGTGGCGGCGGGGACATATAACACACAAACTCCAGTGGTAACTTTAACAACATGTACATATTAAAATGAAGTTAGATGAGAAGACAATTATTTATTAAACTTCTTAAATTGACAAAATGTAAATACGAACCGTTGGATAATGGGTGCTGGATAACAACGAAGTTTGGTCTGTCCCATTGTATAGCCGATATAGTGAGTCCTATGCGCCACAGTACAAGTATCCCCTGTCGTATTCACAGGACATAAGAATCCATACCAATCACATCTTTCCATGTTTGTGCAGAGAGCGTGGAAGGTGCTATAATAGAATTAAAATAAGGAATGAATTATGGAATGTATGAAATCAAAAAACCACTAAATGAATTCTGTGGGAAAATTGAAAAGAAACTTACCGGACTGCAAATTTCACCCAGCCTGCATCTATCTCCTCCAACCTGATAAACTGCTTGAGATCTGTATTGTCAATCGTGTAGGGATACTCCACTTGGCCCACAATCCCTGCAGGCATCTTCAAGTCAATTTGTTTAACGCCCTTGTAGATCTTGCGCAGCCGTGCTAAGTAGGGCCATTTGCTCGCAGCTTCATCATCCTTTTAGAACATCAAAAAACAAATTGTTATTAGGATGCCAATAGATTTTCAGTAACAGTAAGGTAATTCCTACCATTGGAGGTGTTACGTCTGAACCAATAAGATTGCGAGGCCAAAGGATGAAAGATCCTATCGCTTGACCTAACGTGCCAACCTCTGGATCAGGAACAGGGATGGCTATACCTTCTTCCCCCTTTCTAACACTCGTCACATTCACCCTACGAAAATCCTCCAGAATTTGCTGATTATGGTGGGTGGTAGCACGAGTGTGAACAGAGCATCAGCAACAACATGCAACAGTGGATCATCCAAATAGAGGGTGCAAGGGTCTCCCGACACTGGAGTGGGAGAAGGGTCGCCAAGTGGTTGCGCCAGAGGGTTGTAACTTCCTCCGGTGCTAATGAAGGCCGGGGATTCCTGAGTTCTATGCTCGTCCCTTGCCCTTTGTGCTTCAAACATCTTTGCCATTTCAAGTTGAAGCTCTAGCAACAGCTCTTGTCGGAGCTTGTCGCGAAGGTTGGCCTCGATCTCTCGTTTGAGCTCCTCTCGAATCTTGGCCACAATGTCCTTACTAGGTCCAGCTTGTGACGAATAACGTGGGTCTCGTCCAAAATACCTTGCGGCACTAACTCCCGGTGTCTCTCCTCGAACACGACCAAGGTCATCTGCCTTCCCAATAGCCGTTGACAAGATGTCCATCCGTTTACTTGGATTGAATGAACCTTGGCTACTCTGCTCGTCCAGTTCATCCTGTAGCATGCAGTTTATCGTAAATGTATCGAAACCACTCGCGATATGTAAAAAATTAGGTACGTATGGTATAACTACTTACAATCCTCACAGCAACCTCAGCAACAGTCGGATTTATGTACTTCCTAGCCTTAATCCTCCCTGCTTTCCATTTTTTGTGACGTGGAGGAGGTGCTGGTGGCTGGATAACAACGCTAGGATCAGATTCTGCTGCTTCCTTCATTTTCTCTAACTCTTCTGCCATCATTTGCCGCTCAAGCTTCCGATATCCATCGTGAGACATGAAATGTTGATATTTATTTTCTGCTTGCCTCTGGGCATTTGCTGCACTTAATTTCTATGAATGAAAAACAACAAAAAATAAATCAACAATATAAAGTATATGAAAATTACAAGTTATATATCATGATGATAGAAATCTTACTAAAAACTCAGGATCTGCTCGTGATGCCGCAAACAACCTCCAGTCCTCTGGAGACAAATACGTATACTGTGCACATGGATCCTTACCCCTAAGGGCCCCTCGAATGTAATGTGCTGTTAGCTTGTTCTTGAAACCTTTCCAACGTACACGAACCTCATCCATCCAGTGCCTATACATCTCCGTGGTGTCTGGGACATCGTATGTTTGCTGCAAGGTAAAACATAAGATTATTATATTTCAAACAATAAGAACAAAGCTACAATGCATCAAAACTTACATACCAAAAGTTGCTGCCAAATCATGTTTTTCGTTTTTGGGGGAACCAATCTCCAATTATCGTAGGTAATGCGCACTTTGCTTTGAGCCAAAAGTCCTACGTAGCTAATGAAGTGGTCTTCCTCAGGACCAACTGGATTCAGATTGTCATCGAAGTCTATATGCAGCCTCTCCTGTTGATGTTCATGACGTGCAACCAATGCTCCCATCTTTGTACAGCCTCTAACCCTCCTTCTTGCAGGGGGTTCAACTCTAGGCCTTTCATCATTGCTAGAGCTTTCGTCATCTCTACACCTCTCGTCATCACTAGAGTTGTCCATATTCCTGTTAACACACAAAAAGCGACATCAGAAACATAAATAAATTGCAATGAAAATGAAATATACTAAGCGGGAAGTAAAACAGAAAAAACACAGTTCTCGTTTATAAATTAAGGTCTTACTCTATATTGTTTCCTATAGTCCTTCACCATGGTCATTTCTTACAGCATATTCGTCATCATCTACCAATTCTACTTCATTTGTTGGAGGTGTAGTTGTTGTGAAAGGTGGTGTGTCATCAAGGTTGAAGGTCGGATCACCATACTTCTGTTTTTTACTTTTAAGGACAATGGACATGTTTTTGCTGGCAGGATTGGTGACATAAAACACTTGTTTTGCCTGGCTTGCTAAAATGAAGGGTTCGTCTCTATAGCCAACTCTTCGAAGATCGACTGAGACAAATCCAAATTGTTTATCTATTACCACGGCATTATTGCTAACCCACTTACATTTAAATAAAGCAACTTTGAACTTGTTGTATGTCATCTCCCATATTTCTTCTATAACTCCATAATAGGCCATAGACGCTAATATGGGGTTTTTGTCTCTCGAACTGGAAAAGTGCATAGATTCAGCTTCTACCATGACCCCACTATTTTGCATGGTACTTCTGTCATCTTGCTCTTTGGTATAGAAAGAATAGCCATTTATATCATAACCGGTCCAAGTAATGACCTCAAACGAAGGCCCCCAAGCTAGCCACTCGATTGTCTCAGACACACCGATCTCGTGCAAAACCTTTTCCTCGAACCACTGCATGAATGTCTTGTTTTGCTCAATAGCAATCTGCATGTCATTCTTCCTTGGATTCTTGTTCTTCAAAGTATTTCTGTGTTCATTTATGTAAGGTTGAACTTCTTCCATATTATTCAGGATATACAAGTGGGCTTGCAACACCTCTTCACGAGGAACATTCTTCACTTTCAGTCCTCGTGTTCCCTTGCTTCTCCCTTCTTCATGCCGAGATTGTTCCTTCTTCCCTGACATATAATCTTTGCAAAACTCCATAGCCTCCTCAACTACATATCTTTCTACTATTGAGGCTTCTGGTCGATAAGGATTTTTAGAATACCCTTTTAAGATCTTCATGTATCGCTCAAAAGGGTACATCCACCTCAGGTAAACTGGACCGCATAGCCTTACCTCCCTCACCAAATGAACTACCAAATGCACCATTATATCAAAAAATGAAGGAGGAAAGTGCATCTCTAGTTGTGACAAAATAATGTAACCCTCATTTTCTAGTTCATCCAACTTTTTAGTGTCAATGACTTTGTTACAGATAGCATTGAAGAAAACGCACAATCTTGTCACTGTGGTTCGTACTTCATCTTTCATTATGCCTCTAATAGCTACCGGTAATAGTTGTTGCATCAACACATGATAATCATAGGACTTCATTCCCACTAACTTCAAATCGTCCATTGAGACACATCTTCTCACATTCGAGGAATACCCTTGCGGCACCTTCATTTCATGCAAACACCCACACAAACTTCTTTTCTCTGCTTTTGATAGTGTATGCGCTGCTGGCTCCATGTATGCCCTCCTACCATCATCTCTTAGTTGTGGATGTAACCATTCTCTTATTCCCATATCGACAAGGTCTAATCTGCCATTAATCCCATCCTTAGTCTTCCCTGGTATGTGCAAAAGCGTACTGATAAGGCTATCACAAACATTCTTCTCCACATGCATCACATCAATGCTGTGTCTCACGTCAAGCGAACGCCAATATGGAAGATCAAAGAAAATGGATCTCTTCTTCCATATGTTCTTCTCACCCGCAACCCTCTGATTCTTACCAAAAGTGACATGGATACGTTCCACTCGACTGTAGACTTCCTCTCCGGTTAGTGACTTTGGAGCCATTCCATGCTCCGGTAAGCCGTTAAACCGCTTTCTTAGCCTACGATACGGGTGGAACCGATGAAGAAACCTCCTGTGGCCAAGGTAGACAGTTTTTCTTCCATGCTTTAGATGTTGGAAGTGTGTGTCTGCTTCATATATTGGGCATGCTTTATGTCCCTTCACGCTGTACCCTGACAAGTTTCCGTACGCAGGGAAGTCGTTTATCGTTGTGAAAATCATTGCACGTAGCTTGAAAGACTCCTTCTTATAAGCATCAAACACATCTACGCCTTCCTCCCACAACTTCTTCAAGTCCTCAATCAAAGGCGCCAAATAGACATCAATATCGTTCCCTGGTTGTTTTGGTCCAGAAATCATCATAGATAGCATCATATACTTACGTTTCATACATAGCCAGGGAGACAAGTTGTATATTACAAGGAGAACTAGCCACGCACTATGTGTGCTAGTAAGAGTTCTATACGGATTGATGCCGTCTGTACAAAGCCCAAGCCGTAGGTTTCTCGGCTCGCTGCCAAATTGAGGGAACATTTCATCTATTTTTTGCCATTGTGGAGAGTCAGCTCGGTGCCGAAGATATTTCCCATCAGATATTCTCTCATCAGAGTGCCATCTCAACTTCTTCGCTTTTGTTGCACTCGCAAACAAACGTTTAAAACGTGGTATTATTGGAAGATACCACATAACCTTTAAAGGTTGCCTTTTACTTGTCACATCACCACAACCACCATCTTTTTTCACTTTGTATCATGCAGTTTTACACTTAGGACACTCACTAAGACCTCCGTACTCATTTCTGTACAGTACGCAGTCATTAGGGCAATCATGTATCTTTTTATACTCCATACCCATTGTAGACAGGATTTTCTTGGCCTCATACATACGATTTGGAAGTACATTATCCTCCGGAAACATATCACACAATAGTTCAAGTAGCAATGTGAAACTACTATCGGTCCACCCACAAGTTGCCTTTAAGTTAACCAAATGTAATGTTCCTGTCAGCCGCGTGTACTTACTACCACTGTACAATGGTGTCTCTGCATCACTCCGCAGGCTGTCATACTCCTGCGACTGCGCAAAGGATTCTGCCTCAACATCGTTAATCATTCTCTCCATTCTATCTTCATCTATGACATCCACAGCTTCCTTCTTGTGTGACGGACAATCAGTTACTTCCTCACCATGCCATATCCACCTTGTGTATCGCAGATTTATTCCATCACAAAGTAGGTGATCCTTTATGACATCAACATCCCGTCTACTCTCATTCAAACAATTGACACAAGGACAAAAATACTTCCCATTTCTTGCAGGAGCATTCTTTTTAGCGAATTCAATAAATCCGTCCACCCCTTTCTCATATTCTTCACTAGTTCTCAAAGCATTCATCCAACTATGATCCATTTTGTTACCACCTAAGGCATTACCAATAACATTCACACGTTTAGTACAATTCTCAACGACATATGATGGGATTGCCTAATTAAGTTATCAACCCAATTTAGGATTTTAAAATATGGGCTTAATAACTTTATTGCCCCCTCCTAGCCTCATCTCTCCTCTTAAAAGAGTTTCAGTGCTATGTAACTTATTTTTTTAATAAGTATATGTATATAAAATTAATGTATAATAAAATAAATACAATAAGATTAAATTAAAGAATTTTTTTGAGGTTTGGAAGAATTAAAAACAAAACGAGTTTCATATTAACAAAACAATTTTAAGTTGAGTTCTTCCAAAAATAAAATTGTTTTATTGAAAATATTTAGATAAAAATCATTTAATGAATATTGGGGTTATGGTTTTCTTTTTAAGTTTTGGCTTGAATTATTCTTCATAATTCGTTTGGAATACAAGAATTTCTTTAATTTAAACATTTATAATACTTCAAAAATACATTATTATAAAATTAGTTTAAATTAAAAAATATATTTTATTAAATAAAAAATATTATTAATAACAGAAATATGTTAATATAATTTCAATTAAAAAGTTCTTCAATTTTTTAAATTCAAATCACAAAAATTTTTCTTCCCTTCCCCTACGGTTTTTTAAATCTAATTCACAAATTTTTTTCTCCTTTTCCTTTGCTCCAAATCTCTCATACCAGACATTCTCCACTTGACTAACCCACTTGATAATTTCTTTCAAAGAACAATATTATTGATAACGAGAATACCAAACATTCTCTAATTGACTAACCCACTTGATAATTTCTTTTAATCAACAATATTATTGATAACGAGAATGACCTACCCTGAATTTGGGGCATTTGACAATTTAACTTTATCTCCATTGGCTTATAAAAGCTAGATTTTCCTAAAACTGAACAACAGGGATTTCTATTATACAGCAATTTAAGCAATATAACCACAACAAACACATCAGGCTAATCTCAACTATCTCAATATAAGCAATATATAAGCACAATCTCAACCATTTCAAGTAAATTTATATTTCAAAAACAAAATATACCATTCTGTTACAAAAAAAAATGAAGAAAATAACCAACCTGATCAGGGGTGCCCACTAGCTAGTATGTTGGAGAGGTAGAGAAGACGTTGGAGATCCACGGTGGTGTGCACAACAATGGAAGGATGAAGGTGGAGGAGAGAGCAAAAATCTACCCACTGTGGAGGAGGTGAGGTTGCAGCAGGGTCGGTTGCAGCCGTTGAAGAAACAAAGAAACAAAGAGGAAGAAGAAGAAGGGAGGAGGGAGGAGTTCAACAAGGGCCGACGGTAGAGGAGAGAGCTTGAACAAGGGAGGAGGGAGGAGTTGAAGAAAAAAACAGAGGAGGCCGACGGTGTGGGTGGGGAGAGGAGGAAGAAGAGTAAAGTTGTTGTTGAGAGGATGTGAGGAGAGGGTGTGATAGATGAGAAGACCGCATGTCAGACAAGTGTCTGACATGCGGGTAGGAGACGCCTTTAGGCGTCCCAAATGCCATTTGGGACGCCTAAAGTCTTAGTTTAGGCGTCCCAAATCCATTTGGGACGCCTAAAGTAGTGACTTTAGGCGTCCCAAAAACCCAGCTCCAAGCGCTAAAAAAATTTATGAAATTTATATTTCGCGCCAGGAAGCACTTTAGACGTCCCAAATTAAAATTTGGGACGCCTAAAGGTTCCCCTACATATATATAATTACGAAAATGCCACCGCCTCCCTTTTTAACCACCCAATTTTCAATTTGGGACGTCTTTTGGGGTAGTTATATCTCAATTCTGTAGTAGTGACTCACGCCTCTGTTTTTAGCTCCAAACTCCAGCCCAACTGGAAATAAACTATAAATAATTTTGGGTTGAGATGCAAATTTGTTCCAAAAGTTTTCACTTTGGAGCAATGTTCCCCCAAAATTTTTTTAGGTTTAATGTTGCCTTGGAAGTCCCGAAAGTATTAAAATTGAGCAATATTGCTCATTTTCGTTAAAAAATTGACAATTAACGTCATTTTTGAACAGTCAACATTAGTTTTTTAACGGAGTAAGGCAACATTATTACAATTTAAAACCTCCAGGATGACATGGAACATGAAAAAACTTCCAATACAACATTGTTTCTCAGCAAAAAACTTATGGGACATATGTGCTCATTAGCCTAATAAATTTTCTTTAATGCTAAGCACTCAACAATGCCATTGCGGTTATTTAATTAAAATCATATGTTTCTGTTGATTTATTCCATCTTTACAACTTCTACGGGATGTAGTGCATGCATGCAATTTTTGTACTTAGCTTAGGAAACCAATAGGTATAATCATTACTACTAAGTTGAGGTTCTTGCATCACCTAAGTAAAAGAATGAATAACAAATATGGGGCATAAAATGGCCCTTGAGTAAAAAGAATGATCAGTATATGAGTTATTCACTTTCCACTAGAATATCTAAGAAAGAATCATGAAAAACGTATTGAAAATGAAGTTTCCTTTTTTGTAAACTTAGGCAAGTGTATTTGAACAATTCATTCACCGGCAGCACTTGCAGCACTCAAATCCACAGAAAGATCAACATCCTGAAACAAACAATAAAGAAACTAATGTGAGCAAATGAGGGATTGCTTGTTAATAAAAAATTTGCATCAAATTTTTCTGCGAAGAATAAAATACTATAGCATACCATGGTATGTGAAGGGTTATTAATTATTTAAAAAAGGATCTAAATTGACAACTTGCTTGTAAATAGACAGAAACATGCCATTTTTCTGAAATGCGTATGAACAGCCTGTACATCTTTGAATAAGAAATTATGCTTTATTTGCCAAAAAAATAACAGTAAAATAAACAGAACAAAAAGGAAATCATTCCAATATTGCACAAAAAGTGTTTTTTAAATCGAAAGGTAAGATTTACCAAAAGATGGTGCTAGACCATATTGAGAAATGATGTGATATAAGAGATAAGAGGGAAGAATTACAGATATGATTCTAGAAGTGATTTGATGAAATATGCAATTTCATTAAAATATCGTACAATTGATAATTACCTTTCTAGTGATCTCATGTACAGTGCAAACACATCTTTTACCATGGACTCAAAGTGCGTAGTGGTGTCATAGCTCTACAAGTAATAAAAAGTCAGTTAGTAAAACTGATTTTTTTAGATAAAATGAAAAAGTCCCCTTAGGTGGAATAAGAAAGATGGTAAAACCTCATATCCCTTGTGACGGAAATCAACCAAAGACAAACATAACGCTACCCATTTGAAAATATGAAGTAACTATAGGTCAATACTAAAAGTAAAAAAGGATATTTGGTTGTGTAGAGACCTGAACCATTTAACTCCAAAGCTTTTTTAAAAAAAAAAATTAAAGTGGTCTTTAACATGGTATCCCAATCCCACAAATCAAGCAGGCACATTTGTAATGGTATGGTATGCAATTTCTATATATAAATATATATCCCAATTCTAGTTTCCTTTCACAAGGGATAAGGAAAAGAAAGCAAGTGAAAAAAATAAAATAAAATAATTCAAAGAGATTGTACTTACAGTAGAGATAAAGCAACCTTCGGCTTCGTATTCATTCTCAGGTTCATATCTGTCATAGAATATCTCATCTACAGGTCCAAGTAGATCAATACCGGGCTTCAATTCCACCTCAGGTTGGTCAGTCTCTGCTTCTGCCGAGACAAAAGCAATATATTTTCCTTGTGCTGCAACGTTGTGAAAATAACAACAGCAAAAATGATACCTAGTTACCATGCACACCAAGAATCAGTTCCTTAAAAGTTGGAATCATAAATTTACAACTAAAAGCTCATTATTCTACTCACATCAACTTTAAGATTTGTCATTCATAAGAAATTGAGAACATAATGCATCCCCATTTACATTTTAATTTAAGATTTGTCATTCATAAGAAATTGAGAACATAATGCATCCCTATTCACATTTTAATTTTAGTGGTCTCACTGTCTCACTACTTCCTGTCATTGTCATTCTTTGGAGTTAGAGACAAGCACTACAAAAAAAATAGCCAATTACCCACTGAAATTACCCACGGAATTCCGTCTCTGAAATCAAATTACCGATGGATTAGGGATAAAAACAGAATTACAAACGAATCACCGACGGAATTTTTTCCGTCTCTAAAAAACCCGTGGCAAATTGATTAACGACGGAATTTTTATTCTGTCGCAAATTACCGACGGATTACCCATGGAAAAAATTCCGTGGGTAATTACCGACGGAATTTACCTACGGAAAACTTCCATGGGTAATTACCGATGGAATTTACCGATGGAAAAATTCCGTGGGTAATTACTGATGGAAATTACCCACGAAAAATTTTCCGTCGGTAATCACCGACGGAAAATTTTTCCGTCGATAATTACCGATAGAATTTTTATGTGGGTAAATTCTCTCGGTAATTTAATATTATATTTTTAAAAAAAATCCACGTGGCGACCTTAAAAGAGGCCACGTTGACATCACCGAAAGCCCCCAACCGCCCAACCCCGCATCCGGCCCCGACTGCCCCCGAGAAAAGGCCACGTGTCTCTGTGAGATAATTGTTGCATTTTGTGACAAAGGTGGGATTCGGACCTCTGACCTTTAGTATGTGTTCTGATGCCTTTTCCAGTTGAGCTGCTTTCACCTTGCGTTATTTATTCACGTAATAATATATATAATGTAATAATTAAAAAACAAATATAATATTAAGATAAATATATATAATTAAATATCTATTTATATTTAATTACATATTTCATTTTTTATAATATAAAATATAAAAATTTTTAATTTCAAATTTCGTTTAAATATTTAATATTAATATTAATATATATAATATTACATATATATTTAAATATAATTATATATTTCGTTTTTTATAATATAAATTTAAAATTTTTTAATTTCTTATTTCAATTAAATATTTAATATAAATATAAATATATATAATATTAAATATATATTTATATATAATTATATATATTTGTTTTTACGATATAAAGTTTAAAATTTTAAATTTTAATTTCATTTAAAATTTTTATTATTAATATTATATATATTTAATAGATTATATTAAATATTAATTTTATGATATTAAAATTTTTATTTGTTATAGATTATTTTTATTTTTATTATTTTATATAAATTATTAAATGATAATAAAAAAATTATTAATTTTACCAATTGATTACCCACAGAATTCCGTCGGTAATTTCTCATTCAAATTACTCACAGAATTCTGTGCGTAATGCGTGAGTAATTATCGATGGAAAAAATTCCGTGGGTAATTCATCAGATGTTACCGACGGAATTTTTTCCATAGGTAATTAGAGACGAATTACCCACGGAATTCCGTCGGAAATTTCTTATTAAAATTACCCACAGAATTTCGTGGGTAATGCGTGGGTAATTACCGACGGAAAAAATTCCATGGGTAATGCGTCAGAAGCTACCGACAGAATTTTTTCCATGGGTAATTAGAGACGAATTACCCACGGAATTCCGTGGGTAATTTCTCATTCAAATTACCCACAGAATTCCGTGGGTAATGCGTGGGTAATTACCGACGGAAAAAATTCCATGGGTAATCCGTCAGTAATTACCGACGGAATTTTTTTCGTCTTTAATCCGTCAGTAATTATCGATGGAATTTTTTTTCGTCGGCAATTCTGTTGGTAATTTTTCCGACGGAAAATCCGTAGGTAAATCGTCCAAAATTACCGACAGAAATAATTCTGTGGGTAATTCCGTCAGTAATAGCATGTTTTTTTGTAGTGAAGTCCTTTATTACTTCATACCTAAGAAGGTCATTGTTTATGCTTTCATCATTTGTGATTTGCAAAATAAGAAATCAATGAAGGCTAGGGTTTGTCCTTACATATCTGATTTGTGACCAAGTTGTTTTTGCGGCAGAATGACCTGAGCTGAGTGAAAATCATTGGTATTTGGAATAGGATGACTCATAATACATATAGCACGTGCAACTTTTCCGACCTTTTTGACCCATCAGTTAGTAAATTTTTGCAAATGAAGATTAAACTCGTTATCATATATCGAGATTAATTATGTTACTTTCTCGTTTAAACCATGAAAAGTTGCTTTTCTAATCACTAAAACATGAGACAAGCTAATAGTCTAAATACTCTTAAGAAATCTAACTATTTACCTTATCAGGTAGATATGAGGGATCACACACAACTTTCTTGCATTTGGCTGTTTCCCCTTCAGATGTCATACCAATGGCTTTCCTGCTATCATCAAACTCAATCTGTGCAGTAGAAAATAAACAATGAGAAACATGAAACAGAAAATAAAAAATATTAGAAAAAGAACAAAAAATAGGGCATAAAGAACTTGGGAAGACAAAATGAACTTTAAGGGCTTGTTTGGTATGAGGGGAGGGGAGGGGAGGGGAGTGAAAATGAGTGGAGGGAAAATTTTTTAGAGTTGAATTGTAAAAAAAAAAAAATCGAAGAAGTGGGGTTACAAGTTTTTAATTTATTTTTTACTCTTTCATCTTACATCTTCTCTTTAATAAAATTTTGTAATCCCACTCCTCCAATCTTTTTAAATTCAACCCATAAGAATTTTTACTCCCTTCCAAATCCCTCATACCAAACAGACCCTAAATCAGTCACAAATGATAAGCCAGAGAAGAAATATCCTTACCATTCAATTTAATTTCCTAATACTAGTCATTCATCACTATGAATTTAAGCAGACAACTCATTATCATTGTGAATTTGGGTATCAGATTCAAATGCTCTATAGATGGAAACCTAAAATTTTTGCATTGCTTTATAAGTTTTAGAAGTCAAATAGGTTAAGGATATATAAACTATATATTGACACAAGAATGTAACCTTTTGTGTGACAGAGAATCAGAGAGAGCAAGAGAGATAATAGGAAAATTCTTAACGCAATTTGCTTCATTAGTTCATTATTCAATAAAACACAAGAATGTCTTTGTTTTGTCCAACAGAAGAAACCAAGTTAGAATGAGGGAACAAGTTATGACAAAGAAGTAGTGGGAGTTAGAAAAATACGAACCATGAAAACTTTTGTGACTTATAGGCTAATTACCTTCCTTAGGACATATGAGGAAACACTTTGAAAGTAATTCAAACTATCTTCCAGAAAATACTAAAGCATGATAATGGACTTGCCTTGCATTCTAGTTTGTTGAGCATGTAAGTTCCGCCATATACTGCACTTAAACATGCAAATGCCTGTTCACCATCAAAGAGATGAATGTTAGCTCCAAATGCATAATAACTTAAAAGGATAGGGAGAAAGAAAACCTCCCAATCCGTATAATGGATATATGAAAGGTGAGCCTCCTTGAAAATGTGCCAGGGACTTTGCATAAAGCTAGATAGAATTGAAAGTAGTATTACTAGCTTGTGTAGGTTACCAAGTAATTCTAACTACATAAACTTCAATAGAATCAACTGAAAGGTATGAGTTAGAAGATCTCATGAAGAAAAGATAAAGGAAGCCTGAGGAATCAAGGTAATAATATTTGGTATATCCAATATTCATGGAATAAACTAGTCCACAAGAATAATAAACTCAATATTCTTTGTAGTATTACAAGATAGAAAGAGAGAACATTATATGCCAAATGACTATATGGTCCATAACCTTGTGCTAAGGATAATTATATAGGTTGTGTGTAAATGTTGCAGGGAAATTTATTATATATTACACACACTTCTTTGGTCCTATTTAAAAGGTAAAGAAAGAAGAAATTTGTTTATCCTATTTAAAAGGCATCGAGATAAATTCTTATATAAATGTACAATTTTACCTTTCATTTATTATTGTATCGAATTTGTTCTCTTAGGATATAATTGACAAATTCCTAATTTATTATATATTTTTACAATTTATTTGGGGATTTTGTCATATTACTTGAGTTTAAAATGCTTTAATTGTGATAAATAGATATTAAAAGTAAATTCATTAAATTAGGATTAAAAAGATAAAAATTGTCAAAATAATTGTAGTTACTCTTAATCATTGATTCTTGAGATGATTTGATATTGGTTTAATTGTTCCTAATTATAGGTGCTTGAAAAAATTGGATTAAAATTAAAAATGGCAGTTTTGGGCTCAAATTCAGAAATGATAGTTTAGTCCCATGAATTTTCAAAATGACGGTTTGGTCCACACCAGAAACTACAGCGTTGTTGTCTGTTTATTAGGTCTGATTTAGAGGAGCAGCTCGAAATATACAGAGCCAGAGCAGCCGCGCATCTTCCTCCTTCACCTTGGTCTTCAATCACCTTCACCATCTACATCTACCACTGTCGCCGGTGACGTCCCTTCCCCCATTGTCGCCGGCGACCTCCTTCCTTTACACAGTGCACCGTTGCTTTCTTCAACTCAAGTCAGAGCTACAGCCGCAGCCTCCATAACCTTCACCTTCGTTTTCTTCTCGCCATACTCTCTGCCGTGGCTTTTCTCCATTTTCCCCCTCTGTCAACCACCCATATCTCGTTCTTCATCATCCATTTGTCATTTAATCAGTGTTTATCCATGGTTGAACTGTTGATGAGGAATATAGCTTCTCCTTGCATGGCTGTTCTTGGCTAAATTCCATTAATCCTTTGTTGCAGTGGCTATGACACGAGATTGAAGCTTCATAGGAGAGTTTTGCCTCATCCATTTCTCAATTTCTACATTGTATTTGTCAGTCCTAGCTTTTAGGATGAATTTTATAATGTTGGACTGATTTATCTTGATGTATTTGGATATTGGATGTGACTTGAACCTTTGTTAGATACTTAAAATTGTGTTTAATTAGCTTAGTTATCATTTTTTTGTGCTGGTTAGTCATTGAATTGATGAATTTGTGAACATTTTGTGCTAAATTTAAGGTGGCTTCGTTAGTGGATCAATGGTGTATTGTGTTTACATTGGTTTATTGAATATGAATTTATTAATTGTGTTTAACATTGGGTTTTAGCATCATTAATCTTGATTTTTCATATGCGTGACCATTGTTAAATTAAGATTAATGAGAAAATCATGTGGTAATGCGAGGTGGCTCAGTTATTGAATTAAAAGCTAAATACGATTTTTAAGTTCACTTAACTGCTAGAGTGTTTAATCGATTTAATTTAGAGAAATTAATATGCAAGGTGGCTTGATAATAATCAATCTAAGTTAGACCTAATCTAAGGGATAGCCCTTAGGGTCTGTTGAAGCTAGCATGATTAATCTCCTATAATTATTTGATGTGAGGATTGCTTGCGCTATTGCTATGAGGGATTGCTCATTCCATTTTTTATCTCCTTGGTTCTCTTATTTCATTAATTCCTTCTTCATTCCATTTCCATCTTTATAAATTAAAATCCCAAAAAGAAGTAATCTAAGACCATTTTAATTCCATTTGCAAGAGTAGTTTTTCATAGATAAAAGACCAAACCATTTTCTCCATTTTTTAAAATCAATTTTGATACTTAGTTTACTTAGGAATCATTTTCATTTTCGGCTCCATAAAATAAACACGATGCGGATTGTGCTGTTATATTGCAGTATTATTCAGTACTTGAATCTCCAAGGCGGCTAAAGGGGAGTTTTCAAATTGGCGCCGTTTCCAGGCAGCCAAGAAATTGGTTCCTTGGTAAGTTAAGTGTCAAGTTACAATGACTGGAGTGTGTTTGCTAATAATTAGTGTTTAGGTAGTATAGTTTAGGTTGATTTTCCATACCTTTGTTCTTGCATTGTGCCCTGAATTTGACTTGGATTACTACAAATCTAGGTGCAATATAGTTCTGCAATTTGACTTGTTGAGAACGCTTGCTGCACATTGGTAATTTGACCGAGGAATCTTTTTACAGCATATTCTTGGTCTAAGAAACTGAATTTACCACTTTGGTTGAGACTTGAGCATCGAAATTCTGCTGTCTTGTTTATCACAACTGTGATTTGCAAGCTAAACTTTATTTCTGATTTAGTTTTATAAAAGAAAGATGAAGATTTCTCAAGCTTTTGAATTGGCCTCTTCTTGATTTTGGTAAATTTGATTGGTGTGAATTTGGTCCAACTAAGTGCAATTTATTTTGGATATGTGATTAATTTGAACTATTACTCTTGTGCTTGGTGTATAATGTGGACTCACAGAGCTTTGACGTTGACATAATTCTTGTTATTTGACAAATCTCTATTTTATTATATATTTTCATATTTTATTTGGGGATTTTGTCAAAATAATTTAGCTTAAAATGCCTTATTTTTGTTTAATTGAGATTAAAAGTAAATATATTAAATTGTAACTAAAAAGAGCAAAATTGTTAAAATAATTATACTTACTTTTAATCATTGGTTTTTTCTGAAATTATTTGATGTTGGTTTCAATATATTTTAATTGAAAATCTTTAAAATTTTGGACTAAATCTGAAAATAGCAATTTGGGGTTCAAATTTGGCAAATGACACTTTAGTCTCTTGAATATGAAGAATGACAGTTCAGTACCAATTAAAACACATCGTTTTACTCCTAATGGACTAGGTCAGACGTGAAGGAGCTGTGAGCTAAAAGGGAGCTGTGGGGAAAAATAAAAAGGAAAACGAGAGACTCGAGACGATAGCCGCAGACACACGCGAAGAACGAGAGAGCAGCGGCGAGCTTTGGTCTCCAACTCCACCCTCGTCTTCTTCTCTTCTCCTCGCCGGCGACTCTAGCTACACCGTCACCATCCATCTTCGTCGCCGGTGAGCTTCACAGTTTGAGAGACAGAGATCAGCCGCGAGTTTAGAGCTAAGAGGAGCTGAGAGTCGAGACAGGAAGGGAGCTACCGAAAGCAGAGAGCTGATTCTCTTCTCCATTCCTTCATCTCTCCAGAAATCGCCTACCATCCCAATCATCTTCACCGTCGCTGGCAGCTATCCACCCACGTTCACCTCCAGTTCTTCACCGCCGGCACCATCCACCAACGTCGGCCTTCAATTCTCACCACCCCATTACCGCCAACAGCCTCCCACAGCAACCACCATCCTCCCCTCACCTTCCATTGGTCCAGGCCTAGCTTCCTCTGTTTCTGAACTCGTCCCAGCAGTGGCTTTCTCTGTTCTGATTTGTTGGGTTTAATTTCAGCCCTGTGCTTGATTGGTTTAGTGTTAATTGGTTAATTTAATCAGTGGTTTGCATAGCTGGAATTGTGACATTATTTGGTGGGCTGTTGTGATAATGGGCAGTGGCTGATTTCCCAATCCCTTGTAGTATGAGGCAATGGCATGAACTTGGAGCTTCAATAGGGGAGCTTCAATGTTGAATTAATTTATTTTGTTGTACTTGGAGAATTGGATATGGCTTGGATCTTTGTTAGATACTTGAAATTGTGCTTAATTAACTTAATTATCATTTTTTTGTGCTGGTTAGTTATTGAATTGATGATTCTGTGAACATTTTGTGCTAATTTCAAGGTGGTTTGGTTAGTGGGTCAATGGTGTGTTGTGTTTACATTGGTTAATTGAGTGTGAATTTATTAATTATATTTAGTATTGGGTTTTAACATCATTAATCTTGATTTTTCATATGGGTGGTCATTGTTAAATTAAGATTAATGAGAAAATCAAGTAGTAATGCGAGGTGGCTCGGTTATTGGATCAAAAGTTAAATATGATTTTTAAGTTCATTTAATTGCTAGAGTGCTTAATCAACGTAATTTAGAGAGATTAATATGTAAGGTGGCTTGGTATTGATCAATTTATATTAGGCCTAATATAAGGGGTGGCCCTTAGAGTCATTTTTAGAACTAGCATGATAAATCTCCCATAATCATTTTAAGTGAGGATTGCTTGCACTATTGCTATGAGGGATTGCTTATTCCATTATTGATCTTCTTATTTCTTTCATTTCATTAGTTCCATCGTCATTCCATCTCATATTTTCAAGAAAAATTCCAAAAAGAAGTAATTTAGGACCATTTTAATTCTAGTTGCAAAAGTAGTTTTTCATAGATCAAACACCAAACCATTTTCTCTATTTTTTAGTCAATTTTCATACTTAGTTTACTTAGGAATCATCTCCGTTTTTGGCTCCATAAAGTAAACACGATCCGGATCGTGCTGCTATATTGCAGTATTATTCAGTATTTGAACCCAAGGCAACTAAATGGGAGTTTGAGGAAATTATTTGATGATTCAGTATTAATCTGCTACTGCAACTGTGGAAATTATTTGTTGTCATTGAGGAAATTGGTTATTGATTTTGTGAGGATTGTAGATCTGATTTTCGGCTGGCAATTTTGGAATTTTGCTAAAAGTCTTCAAAACAAAACCTAGGATTTAATCCTAAAATTTTGGTTCTGAGTTTTGGAGTTTTTGTGGAACTTATTGCTGGTTTGAATTTTATGACAAGCTTGAACTGTTGGAAGACTCTTGCTAAATCTTGATGGAGAGTTACGTTGTGGTGCCAACCATATTTTAGCAAAGCTAATTCTCATCTAAACTGTTCTATACTCTGCAAGTTGCAGGACAGTTCGAGATCATTTTCATCTTAATTGAAATTGTTGATTGGTAGCTTCAAGCTGATTGAATTCTTGGTCTTTTTGTCTCTCTGTTGCAAGTTGTCTATCTGTTACTCTGCTGTGACAAGGAGTTTGGAGTTGAGAATCTGAATTTGTTTGTGTCTTGTGTTAATTGGTTGCTACAACAATTGGAAAATAGTTTGTGCTTTGTTTGCTGGAAGTTTTTTTGAATTAAATCTGTTATTGGAAATTTGAAATTGTTTGGAAGTTGGAAGTATTTTATTTTATAACTTGTATGGATAGGATTAGCATGACCATCATGAGTTTGGATATGGGTTGAAGTTTTGCTGCACTTATTGAGTGATTTGGAACTGATGTAGACTCATTAAACGTTTGCATTGAGAAATTGAGTTGGTTAGCTGCTGTTTGTCTTGCATCAAGATTGTTTTTGCTGTCAATAGTGAGCAATAAGTTGAATTGCATCTATGTTTGACAAATTTTGCAATCTGAACCCAGCATTGTGATGTTTTTGAGCAAAACATTGAGTCTAATGTGTTGAGTGCATGAATATCACATTTTGTTGGTAAAAGTACTCTAAACTGAAATTGCAGCATTTTGTGTGCCATCATATATCTCACCTGTGTTGGAGAAATTTTGTTGCTGCTAGGATATTTAGTTTACTACAGTCATTGTGGTGAATTGTGATACTATTGTCAATATTTGCTCCTTTACTTGCTTGAAGCTCGTACCACACATCTTGTGCCATTGAGTTTTGGATTGCTAGACTCAGTATCATTGGTTGCTGGGTTGTTAATAACTGTAATAAGCATTGCAGTCAAATTTCACATTTGTTGTCAAGTTCTGACCCTATTTCAACCCCATATTCACTTAATCATTGCTGGGATTTCATGAAATTCATGCGTTGTAATTGGTTTTATGCTTGCTGGAATTATGGGAAAATTATCTGGATTTGAACTAGACACTGCTATCTTGTGTAATTCCATCAATTTCTAGCAAACTCAATTGATTTTGTAGCTGGAACTAAATGTTACACACTTGAAAATTGATTAGAGTTTGGTTGAAATTCAGTTGCACCTTCACTCGAGCTTGCTGGAATTTTTTTTTTCCGAAATTTTGCCCAGAAATTGATGAGCTTTGATTTCCTAAGGGCTTGTTTGGTTTGAGGGGAGGGGAGGGAAAATGGGCGGAAGGCAAATTTTTTTGAGTTGAATTTAAAAAAATTAGAGAAGAGGGGTTAAAAAATTTTAATTAATTTTTCTTACTTTTTTATCTTATATATTCTCTTTATTAAAATTTTATTACCTCACTTCTTCAGTCTTTTAAAATTCAACTCATAAAAATTTTCCCTCCCCTCCATTCCCCTCCAAATCCCTTACACCAAACAGACCCTGAAGGTTTGGGCCATTTTAAGCAAGTTCAATAGCTTTGCTATTGGGTGTAGTAAATTTTAGCCAAATTTCATCATTTTGGGCAATTTTCAATTTTTTCTTTATTTTCTAGAATTTTTCCAGATTTTTCATTAGGTTAGTTTTTCAGTTTTCTTCTTTGATTTCTTCCAATTTTTAGGATTCATTTGCATCTTTAGGACTTTTTAGAACTTAGAATTCATTGGTATTTAATTGAATGCAATTTGAATAGCTTGGTCTAATGATAATTATGAGTTTAGGTTCAATACTAATCTTTCTATGCTTTTTTTTAAGGAATGATGGAACATCCAATCCAAGTGGTCCAAAAGACTTTTGATATGTATCCTTCTTCTCACTGACTTTTTGGTTCTGGGAATTAAGTTTATGGCCTACAAACGAAATAATGCAGTGTGATGAAGATGCACGTGGTCCTTAATGTGAGAAATTATGCAACACGCAAATTTCTTCTTCTCTTGCGTTCAGCATCTTTTATGGAGCAATTGTCCTTATTTAAAGTCTATCTAAATCTAAGAAAGTGTATGTATCTTTAACATCGATTGGGATATTTTTCTTCAAGTAAACAAGATAATTAATATTATCTCTAGTGTTATTAATAAATGTTTACTTAATAGAAGAAAAATCTATATAATCACTACTGTTATTTTATATTGCTTTTCTTTTCATTACTGCCCTTTGTTGAAGCACGAAACAGGGGGAAAAGCCCCATGAGGATTCATTTTTTGTACCTTTTTTTTTTTTTTTTTGCGTCAAAACTGTATTTCAATAATAAGATCATGATGTCCATTATTTTTAAGGATAATAAATATATTAGTTTTGGAAGTCGAATTAATCTAAAAGCTAACTAGCTTAGGAACTCATTTCGAGACAACTATTTAATTTGAGATATAGTTTAGGAAATCTTCGAAGCCCTTAAACGCTAACTGTAAGTTTTCAAGTCTTCTAGCTTACAGGAATAATCAAGCCTACCAGACTTGACCAAAAGCTTGGGCTTCCAAATTGCCTTCATAAGGAACAAATCATCCCCACAAGATTCTACTTAACGTTCTTTCGGGGTTATTCAAAAGCCTACTGTACTTTTTGTTTTTTTTTTTTTTAAAAAAAGCCTACTGTACGTGACCAATAAAAGGCCTACTGTATTCGACAGTGAATTAACTAGTCGGCAAAAAAAAACAAAGAAAAGAAAAACAGTGAATTAACTTACACTGCCTTCCCACTGCTAACTAATACTGCCTCTAGTCATAATATCAGGAGTCTTCTAGAAGGAAATTATAGACTAAAATATAAGAGGTTGAGAGAGTAATTAAGTAGACAAAGTTAATAACTTAACCACTTCTTATTAGTTTAAATGAGTTGATTAGATGTGCTTTTGGAATAAGTACTAGGGGGAGTATATTTTTTGCAGTGATTGTTTAACTAGTATGATTTGGATATGGAGAAGTATAAATGTGTATTCCAGGATGCTCCATACTTGCAGCCATAACTTATTTTTCAGTCTGATATGCTAAACATGGGAAAACTTGCTTCCTTGATTAAGCAGCTCTTATATTATAGACAGGAGGAAGTGTTTGATAATATAAGTATAAACTTTTTTTACCGGAAATTCCCTTAATTGAATATATATTTTCTTATAGAAAATAGGACATACACTAAAAATTGTTTATGATATTTTGTTAGAAAAATTAATCTCCTTCATTACTAGGATAATTGTATTCTTTTGATCTATTAAATGTTACAAACTATTATAAGCTAAGAGTCTAGTTTAAACAAAATAAAATACAAGAACCTGATTTAAAATTAAGGTAAATTATAAGAACTTTCATGTTAATTTTTTCAATTTTATATGAGCTTAATTCAGTTTTTTTTATGAACACTGGATTGAGATGTTAATATCCCAAATAAAATATGAAAATATATAATAAAAATAGAGATTTGTTACATATACAACATAACATGATTTTACGTGTCACAAATGTACATTGAATTAAAAAGATCAGAAATTGTTTATTTTTAATTTCCCATTTTATTTTTGTCGACCAAAAAAATAATATTGATTTTCCAATTAAGTGAATTAAAATATTTCTTACCTTTGTCTGTTTCTTTATGCTCTATACTGGTGTATTGGAAATCTCCTTATGCTTTTGGGAGTGAAACCTAGCTAAACGTACTAAATTATGTTTGAGTAATTACTACTTAACTAAAGTTTCTTTTAAAGAAGAGTTTGTTTAAGAAACAAATAGCATCAATAACTGCACATAAGATGCAAAAATGGGGTTTGAAGAATAATTTTTTTTAAGATTTCAAGAGGTTTAGACAAATTATTGCATAATTTAACAAATTTTAGCACTTTGATTTTCAACAAGAAAATAGTGATTTTTGTCAAAAAAATTCTCTTAAAAAGGAGAAAAATTCTCTAAAAATTAAGGTAAAGTACAAGCTAGATGGAGAAAAGAAGTTTCTCTCCAAAATAATTTTAGAAAAATGATCCTCCCGAAATTTCTTAAAAAATCTGAGCTAGAGCTAAAAATATTTTTCTTCAATGCCTTTTATAATACTAGTTACATTATATTCATCCCCAACTCAAGAATCTTCAATTTCTCTGTATGTCCTTTTCTACTCATTCTTCATTTTCTTTATATTCTAAACACTTGCAATTTGGGCAATTGTAGCAAAGGATCCTATGACTCACAATTTGATTAAAAAGTCATATTCATCTTACATATTGAGAATTATATTAATCCCTCTTGCACATCTTCTAGTCTAAGAATAAAACGCAAACAACCATTAGATCAAAGTATGCAAATATATTACAAAACAAAGCATCTACTGATTGATAGAAAAATTAAAGTGAGATAATGAGATTTGGGCCCCTAGATGATGGTTGTTAAGACTTTATTCCCCTAAATTGGAAAAATATCAAATCTAAATTGTAAAAAAAATGCAATAATTGATGTCGGTAACCCATTCATATTGTTGAACGATATGAAAACGACATAAAGTCCATTAAAGTACTTTTTTTTTCCCGATGAAATACCCATTAAAGTACTTTATCAACACGTTAAAGCATACTTTAGCTTCCACTTTTCTATATATAAATGAAAAATTTTACTTTCACTTATGTTTATTATATATTTTCATATATGAAAAAATGTATATATTTTCACATATGTAATATGGTGGCCGACAGTCTCGTCAAAGTTTAAACATTTTTTTTATGAAATATATAACATTTAACGCAGTAAAATGAGTGAAAATTATAACATTTATGAAAAAACTAATGTATTGTACAATGAAATTATAAAATGAGTGAAAATTAAATAAAAAATTAAAGAAAAGCCTATTGAGTTGTTAAGATTATAAATTCATGATTAATATCTTTTTTGGTCCTTACAGCTTATTTTGGTCTCTATGGTTTTGTAACGACTTGATTTAAGTTAATGGTACGGACCAAAACCCAAATTCATTAAAAGTATACAGACTCGTCATTGATGACCCCAATTTTTTTGTTCTTAATGTCCTTTCAATGCCAAACATTTACTATTGTATAGAAATATTGATGCAATTTAAAAGAATAGTATGTTAAGCTTGCTAGGTATTTTTCTGTTCCAAATCATTCTTGATATCTAGTTTCTCCATTTCAATCACCCAGCTTACCAACTTATATCAAATGCATGCAAACAAGACAAATAAAATGTGATGAAATATGGGTGGGGGGAAAAAAGGAAATATCTGAAATGTCAAAAAGAAAAGTGTGATATGTTTGGATTCACTTAAAAGGAATAAACACCATCAAAGATGAGCAAGGGTATGGAAAGGAAATGGTTGTTGGTCTCTTAACAAATTATTATGCTTTTATCTTTTCTTGTTTTACTTTTATGATTATATTGCATGACATGAAGATGCTCACAATTATTGATCTATAAAAAAAATGATCTATAAAAGGAGTATTTTCTCAAAAAAAAAATTTTTTTTTTAAAAAGACGTGAACCTTAACTGGTGGGGGCTATTTCTAGATTAGAGGAATATAACTTTGTTTGATCATATTTTTAAATCCGAATAATTAAAATTAAATCCATCAATATTCATAATTTGTTATATTTAATAAAGAAATTTTCATAAAATTAATATATAAGGCCACTGAGCATGATAAAATCGAAAAAAATTAACATGAGTTTAAAAGTGAGTTAACAAGTGTGTAAACTCATGAGTTTAACTGAATTTACACCTACACGAGTTTACCTGCGATTCGACTTGATTTAATAAGGTAGAAACGTAAAAACAGTAAACTTAGATAATCACCTTCTAAGTTTGACAACAAAGCTAATTAGGGGAAATTAATCCGAAAGTCCCATAGTTTTAATCATATCCCTGTAGCCTTTTTATTGGCTCTTTACAATTTCTAAGATCATAAGCATTAGTTTATATGCTCATAATCTGTTGATAATGAATCTTAATGTCAAAATTGTACCACCAATATGTTACCAAAATAGTGTACCAACAATAAATAAAAGTAGTTAACTCTTCAAGTGATTTATATTATGGATCAAAAAAAATTTTCCAAAAGATGCCCTATATTTTAGACTGAGAGAATATAAAAATAGATACCTTTGATATTGTTAGCCCTATAAACGAACTAAGTAATGCCCCTGTCATGAAGTAGCGCGTGCGTTGGTTGCTTCTGCAGAAGGTTTAATTTGTTTTGTTGATACAAGGTTTAAACAATTTTTAGTGAGCCTTATTTATCGTGATTACTATTAATAATTGTGGATATCCCTCATTTATGTGACATAAGAATATAAAACCCCTAATAATTATAGAATAAAAGAGATTATAATGTACTCCTAGGATCCTTAATGTATGACATAATTTGGGAGTTGTAGAAAAACTATTTTACAAATTTATCAATTTTTCTCAAATTAGCCATATTAACATTCCCTCAGCAATAATCAAGTATATGTGAGGGGGTAATTAAGGAAGATGATTAGGATATTTTCAAAAAAATTATGTCATATTAGCTAATTTAACTAACTTCCATAATCTAATCAAATTAATTAACTGACTAACTTCCAAAATGTGAATACTCTCAAAATTTTGGACAAGTTTATCTCGTTCTTAAAGAACTAATACTGTGGTCATTGCTAGATCAATGTTCATCTACAGCATAAAACTTGAGAGCGCAAGATCTCATTATTGAGGTTTTTTGGTATGTACTATATACTATACAGTGAGTGTTTTTTTAAGCTAAACCTATGACTTAAGAGTTTGACAAGTTTGCTATATAGTATTAGGTGAGACAATTACTAGATATTGTGTGTGGCTGTGTGTGTGTGTGTATCCCACACACGCACCCAAACATTTAAGAGCCCAATCTAGCTATTTTACCACTCTAATTTATCACTTTCTCCAAACTAATTTACCTAATTTATAAATTGATTTGTAATAAAATATTACACATGAGTATTTTAAGAAAATCAAATCACATATATTGTAATTGACTAATTTATTCATTTTCTTGATTTGTCCAAGTATCTCCTAGGATGAAGATAAAATTATAATATAATATTGTTAAAAACTTAACCCAATTTTTGACCATTTAATTTAATATAATATTGTTTAAATTAAAAAAATACAATAAAATATAAAATTATAATTCAGTAGTTTATATTATACAAATATATAATATAAAATAAAACATCGACTTCCTTGGAGCACAATGTGGGGACTTTCATACTCTCTCCACTTGAATCCTTGCTGTGTTCGGTTCTTGCTGAAGGAATGATGCCGCTTCATCTCTATGGAGGGAATTGGAGGGAGGTTGTAGGGTATTTTATGGAGATCATGCCATGTTTGTGATAATTAATTAGTCAGGTAGCTCTTATATTATGTTTAGAGGAGTACATATTTTCATTATTAAATTTGAGAAAGTTGAGAAAATATGTATAAAATACAAATTTGAGAAAGTTGAGAAAATATGTATAAAATTTAATTAAAAACAAACATAATATATCGAACAAGCCATCATCATCATTATTATTATTATTATTGTTATTATTGTCATTATTATTATTATTATTGTCGTCGTCGTCATCATCATTATTATTATTATTGTCATTATTATTATTATTATTATCGTCGTCGTCATGATGATGATGATGATGATGATGCCATTTTTAAGCTTGTTGATCAAATGGCATCTACTCGCAAGTCAAGCACGTCAATAATGGGGCAGACTTAGACCATGTTTATTATTAGAGTAAAATACTCTAACCTCCCTTGCGTTTTGCCTTAATTACACTGACCTCCCCTCTATTTTAAAAACATACACTTAAGTCCAAACCGTTAACTCCGTTAAGGATTTTTATTTTTTAATTAAAATTTATATTAAAATAAATTTTATTTACTAATTTATCTTTCATCGTTACTAATTTCTAATTTTGACTAAAATTGTTTAAGTAATTTAAGAGTTTCTTTTTCTTTTTCTTAACTTATTTTTTACTTTTGAAAATAGTTATATGTTAAATTTTTTTTCATATTAAGATAAATACTTAATTAATTTAATTAATGTAGACATAGAAAACTTAATTAAAATATGATTCATCCTATTAATAGATGCATACTAAAATAAACATGTTTATAAATGTTTGTGCAAAAAATGTATTTAAAAAATTAAAATTTAAAATTAATATAAATCATATACTGGATCAAATTTACATTATTAATAACATATTGTGAATAAAACATCTTTCTTTCTTTTTCTTTTTTCCTTTCATTTGAATGGCATATTTTTCAATCATTTAAAAGAATACTAAATAAATAAGTTTCAATAAATATGATACAAATTTAAAAATTTTATAATATAATAAAAATTAAAAAATTTTATAATATATTGGAAATTTTGAACATACATGTATTAGAACTATTTTTTTATATAAAAATTTATTTTTAGGCAAATATAAATGTGTATTCATTTGTTGAAAAAGGGGTATTTTAGTCAAATTAAATGTTTAATAGTCAAATTTAACGGTCAACTAACGGTTGGGTGGATGGAAATGGAATATTAAATACGTAAGGGAGGTCTCTGTAACTTGCATTTTAATTTTAAGGGAGGTCTATATGTGTTTTCAAAATAGAGGGGATGTGTGTGTAATTTAGGTAAAACAGAGGGGTAGACAATGTATTTTACTCTTATTATTATTATTATTATTATTATTATTATTATTATTACTACGCTGCCATTTTTAAGCTTGTTGATCAAATGGCGTCAACTCGCAAGTCAAGCACGTCAATAATGGGGCAGACTTAGACCATGTTTTTCTACTCGCAAGTCAAGCACGTCAATAATGGGGCAGACATATTATTATTATTATTATTATTATTATTATTATTATTATTATTATTATTATTATTATTATTATTATTATTATTATTATTATTATTATTATGCTGCCATTTTTAAGCTTGTTGATCAAATGGCGTCTACTCACAAGTCAAGCACGTCAATAATGGGGCAGACTTATTATTATTATTATTATTATTATTATTATTATTATTATTATTATTATTATTATTATTATTATTATTATTATTATTATTATTATTATGCTGCCATTTTTAAGCTTGTTGATCAAATGCGTCTACTCGCAAGTCAAACACGTCAATAATGGGGCAGACTTAGACCATTATTATTATTATTATTATTATTATTATTATTATTATTATTATGCTGCCATTTTTAAGCTTGTTGATCAAATGGCGTCTACTCACAAGTCAAGCACGTCAATAATGGGGCAGACTTAGACCATGTTTGGTCTTCCATGAGTCAAGTCTATCTAAATCTAAGTAAGTATATAAATCATTTGATTATAAGAAAATTACATCCGACCAACGGCAAATGACTTTTAAAGACCCTGCAAGATCATATTGCAGTCAAGAACCATAAATTTTTTAAATAAAAAAAAACATAATCCTTAGTTGGAACTTGGTATAAATTTTTTTTGAGTTAAATTCTATTAGTACTAATATATAATATTTTTTGCATTCAACTTTGATATTTTCATCTCTTTTATTTTATATTTTTTTACACATTTTTCTAGTGTTTCCATACTCATCTTTAATGTTTTTAATATTCATCTTTAATTTTTTCATTGTTTGTTATTTTTATTTTTTTTATTATTGAAAATATTAAAAATAGGTGGTCAGAACATCAAAGATGAGTATTGAACAATCAACCTAAGAAAATTTAATTCCAAACACAAGGATCTTGGTCCTTTTTTCAATTTTTAAAATTTGTTGATCTCAATTGTAATTAATATTTTTAGAGACTTGTTAATTGTCATTTGCCCTAATTGGGTCTATATTCAAAATTGACATGACTGTACATTAAAAACTCCTCAAACATGTTTTTCATCTCGAGAAAATGTAAATATTTATAATTACAAAACAATATTATATTATTCAAACACAAGACCACAAAACCACTGGTTTAAGTGGTAGCAGCCTACAACCAGTGGATCTAAACTCTTGATGATATTCATCTAGCATCTTAAAATTATGAAACAATATTATTTACTATTTTTCAAGTATGTCTAATTATATCTCCACTAAATTTAATCAAGGAGGAAGAGAAGTAATTATAGAGAAACCAAATAAAAAAAATTACACGTATATGAGGAAATAAATTTATATAGAATTCTGATATACTATTTGTACTTCATAATTTGTGTCTATGAAACCTTAACTGAAAAATAAAAAGGAACGAATAATGAAAAAAAATGAAATTAAAAGGACCAAAATCCTTGTGGCGGTATTATTAAGGATGCCCAAGGAATGGTTATAGAGGTTTTTGATTTCATCTAGAAACCGGCGGTTACTTAACAGCAAAATTATGGGGCCGTCTAATGGGTTTGAAACGAGATTGGGACTGTGGCCATCGGAATGTCTGACTAAGCAGTAAATCGCAAGAGGCTTTAAGCCTGCTTCAGGACGATGCTTCTCATCTCCATGAGGATCGGTTATGGGGATAAAAAGTATGTTGAACTGTAGCTGGAAGGTTAATTTACAATACTCCCTCTCATCCTAATGATAAAACAAAGTTGACTTTTTTGGAGGGATTAAGGAAGCTAATTAAATTACTTTAGAGTATTTATCTATTTATTTTTTTCCTCCAAACTAATTAGTTTGATGAATAAATTGATATATAATCTAAAAATACATAATATATGATACGATTGAGTAACTTATTTAATTTTCTTAATCTCTCAAAAAAAAGTCAACTTTATCTTATAATTAGGATTGGAGGTAGCATATGACACGGGAGATAAACACAATGGCGGACCTACCGGCGAAGAGGGCTCTCAATGATTGTCCAGGATTGACCTTATTACAAGGTCCAAATATGCTGTCTAATTTGCATGGGTCCAAATATGCTCTCAATGACTTTTAGTTTTTCTATGTATAAAAAAAAAAAAAAGAAATTGATCAAGAAGCTGATCCCCTGAATTTGGAAAATCATGAACTTTGCTGCAATCCTGCAAGTTTGCTAAAGTTATCCGATCCCCAGAAGAAGCTTGATGAAGTTGAGAAAATCTTTACTGTTCAACCAATCAATCTTTACTGTTCATACACACACGTAAGATAGAAAAAATTTTCCATGCATATTTCTTTTATATTAATCTCTTTTTTTTAATACATAACTATACTCTAAAAAATTCAAATAATGAGAGAACAATTTATATACGAGTATTTGGCGGGAAAAAAAAAATGCTGGAGTAGATGCAGAAGTTCGTATTTAATTTTATTATGCAATTCGAATCTAAAACGTAAGAATCTCATCATCATTCAAGAAAATATAAAATATCCGATAATTTAGGAATTTTTCGAAGCCTTTAAACAGTATCCATAATTAAGATTGCAAGTCTTCTCCAGCTTACAAGAAGTCAAGAGCGTGCCAGACTTTACCAACAGCTTGTGCTTCCTATCATTATTCATAACTTCCTTCTGTATTTAATATAACACATATTTATATAATTTGATTATATTAAGAAAGTTATTTAATATGACATATATTTTCTAAAACACCCTAGTCATTTTCTTTAATTGTCCTTCCTCCTTGATTATTATTGAGGGAACCTCAATAGAGATGAATTAGGAAAAGTTTAACAAATATAAAAAATATGTCTTATATTTAAGACTAATATCAATTTTTCAAATATGTCTCATATTAATGACAGGAGTTGGAGGGAGTTCTTGAAAAGAATATATAATAAATTGAATAATCTTCGTTTGAAGAATTGGGATATCTTCATACAGGAACAAATTATCCCCAGCCCACAAGCTTCAAATTAAAGTTATTTTGAAGTTACTCATCAAAAGCCTACTGTAGTACTTGATTGAAACAAAGCAGTGATAATGTAGTCCTCAAACATCTTTTTTTTTTGTCATTTTGTCTTTCATTATTATGTATTGCCATTAATTTTTCAAATAACTTCATCACTCGCAATTTAGGGGAGGCTGGGGAAAAATCCACCATTAAAAATTTTACCGGTATATTTGAGTAATACTCTGTGTGCGCAAAATTTATAGATTACCAATACTTTCAATGTATAAAACTTTATCAGGTCTTCCTCACTTATAAATTATTTTTTAAAAAAATCATAGGTGGGGGATATCTACATTATGACATTAATGACTTGATTTGACAATGATTAATATATATATATATATATATATATATATATATATATATATATATATATTCGGTGATTCCCTCAATAACCTTCTCATTACGATGATTAACAAAAATCATCATAATGAATACATTAAAATGTTTTTCGGCAGAATTATAATTTTTTACAACTCTAGGCCCCTTTATGTAATTTTATTTTGCCATTTTTCTCATTGATTTACAATTTCCCAAAATATTGGGAATTTTCTATAATTTTCCCTAATCTTCAAAAATATTAATTCGACCCAATTGACATTTTCTACATTTTCCAATTTTCTTACAAAACACCTACAATACAAGATTAAGCACAAGGTGGTATACAATATTTTCTTATAGAAAATATTGGGAATTTTCTATAATTTTCCCTAATCTTCAAAAATATTAATTCGACCCAATTGACATTTTCTATATTTTCCAATTTTCTTACAAAACACCTACAATACAAGATTAAGCACAAGGTGGTATCAAAAATCCAATAAATCATTTGCATGAATAGTTAACAAATTATGACTATTTTACCCCTAATTAGATTTAATTTAATACAAAAGTACCTAACTTAAATTATTGCTTAATCATACAATAATAGCTTAAAAAACACATTAAATTCCCCAAATTAGTGATTAAAAAGTCTATAAAAGTATGGTTCAATCACTTTAAACAAAGAATTGCATAATCTAACAAATTTTAGTACTTTGATTTTCAACAAGAAAATAGCGATTTTTGTCAAAACAATTCTCTTATAAAGGAGAAACATTCTCTAAAAATTAAGGTAAAGTACAAGCTGGATGGAGAAAAGAAGCTTTCTCTCCAAAATAATTTTAGAAAAATGTTTCTCCCGAATTTTCTTAAAAAATCTGAGCTAAAAAGTCTAAAGACATCTCATCAGACCAAGTAGATCCGTAATGTTCAGCACATATATCTGCAGGCTGCAGCATGCTTATTTCCAACATCCAATATATCCACAACACTCTTGCTTTAAAATACTTTTCTTCAATTTCTTTTATAATATTAGTTACATTATATTCATCCCCGACTCAATAATCTTCAATTTCTCTATATGTCTTTTTCTTCTCATTCTTTTAAACACTTGCAATTTGGGCAATTGTAGCAAGGGATCCTATGACTCACTATTTGATTAAAAAGTCATATTCATATTGAGAATTATATAAATTCCTCTTGCACATCTTCTAGTCCAAGAATAAAGCGCAAACAACCATTAGATCAGAATATGCAAATGTATTGCAAAACAAAGCATCTACTGATTGATAGAAAAATTGAAGTGAGATAATGACATTTGGGCCCCCTAGATGATGGTTGTTTTTTTGTTTTTTTGTTTTTGCTTTTTTGCCAACGATGGTTGTTAAAACTTTAGTCCCCTAAATTGGAAAAATATCAAATCTGTTATAAAAGTAAGAGAGAAGATTGATAGGATTCAGAGAAAGGATTATAGAATTTCTAGAGAGAAGTTAGAGAGAAGTTCTCATTCAGTTCAATTGAAACAATCGATTACAGCCCTTTATATAGAGGCAGAAATCTAACCCTGGTTGCATGACCATGGTTATATTTAACCCTGATTACATGACCATGGTTACTTTATATCTTCTTTATGTCATTGTCTTCTTTTCTTTTCTTTATGTCCTTGTCTTCTTTTGCTTTTGCTTTGTATCAAGTCATCTTTTCTTCTTTATGTCAAGTTGACTGGAAGAGTAATATGAGTCAATGGACATCCACATATTTAATATTCATAACACTCCCCCTTGGATGTCCATTATGAATGTGCCTCATTAAAAACTTTAACTAGGAAAAACCCAGTGGGATAAAAACCTAGCCAAAGAAAAGAGTACATCATTCATTGATACACCGTCGAGTGCTGCCTCATTAAAAACCTTTCTAGGAAAACCCAGTGGGACAAAACCTAGATAAGGGAAAAAGAGTACAGCGTGTATCGACTCCCCCTCTTGATAATATCAGTTGAAATCTTTGAATCTCCGAAGACCAATATCATGAACAAGTTTTTCAAAGATTGTACCTGGGAGTGACTTGGTGAATAAATCTGCTAGATTTTCACTTGAACTGATTTGTTGGATATCTATTTCACCATCCTTTTGAAGGTCGCGAGTGAAGAAGAATTTTGGTGAAATATGCTTCGTTCTATCGCCCTTGATATAGCCTTCTTTAAGTTGAGCGATACATGCAGCATTATCCTCATAGAGGATTGTTGGGATCATTTTGCCGGAAGATAAATGGCAAGTTGTACGTATATGATGTATTACTGACCTCAATCACATACATTCTCGACTTGCTTCATGTATTGCTAGAATTTCTGCATGATTAGATGATGTGGCTGATATAGTCTGTTTCATAGATCGCCATGAAATAGCTGCACCTCCACATATAAATAGATAGCCCGTTTGTGATTTACCATTATGTGGATCAGACAAAAATCCGGCATCTGCATAACCAACCAGTTCATGCTTGGATACATTTGAGTAGTATAACCCCATGTCTGTTGTACCTCTGAGATAACGAAAAATGTGCTTTATTCCATTCCAATGCCTTCGTGTTGGTGAAGAACTATATCTTGCTAGTAAATTAACAGCAAATGATATATCAGGACGTGTATGATTAGCAAGATACATTAGTGCTCCAATAGCACTAAGATATGGTACTTCTGGACCAAGTAGTTCTTCATCACCTTCTTCACTAATTTCTCGAGGTCGGAATGGGTCTTTATCCACCTTCAAAGATCTTACAATCATTGGGGTACATAATGGATGAGATTTATCCATGTAAAATCGCTCTAGGACCTTCTTTGTATAAGTTTCTTGATATACAAAGATCCCTTTCTTGAAGTACTCGATCTGTAATCCAAGACAGAATTTTGTTCTTCCCAAGTCCTTCATTTCAAATTCTTTCTTCAAACAATTAATTGCCTTTTGAAGCTCTTCAGGAGTTCCAATGATGTTGATATCATCAACATAAACAGCAATTATAGCAAAATCACTATTAGATCTTTTCATAAAAATGCATGGGCATATCGGATCATTTTTGTATCCTTCTTTCAACAAATATTCATTAAGGCGATTATACCACATGCGCCCTGATTGCTTCAGGCCATACAGGGACTTATTTAACTTAACTGAGTATTGTTCTCGAGAATTTGAATTGGATGCTTCTGGCATCTTAAGTCCTTCAGGGACTTTCATATAAATATCACTATCAAGTGATCCATATAAATAGGCAGTCACAACATCCATGAGATGTAAATCAAGTCCTGCATCTACTGCTAGACTGATTAAATAACGAAAAGTAGTCGCATCCACTACTGGTGAATACGTTTCTTCAAAATCAATTCCAGGTCTTTGCGTAAAACCTTGGGCTACTAGACGTGCCTTATATCTAGTTATTTTGCCCTTTTCATTTCTTTTTCGTACAAAGACCCATTTGCATCCAACTGGTTTTACATCTTCAGGTGTAAGGACTACAGGTCCAAATACTTTTCGCTTTGCCAATGATTTTAATTCTGCATTAATGGCATCTTTCCATAGGGGCCAGTCTTTTCTTTGTTGGCTCTCACTAATGGATTTTGGCTCATGATCCTCATTATCATTCATTACATCATATGCTATATGATAAGCAAAGATGTCATCAACGTTGACTTCATTTCTATCCCATCGGATTCCATTCATAACATAATTTATTGAGATCTCATTATTTTCACATATATCAGGTACCTGGGTCTCTTCTGGGACTACAACATTCTCTTCTGGAGATAATATCTCTTCAGGAGATGGCTCTTCTGGAGCTACTAATTTTTCTTCATTATCCTCGACTTGACTATCTAAATTCTTTGCTCCTTTTCTTTTTCGAGGATTTTTATCTTTGGAACCGATGGGCCTGCCACGCTTCAGGCGTGCTTTGGATTCATTCATAGCAGGTTGTCCTTCAGGGACATCAATTTTAATAGGAGCATTAGCAGCTGGGATATGTGACTTTGTCACTTTCTTTGGGTCAGTAAATGCTTCTGGCATTTGATTAGCTAAATTCTGTAAATGAATTATCTTTTGAACTTCAAGTTCACATTGTTTTGTACGAGGATCAAAATGAGCCAATGATAATTCATTCCAACTAATTTCATTACCCAGCTGCTTGTTTTCTCCCCCTAATGTTGGGAAAAATGATTCATCAAAATGACAATCGGCAAATCGTGCCGTAAATAAATCTCCTGTAGATGATTCTAAATATTTTATAATTGATGGAGATTCATACCCAACATATATTCCCATCTTTCTTTGTGGGCCCATCTTAGTGCGTTGTGGTAGTGCTACAGGCACATATACCGCACACCCGAAAGTTCTTATGTGGGAAATATTAGGTTCCTGACCAAAAACCATTTGTAAGGGGGAAACCTTTAAATAACTTGTTGGCTTAATGCGAATTAACATTGCTGCATGCAAAATGGCATGGCCCCAAGCAGAAATTGGTAGATTAGATTTCATAAGTAAAGGTCTTGCAATTAATTGCAACCTTTTAACCAATGATTCTGCAAGTCCATTTTGTGTGTGAACATAAGCTACAGGATGTTCAACATCAATTCCAAGGGACATACAATATTCATTAAAAGCTTGTGATGTAAATTCACCAGCATTATCAATACGTATTTTCTTGATAGGATAATCAGGGTAATGTGCTCTTAATCTGATCAATTGAGCAAGTAATCTCGCAAACGCCAGGTTGCGAGAAGATAATAAACAAACATGCGACCATTTAGTTGATGCATCAATTAAAACCATATAGTACCTAAATGGTCCGCATGGTGGGTGTATTGGCCCACAAATATCTCCCTGTATCCGTTCTAGAAATGTGAGAGACTCACTTTCTACTTTGCTTGGTGAGGGGCGAATAATTAATTTTCCCTTGGAACATGCAGCACATGAGAAATCATGGGATTGTGGTATTTGTTTACACTTCAGGGTATGTCCACATGAATTTCCAATTATTTGTCGCATCATTATTGAACCGGGATGGCCTAACCGGTCATGCCAAACATTAAATTCATTAGTAAACTTCTGGTTTACATTATCAAACTGCTGGTTTGTATTGGCAAACTTCTGGTCTGCATCATTGAACTTCTGGTTCACAATAGTATGTGTTTCAATTGTGTTTATACATGTGTAATACAAACCAGAAGAAAAGATAGGAAAACTTTCTAATATGCATTTTCTACCAGCAATTATATTTGTAATGACAAGATATTCCTTATTATCTTTGGTTGTTGTTTCTAAATGATATCCATTTCTGCGGATATCTTTGAAACTCAGTAAGTTTCTTTTAGACTTGGTAGAATAAAATGCATTATCAATGCATAATTTTGTTCCTTCAGGTAACAAAATATTAGCTCTTCCGGAGCCTTCAATTAAATTTATACTACCAGATATAGTCTGAACATTGGCTTCTCGTATTACCAAGGAGGAAAAATATTTATCATGTCTGAGTATGGTGTGGGTTGTTGCACTATCAACGAGACATAAATCTTCAGGATTGATGCCAATATGATTCATTCTTCATAAAAACATAATTAAAATTAATATATATGATAGAAACAACTTTAAATAAAATATAACAGTTCAAATTATATTAAGAAATCTGCAACATCCAAATAGTTATTATCTATATCGCCATACTCAGAATTCTCGCCCTGATCAACATGATTAACTTCAACATTTGATCTTTTACCAGTATTTTTAATTGATTCTTGGTAAAGATCAACTAGGTGCCTTGGTGTACGACAGGTACGAGACCAATGGCCCTTTCCACCACATCGATAGCATGGATTATCAGCATATTTATTATGCCTATTGCTTTCCTCTATTTGGTTCTTATCAGTCTTTTCCCACTTCTGGTAGGAATTTGAACCTCCATGATATCGACCACGACTACGCTCACGGCTGTAGCCATGCCCACGTCCATGTCCACGTCCACGTCCACGGCCACAATAAAATTCATTAGTTACTACATTCACTTCAGGGAATGAAGTTGAGCCTGTTGGACGGGATTCATGATTTTTCAATAAAAGCTCATTATTTTGCTCAGTCATAAGGAGACAAGAAATTAACTCAGCATATTTCTTGAAACCTTTTTCACAATATTGCTGCTGCAGGAGCAAATTGGATGCATAAAATGTGGAGAATGACTTTTCTAACATATCATCATCAGTAACATTTTATCCACATAATTTCAATTTAGAAGTAATTCTAAACATAGCTGAGTTATATTCGCTTATAGATTTAAAATCTTGCAAGCGTAAATGCATCCAATCAAAATGAGCTTTTGGAAGAATGACCAACTTCTGGTGATCATATCTTTCTTTCAAATTGTTCCACATGACAAGTGGGTCCATCACTGTCAAATATTCAGTTTTTAGATCCTCATGTAAACGGTGGCGAAGAAAAATCATGGATCTGGCTTTATCTTTGTTGGATGCCTTATTCCCTTCTTTAATCGTGTCTTCCAAACTTTTGGCATTTAGGTGAATTTCCGCATCCAACTTCCAAGATAAATAATTTTTCCCGGTAATATCAAGAGCCACAATTTCAAGTTTTGCCATGTTTGCCATTGTTCAAACTAATTAAAGAAATAAATGAAAATAATTAAAATATGAAAATGTAAATATGCAATATAATAACTGTAAATAGAATAACTGTAAATTCATAAAGATAATTATTCATAAGGCAAGATAATAAAATTAAAACATGTATGGCTTCGGGCCATTTAATTTCATGACTTCAGGCCATGTATGGCTTCGGGCCATTTAATCTCAAGATGAGGAATTAACTATTATCTTCAGGATAAAAGTTGTACATGACTTCTGGTCATACAATAAGATAAAAGATAAAAATATATATAGCTTCTGGCTATATAATAAGATGAAAAATGTATATAGCTTCTGGCTATATAATAAGAATGGATATGGCTTCTGGCCATATTATAAGAAATTAAAACATTATGACTTCTGGTCATAATTTCAAGAATCATATGTGTATATGGCTTCTGGCCATAATAACAACAACAACAATAATAATAATAATATAAAAGAACTTGTATATAAAACAATAACGATCTCCAATCTTAACCATGGAACCCGATGTTATATAACAATCGGTAAAAGTATCTCTCTAATTCCATATAGTGGCTCAGATTATCCCAGATCTATAAATAAAACAGGATATATATAATCATTAAAGAAACCATAAGAAGATCATACCTTCTATTAGAGCTTCGTGCTGATAACGTGTTATAAAAGTAAGAGAGAAGATTGATAGGATTCAGAGAAAGGATTATAGAATTTCTAGAGAGAAGTTAGAGAGAAGTTCTCATTCAGTTCAATTGAAACAATCGATTACAGCCCTTTATATAGAGGCAGAAATCTAACCCTGGTTGCATGACCATGGTTATATTTAACCCTGATTACATGACCATGGTTACTTTATATCTTCTTTATGTCATTGTCTTCTTTTCTTTTCTTTATGTCCTTGTCTTCTTTTGCTTTTGCTTTGTATCAAGTCATCTTTTCTTCTTTATGTCAAGTTGACTGGAAGAGTAATATGAGTCAATGGACATCCACATATTTAATATTCATAACAAAATCCAAATTGTAAAAAAAATGCAATAATTGATGTTGTTAACCCGTTCATATTGTTGAACAATATGAAAACAACATAAAGTCCATTAAAGTACTTTATCATCACGATGAAGCACTTTTTATCAAAAGCATACTTTAGCTTTCACTTTTCTATATATGAATGAAAACTTTTACTTTTACTTTCACTTATGTTTATTATATATTTTCATATATGAAAAAATGTCTATATTTTCATATATGTAATATGGTGGCCGACAGTCTCGTTAAAGTTTAAACATTTTTTTATGAAATATATAACATTTGACGCAGTAAAAAATGTTGAAGAGTTTGCTCATTTTTATTTAAATATTTATTGGTGCATTTTTTTTCTGTGTATTTATTGTTTGCTGTTTACTTCTAGTTTTTGTGAGTGACTCGTGTGTTTTCAAAGGAATTTGGTCTTACTAATGTACCATGAAAAAAATAATGTATTGTACAATGAAATTATAAAATGAGTGAAAATTAAATAAAAAAAATTAAAGAAAAGCCTATTGAGTTGTTAAGATTATAAGTTCATGAGGTAATATTATTATTAGTCCTTAGAAGAATATAGACTCGTCATTGATAACCCCAATTTTTTTGTTCTTATTGTCCTTTCAATGCCAAACATTTACTATTGTATAGAAACATTGATGGCAATTTAGAAGAATATTATGTTAAGCTTACTAGGTATTTTGCTGCTCCAACTCATTCTTGATATCTAATTTCTTCATTTCAATCACCTAGCTTACCAACTTATATCAGATACATGCAAACAAGACAAATAAAATGAGATGAACTATGGGGGGGGGGGGGGGAAAGGAAATATCTGAAATGTCAAAAAGAAAAGTATGATATGTTTGGATTCACCTAAGAAGGAATAAACACCATCAAAGATGAGTAAGGGTATGGAAAGGAAATGGTTATTGGTCTCTTAACAAATTATTATGCTTTTATCTTTTCTTGTTTTACTTTTATGATTATATTGAATGACATGAAGATGCTCACAATTATTGATCTATAAAAAAAATTATCTATAAAAGGAGTATTTTCTCAAAAAATTTAAAAATAAAAAAACGTGACGCTTGACTGGCGGGGGTTATTTCTAGATTAGAGGAATATAAGTAGAACTTTTACTGTTGCATGATTTCACAGAATGCCACTTCTGAGAGAGAAGATAGTTTATGAAAATAATTTCAGCGCAATTTTGTTTCTTGGTTTTGATAATTTAAATACATACAAACACACACTGTCCATATGTATTTATTAAAAAGAAGGGAAAGATTCTATGTCGAAGATCTCGACTTATAAGTTTTTTATTATCTTAAATTTCTTCTGAACAAATATTTCATTCATCCAATATTCCAAACTGAATAAATCAATAGCCTAACAATATTTATATATTTATTAATGCTAACTTGTGTTTTAAAAGAAGTCGGTAACTCTGATAAAATTTGACTGGATTAATATATATCAAATTCGGAAAGTTACAAAATATAAAAAAAAAACATTTGAAATAAATTGAGAGGAAAATTATTTGATTTAAATAAAAAATAAATTAAAACAACATCAAGGGAAGAGATTAAAGTAAGCATATATTCATAGGTACGTAGGTGCAGCTAAGTTAACTAACTATTCTCGAATTAATTTAACAGAAAACTAAACATAGTTGAAATGAGGTTATACTATAAAAATACTTTATATACTTATAAGTTTAGGAACTTCTAAAATTTGAGATATAGTTTAGGAAATCTTCGAATCCCTTAAACACTAACCGTGAGTTTACAAGTCTTCTGGCTTACAAGAGTAATCAAGCCTACCAGACTTTACCAAAAGCTTGTGCTTCCAAATTGTCTTCATAAGGAACAAATCATCCCCACAAGATTCTAATTAACCTTCTTTAGGGCTTATTCAAAAGCCTGCTGTACTTTTTGTAAAAAAAGAAAAAGAAAAAGAAAAAAACCTACTGTACTTGACCAAAAATGAAATAAAACAGGGATAATGTGGTCCTCAATGTGATAACCAAGAAAGTAACTAAGGACCACATATCTTTTTTGTCATTTTGTCTCGGTCATTACGCATTGCCAGTTATTCTTTTTTTTTTTTTTTTTTTATGAACCGGTTATTTTTCAATTGATATATTTGTATCTGCATCACTCACAATTTTGCAGTGATTCTTTAACTAGTATGGTTTGGATATGGAGAAGTATAAATGTGTATTCCAGGATGCTCCATACTTGCAGCAATAACTTATTTTCCAGGCTGATATGCTAAATATGGGAAAACTTGCTTCCTTAATTAAATAGCTCTTATATTATAGACAGAAGGAAGTGCTAGATAATATAAGAATAAAATTTTTTACCAGAAATTTCCTTAATTAAAAATATATACTTTCTTATAGAAAATAGGACATTCACTAAAAATTGTTTATGATATTTTGTTAGAAAAATAAATCTCCTTCATTACTAGGATAATTGTATTCTTTTGATCTATTAAATGTTAGAAACTATTATATGCTAAGAGTCTATTTTAATTTAACGAAAATAAATTACAAGAACCTGATTTAAAATTAAGGTAAATTATAAGAACTTTCATATTATTTTTTTCAATTTTATATGAGCTTAATTCAGTTTTTTTATGAACACTGGATTGAGATGTTAATATTGACAAATCCATATTTTGTTATACATTTTCATATTTATTTGGGGATTTTCTCATAATTATTGAGTTTAAAATGCCTTCTTTGTGACTATTTGGGATTTAAGAGTAAATGTATTGAATTAAAACCAAAAAGGGCAAATTTGTCATAAAAATTGTAATGACTCTTTATCATTGATTTTTGAGAATATTTTGATGTTGGTTTAATTTTAGGTGTTTTGGAAGAAAATTGGAGAATGTGGAAAATGTTAATTGGGGTCAGAATTAATATTTTTGAAGACTAGGGAAAATTGCGGAAAAGCCTGAGAATTTCTGGAAACTGTATAGCAATAAATAAAAGGAACTTGTTGACAAAAAAAGGGAAAATGACGGAAAAGTGTTCTCAAAAGTTAGAAATGACAGATGAGTGATTTCGCAATTTGGAAGTTGGGAATTCCTTATCATGTTTTGATATTTTCTAATTAATTTTTGGTAAAAAAAACTCATCTGTCATTTCCCAATTCCGAGAACACTTTTATGTCATTCTCCCAAAAAAAAGGTAAAGAAAAGGATCAGAGCAAACTACAAAAAATGGCCCAAAGTTTTGGAAAGCTACAGTTTTGCCTAAAAGAGTTTTAAAATTGATAGTTTAATCCCTGCACAAATTTTTGAATATTTGCAGTGAAGTCTCCAATCAAAAATTGCGTTTTGACCAGAGACAGGTCAGATTTCAGATTCCATTCTCGACATATCAGAGCCCAGGAGCGCCGTGCAAGAGCTTCGGACTAAAGATCTTCAACCTTGACCTCTCATTCTTCATCACCTTCATCTTCTTCCTTCTCGCCGGCGACATCATTCACAATTATTAATATTTAATTGTGATTGTAATGTAAGGGTTCTTGGTTTCTTATATCATTGCATTTCAGTGATTCAAATTGCTAGAGTTTTGAATTGGGTTTCGGTTAGAAAGATTATTTTTTATCCGGTGTAGAGGAATTAATTCACGTAACTCAAACTAGCTTCAAGGGTCTTTTAGACACCTTTGTCAAGCTAGCAACTCTCATTATCTTGTGAAGCAAAGATAAATAAAATTTATTGTTCTAGGAGGTTTTCATCATATTTTAAAACCAATTTCCATTTCACTTCATTAATTTTATTCAAAAATTATTAGTTAAAGCATTTTAGTTTAATTGCAACTTAGTTGACAGTTAAAAAGCTTAAATCCTTTTTATTATTTCATATAAATCATTGCACTTAGTTTCTATGTAAGTAATAAGAGATTCCTAAAGAGATGATCTAGAATTGCATCCTATATTGCAATCATTTATTTAATTTTGAAGAAGTTCCTAAGGCCGACACGCTCTTTTAAATATTTAGTACCAAATCCAACTCTCATCTAATTTTTATATTAACAACCGGAGGCATTTACATTGAATCTTCGTCTGAAGACTTTGGATCTTTTTCTTTTTCTTTTTTTTTGTGATCAAATGAAGACTTTGGAATTGATATCTTCGTAAAAGAACAGAGTATCCCCACAAACTTCAAGTTAACGTTATTTTGGGGTTACTCAAAAGCTTATACTTTACTACAAATAAAGCAGAGAAAATGACGTCCCCAAAGTGATAACAAAGAAATTGATTAAGGAGAACACAACGTTTTTGTCATTTTGTCACTGTCATTATGTGTTGCCAGTTATTTTTTAATTAATATATTTTTATCTGCATCAGTCACAATTTTCATATCATATTCGCTTCGGGGTTGTATGTGATATCTATAGTATGGCATTAATGACTTGATTGGGGCTTGGATGAGTCATATTCCCTTGCGCAAACAATACTCCTCTAATTCTATTTATAAGGTAGTGAGAGAAAAAAAAAAATTTAGTCCTATTTATAGGGTAAAGAAAAACTTTTCATATAAATATATAATTTTATCCTTAATTTATTATTATGTTGACTTTGTTCTCATGGATCATAATACATAGTAAATAGGGGTAAAGTTAGAAAGTTATTGAATTTTAAAGTAGGGTTAATAAAATTTAAAGTTTTTTTTTTTTGTCTATGTAAAATATGCTCAAAGTATCTTATAAATATGATAAGAGAATATTCAACGATGAATTAACTAGTCGGCAAAAAACATTAAAAAAGAAACATGAATTAACTAATATTTGATGAGTTACAATCAACGCGCTTTTGCCTTCCCTACTGCTATACATATATTACTCCCTTACGTTCCTATTAAAGAACTCTGCTATTTAATTCTTATATATATACTAAGAAATCATCATTAAGTCATTTAATTTGTTGTAAATTTTTCTAACTTTTGCCCTCTGTAAGTTTTATTTTTCCAACTTTGAACCTCAATTATAACAAAGGTAAAATCGGGAAAAAAAAGTAATTAATGAGGTTATTAGTTACTTATATTTGGGACCAAAAATTGCTTTTAGAAAATGTCCTATAATAAGGACCAGAGGGAGTATGTAATTCATTATATTAAATATGAGTAAATTTAAAAGTTTATATATTTTTACATAAAGTTAATAACTTAACCACGTCTTATTATACTTTCAATAAGGTGATTAGAAGTGCTTTTATAATAAAAACTAGGAGGAGAAGTATAAATGTGTATTCTAGGATGCTCCATAATACTTGCACCTGTGATTGAATTGCTAGTCTGATATACTAAACATGGGAAGACTTGCTTCCTTTCTTTTCATTCTCTTCCTTTGCTACTTTATGGCCTCCTTAACATGGAGCGAGATGGATTCCACCATTGACAAATCTGCCCTTCTTGCTTTCAAATCATCTATTGCGGTGGATCCATACAATCTCTTATCTAATTGGTTAGTCTCTTCTTCCCCATGTGATTGGGTTGGTGTTGGATGCAATACTCGCCATGGAAGGGTCCGTTTCTTGAATCTTAGTGACACAGGCCTTAAAGGCATCTTATCTCCACAACTAGGAAATCTCTCTTTCCTTGTTGAACTTGATCTGAGTAGCAATTATTTTCATGGCCAGATACCAAAAGAGTTGGTACAATTGCGTAGATTGAAACGACTCAACTTGAGCTACAATGATTTTCATGGACAAGTTCCAACATGGATAGGAGATTTATCTATGCTTGAGCATTTGAGAGTTAAGATTAAATATCTTTAAAATATATTTTAAAAAACAAAAACAATATACCCAACAAGCTAATTATTTTTTTCTAGTTGCATTTTTTAAGCTTAACGATCAAATGGGGGCCTACTCACAAGTCAAGCACGCCAATATTTAATATACAAATTGGGGTATCAGTATCAGATATTAAACATCCAATGCAAGTGGTCCAAAAGACTTTTGATATGTATCCTTCTTCTCACCGACTTTTTGGTTTTGGGAATTAAGTTTATGGCCTACAAACGTGATAACGCTGTGTGATGAAGATGCATGTGGTCCTCGATGTGAGAAATTATGCAACACGCAATTTTCTTCTTCTCTTGCGTTCAACATCTTTTATGGAGCAATTTTATGGTTATTTGTGTCCTTATTTAAAGTCTATCTAAATCTAAGTAAGTATATGTTTATTTCCGATAGGGATATTTTTCTTCAAGTAAGTAAGATAATTAATATTATCTCTAAATGTTATTAATAAATTTTTATTTAATATTAGAAAAATCTATATAATCACTACTGTTATTTTATATTGTGTTATTTTATTCTGTTATTTTACTGATAACGAAGAAATTAATTAAGGAACATACAATGTTTTTGTCATTTTGTCACTGTCATTATGTGTTGCCAGTTATTTTTCAATTAATATCTTTTTATCTGCATCACTTACAATTTTCATATCATATTCGCTTACGGGTTGTATGTGATATCAACAATATGGCATTAATTTGGATGAGTCCTATTCCCTTGCGTAAACAATACTTCTCTAATTCTATTTATAAGGTAGTGAGAAAAGAAAATTTTTGGTCCTATTTATAGGGTAGAGAGAAAGTTTTCATATAAACATATAATTTTACCCTTAATTAATTATTATATTAACTTTGTTCTCATGGATTATAATATATATTACATAGGGGTAAAGTTAGAATGTTGTTGAATTTTAAGGCAGAGTTAATAAAATTTAATATTTTTCTTTGTCTGAGTAAAATATGCTCGAAGTATCTTATAAATATGATCAGAGAGTATTCAACAATAAATTAACTAGTCAGCAAAAAATTAAAAAAAAAATACATGAATAAACTAATATTAGATGAGTCACAGTCAACACCCTTTTGCCTTCCCCCTGCAATAAATATATTACTCCCTTTAGTTCCTAATAAAGAACACTGCTATTTAATTCTTATATACTTAGAAATTATCATTAAGTCATTTAATTTGTCATAAATGTTTCTAACTTTTGCCCTCTATAATTTTTATTTTTCCAACTTTGAACCTCAATTATAACAAGGGTAAAATGAGAAAAAAAAAAAGGAGTAATTAATGAGGTTATTAGTTACTTATATGTGGGACCAAAAATTGCTTTTGGAAAATGCCCTATAATAAGGAACAGAGGAAGTATGTAATTCATTATCTTAAATATGAGTAAATTTGAAAGTTTATTTATTTATAGATAAAGTTATTAACTTAACCACATCTTATTATATTTTTAATAAGGTGATTAGAAGTCCTTTTATATATAATAAAAACCAGGAGGAGAAGTATAAATGTGTATTTTAGGATGCTCCATAATACTTGCAGCTGTGATTGAATTGCTAGTCTGATATACTAAACATGGAAAGACTTGCTTCCTTTCTTTTCATTCTCTTCCTTTGCTACTTTATGGCCTCCCTAGCATCGAGCGAGATGGATTCCACCATCGACAAATCTGCCCTTCTTGCTTTCAAATCATCTATTACGGTGGATCCTGACAATCTCTTATCTAACTGGTCAGTCTCTTCTTCTCCATGTGATTGGGTTGGTGTTGGATGCAATACTCGCCATGGAAGGGTCCGTTCCTTGAATCTTAGTGACACATGCCTTAAAGGCATCGTATCTCCACAACTAGGAAATCTCTCTTTCCTTGTTGAACTTGATCTGAGTAGCAATTATTTTCATGGCCAGATACCAAAAGAGTTGGTACAATTGCGTAGATTAAAACTACTCAACTTGAGCTACAATGATTTTCATGGACAAGTTCCAACATGGATAGGAGATTTATCTGTGCTTGAGCATTTGGGTTTTCGAAATAATAGTCTTAATGGATTTATTCCAATATCTCTGCTCAATCTGTCTAAGTTGGAGATCTTGGATTGGAATGTTAACTTCATTCAAGGGACCATTCCGCTTGAGATAGGAAGTCTAAAGCACTTGAGGATTTTACGACTTGCAATGAACAGGCTTTCTGGAGCTATACCACAAACAATTTCCAACTTGTCTTCAATTGAATTATTGAGTTTGTCTTATAACACTTTGTCAGGTATGTTTTTGAGAAATATGAGCTTGTCTAAATTGTTTTTTTTTTAAAAAATTTTAATATTGTGCACGTTTCTTTTTTTTTTTTTTTTGGAAAATGATAGAAAAAGAACCTTAAAATTGCAAAATTCCAAATCAGGTATTTCCTAAAAAATGAGTTATGAATTGCTTATTAAGTTTCGTCATTCCCTTATCAATTCTTGCTAATTAATCTAATTTGAGATTTTACAATGTCAAATTTCTTTTTCTATCTTTTTCCCTATTTTTTCCTGCATTTTTCTGTTATTATTTTAAGAATAAAAGAATCCATCGTCCAATTTTTGAAACGGTTTGTAAAGTCATAACATGGAAAAACGAATAATGGTACAAAGTTCAAACGAATCTAAAATGTTCATCATTAGTCTTTGAAAATAAATATTTATTATTCTGTTACTAAAAATTTTTTGTACGGTTTTCTTTTCTGAATAATTAAGCTTTTTTTTTTGTACAACTTAAAATAAGTACGCCTTAAAAGTTACAAGCAACATATCTTTTTGGAACATTTAATTTTGATTTGGATAATCTGAGTTATATATGAATTTATTATTTACTATTATTTTTTATTTTTTAAAAAAATTTAGTAACAAAATAACATTTCTGGAAGTCTCCTAACAAATATGCGTTTTGAAAGAAATGATAAAAAGCAAGGGCGCCAATTCTCCTAGTTTTTTCCTTTAACACAGTTAATTGAAAGAAATGAGATGAACGCCACTTGCATGACATATAGAAGTTTGTCAGAATTAATTAATCCACTATATTCAGAAAGATAACAGTAATAAATATAAATATAAATTAATCTAAATTACAAAATATTAAACTAAATTCGGGTATAAAGCACGGTGTAAAACCTTGTGGAATAGCACAATACACTCTCCAAATTATTTATTCGATCATTTTTAGTGAAGTGAAATTGAAAGGGTCATTCCTTTTTAAAAATAAGTGTAGTAGTGCGGTGCTTTATTATTTAGAATATATTTGTTTTATTTCTAAAAAAGTGCGCAAGTCTTACTATATGTATTTATCAAAATATTATTTGTCTCATGTACATAATACGTTTATCAATTGCACCAATAATCTTATTTGGCGTATGGATTTTGATCTTGAATTGTCCCTATATAGGACTTATTCAGCTAGTAACAGATTTAATTTTTGAAAATAATTATATCTCTTAACATTGTCAGCTTAACTTTCTAACGATATATCTGATGCTTAAGTATATCTTTTCTTTATTTTTTTCAATAAAATGCCGACATAAATTGTAACATTAGACTGAGAAATGTCATACTGTAGATATCAATACAAAAATACATATACTTAAAGAAAATTCTTCCATATGTATGTTCAAACCCTAAGGAAGAAAAGGTGCACACTCTTTTCTCCTCTCTCTTTTACCGTTTTAGTATTTAAATTAAATTATTTCTTTATTATCTCTTTCAACATTGATACCATGATAAATGAAAATTTTTACTATATATATTCATTATTTCAACAATGAACTTTATCATTTTGTTATGACAACTTACTTATTACTCTGGATTATACTTATTCTACATGCTGTAAAAGTTGATGTTATTGACATATTGTTTGTCATTTAATATTTGAAGGAGCTATTCCAAATCAGATAGGTGATCTTCCTCAGCTACAGAAAATATATCTTTCACATAATCAACTTTCAAGTTCTATACCAACCTCTATATTTAATAGTTCAATGCGACAAGAAATTGAACTATTCGAAAATAATTTGTCTGGTGAGATACCCTCCATTTGGCATAAATGCAAGGAATTGAAAAATTTACGATTGGGCAATAACAAGTTCAACCCAGGAATTATTCCAAGTGACATTGGAAATTTGACAAACCTCCAAATCCTAGATCTTGACAACAGCAATTTGCAAGGTAAGAATCATTCCCCAAACAATTTCCAATTTTCTCTCTTGGTTTCCATGTTTCGTCTATTCCAGCATTTTCTTTTGGATGACATCTTTCTTTCTTAAAAAAAAAAAAAAAAGACGTACGAATCATCCAGCTTTCTGAATGAATCACATATCCAATAAAAACATGCCATGGGAATAATAGTTTGGTCTATGGATATTAGTCCAGCCAGAATGGAAAGGTCATGGATTTTTTCAAAAGAATTATAGTTTTCTTTTAACATTTAAGGTATATTATAGCATTAATTCTCAAAATAAGTCAGAAGATATATACCAACTGACATTGGAAATTTAACCAATCTTAAAAAATTATATCTCTGGAGCAACAACTTGGAAGGTATGAGTTCTAATTACATGTTGATTGCAATTTTATTTTCTTGTTTATAGGTCATTAATTCCTAATACACATTAGTAATTCTATTTGGATCGATAAAAATATATTCAACTGGATTACATTTAAAAACACGGATCATGATGATTTCTTGTTAAAGTAAAGCATGTCATTCAAAGTGTCAATTAGCTGTGGGTTATAAATAGTTCAGTCCAACCAGATTGGAAACATCATGGATTTCTTAATTTTTTTTTCTATCGTGAGTTTCTTTTTTTTTTTTTTTTGGGAAAATGATAAAGAAATAACCTTGAAATTACAAAATTCTAAATCTGGTATTTCGTAAAAAATGAGTTATGAATTGCTTATCAAGTTTCGTCATTCCCTTATCAATTCTTGCTAATTAATCTAATTTGAGATTTTACAATTTCAAATTTCTTTTTCTATCTTTTTCCCTATTTCTTCCTGCATTTTTCTGTTATTATTTTAAGAATAAAAGAATCCATCGTCCAATTTTTGAAACGGTTTGTAAAGTAATAACATGGGAAAAAAGAATAGTGGTACAAAGTTCAAACGAATCTAAAAGGTTCATCATTAGTCTTTGAAAATAAATATTTATTATTCTGTTATTAAAAAGTTTTTGTAGGTTTTTCTTTTCTGAATAAGTAAGCTTTTTTTTTTTCTACAACATAAAATAAGTAGGCCTTACAAGTTACAAGCAGCATATCTTTTTGGAACATTTAATTTTGATTTGGATAATCTGAGTTATATATGAATTTATTATTTACTATTATTTTTTATTTTTTTAAAAAAAATTTAGTAACAAAATAACATTTCTGGAAGTCTCCTAACAAATATGCGTTTTGAAAGAAATGATAAAAAGCAAGGGCGCCAATTCTCCTAGTTTTTTCCTCTTACACAGTTAATTGAAGAAACTCACACTCTTACTCCTTGAATGAGATGAACGCCACTTGCATGACATATAGAAGTTTGTCAGAATTAATTAATCCACTATATTCAGAAAGATAACAGTAATTAATATAAATATAAATTAATATAAATTACAAAATAAAAACTAAATTGGGGTACAATACGCTCTCCAACATTAAATCCATCCAAATTTCTCATCGAAGCGCACATCCAAATTATTTATTCGATCGTTATTAGTGAAGTCAAATTGAAAGGGTCGTTCCTTTTTCTTATTTAGAATATATTTGTTTTATTTCTAAAAAAGTGCGCAAGTCTTACTATATGAATTTATCAAAATATTACTTGTCTCATGTACATAATACCTTTATCAAATGCACCAATAATCTTATTTGGCGTATGGATTTTGATCTTGAATTGTCCCTATGCAGGATTTATTCAGCTAGTAACATATTTAATTTTTGAAAATAATTTTATTTCTTAACATTGTCAGCTTAACTTTCTAACGATATATCTTATGCTTAAGTATATCTTTTCTTTATTTTTTTTTCAATAAAATGCCGACATAAATTATAACATTAGACTGAGAAATTTCAAACTGTAGACATCAATACAAAAATACATATACTTAAAGAAAATTCTTCCATATGTATGTTCAAACCCCAAGGAAGAAAATGTGCACATTCTTTACTCCTCTCTCTTTCACAGTTTTTGTATTTTTATTAAATTATATCTTTATTATCTCTTTGAACATTGATACAAAGTTAAATGATACTCCCTCCGGTCCTAAATATAAGACAAAGTTGACTCTCTTTGGAGAAATTAAGGATGCTATATAAGTTACTTAATCATATCATATGTTATATATCTTTATATTATATATTAGTTTATTAGTCAAACTAATTAGTTTGGAGAAAAAAATAAAAATAAAAATATTCTAAAGTAATTTAATTAGCTTCCTTAATTTCTCCAAAAAAGTCAACTTTATTTCAACAATGAACTTTATCATTTTGTTATGACAACTTACTTATTACTCTGGATTATACTTATTGCGCATGTTATAAAAGTTGATGTTATTGACATATTGTTTGTCATTTAATTTTGAAGGAGTCATTCCAAATCAAATTGGTGATCTTCCACAGCTACATACAATATATCTCGAAGATAACCAACTTTCGAGTTCTATACCAACCTCCATATTTAATAGCTCAGTGCGACAAAATATTGACCTAGGCAACAATAATTTATCTGGGAGTTTGCCAATAAATTTTTGTTTTGGGCTTCCAAAACTTAAATTATTCTATGTCTTTAAAAATGATTTGTCTGGTGAGATACCCTCTTTTTGGCATCAATGCAAGGAATTGGAAGATTTAAGTTTGGGCCATAACATGTTCAACCTAGGAATCATTCCAAGTGACATTGGAAATTTGACAAACCTCCAAACTCTATATCTTTCCAACAGTAATTTGCAAGGTAAGAATCATTCCCCAAACAATTTTCAATTTTCTCTCTTCGTTTCCATGTTTCGTCTATTCCAGTATTTTTTTTTTTTGGATGACATCTTTCTTCTTCTATTTTTTTTTTTTAAAAAAAGATGTACGAATCATCCAGCTTTCTCAATGAATCACATATCCAATAAAAACATGCCATGGGAATAATAGTTTGGTCTATGGATATTAGTCCAGCCAGATTGGAAAGGTCATGGATTTTTTCAAAATAATTATAGTTTTCTTTTAACATTTAAGGTATATTATAGCGTTAATTCTCAAAATAAGTCAGAAGATATATACCAACTGACATTGGAAATTTAACCAGTCTTAAAAAATTATTTCTCTGGAGCAACAACTTGGAAGGTATGAGTTCTAATTACATGTTGATTGTAAATTTATTTTCTTGTTTATAGGTCATTAATTCTTAATATAAATTAGTAATTCTATTTGGATCGATAAAAATATATTAGACTAGATTATATTTAAAAACACGGATCATGATGATTTCTTGTTAAAGCAAAGCATGTCATTCAAAGTGTCAATTAGCTGTCGGTTATAAATAGTTTAGTGTAGAAATGAATATCAATAAAACAATATGAAATAAAAATACACTTATTTTTTATTATTTACTTTCTTCGATGTTTTCGCTCATTTAGATGTTAATTCTTGAAGTGCAAAAACAATATTCTACGGATATAATTATCAACATCGGTGGCCTCCTTCCCCCACTCTCTGTCAGTCTAACCATGCATCTATCACAGTATCATTATTACTATTATCATCAATCGGCAATTGCACGTTGCTCAAGTATTTGTTTCATATATCATATTTGTGGGTAAGGTTGAAACCAAAACTTCTTGTTCTATATTATATCCAAAACTTCTAATTAAAAATGAGTTTATTGTGTATATATATAGTCAATAAAAAGTTTTCTTTCAAAAAAATGCATGCATGATTTTTTTTTTTTTTTAAAAAAGTTATTTGGATTGTTAAGAGAAATTATAATAAAACATAGGCTTGATAAGCAAGGCATATGCTGGAATATTCAATTTATATCTATGTCACAACTCCTTTAATGGTATGATCAATCTACCCATCCATCAATTTTTATGCTTTCAAAAATTCCATTTATTATTTGCAAAACTGTTCAGTATATTAGTTTTTCATAATCAGTAGTAACTACCTACGTCTAAGGCACACATACACCAAATTCTTTTGCAGGTGAAATTCCTCAATCTATTTTCAACATTCCTTCTTTGAGAGAGGTTCACCTTTCCCATAACCATCTAAGTGGCAACTTGCCAGATGAGATGTGTCATCAACTCCCTTTACTTGAAGTCTTTGCGGTTGTTGATAATCATTTACAGGGAAATATTCCAAAATCAATGTGTAATTGCACATCTTTGCTATTCTTGCTTTTGGGTATCAACTCGTTTTCAGGTATGCTCAAAAATAACCTTTCTATATGACTTTGGGGTTGTTGATATATCATAAAATATTCAAACTAAACAAATTAATTAAATAGACTATATCCGAACCAATATTGACTCAATAATAAACTAATCCTAATTGAGATATTTACAAATAATATTTATATTATTTTTAACAGAAAATAAACTAACAACTCTTTCAGACATGCTAATAAACATGAATTGCAAAATATTTATTTGTAGTTTTATTAAATGTTCTCTGAAGATCACATTTTATGGAATCCTAGCCCAAAAAGTAGTTAAAGTTTTATATGACATGACACATAAGAAAGCAATGATAAATATATTTACGCACGCAGACCCTCATGTAATTATAAGAGGTAACTAATTTCATACCTGGCTTAAATTAGTTCCTTCACTTTCCTGTATTATCCAGGAATGGAGTTGCCAGGATAGAAACAAATTTAAAAGGACGCAAAATTAATAAAATATTAGGAGTTTCTTGTAAGATAGAGAAGTGAATTCAAATTTTTGAAACGTACGTGTGTCTGTTTTACACACACACGTACAAAACAGGCATATTACCCTTTTTGTCAATTTTCACTACTTTATATAAAAGTTATCATGCGTCCATCATTTTTCGTTTTTTAAGTTAATCACCCAACAGCAAGCTTTTTGTTTTTAGGTCTTATACCCAAGGAGATAGGCAATCTTCATAAGCTTGAAGTGTTGGATTTCGGAGGTAATAATTTCAGTGGACCCTTTCCTTCACATATATTCAACATTACGGCATTGAGGCTCGTCAACCTTAATCGTAATTTCCTCTCTAGCTTTCTCCCATCAAATATAGGAATTGGCCTTCCCAACCTAAAGATCTTGTCCTTGGGAGGGAATCAACTTATTGGAAAAATTCCAAACAGCGTCTCAAATGCTTCCAAGCTCACTTTCTTAGAATTATCAGAGAATAAATTTAGTGGTGATATACCCACTGCACTTGGGAATCTAACAAAGCTGATGGCATTATATCTTGAAGGGAACGATTTGAATGGGTTGATTCCAAATACAATTAATAGACTGCAAAGCCTTCAACATTTAAGTCTTAGCTACAACAAATTGCAAGGGCCCATCATAAATAAATTGTGCCAAATCAAAAGTTTGAGTGAGTTGTGTCTAGATAACAACATGTTTTCAGGAATGATTCCAAAGTGCCTCACAAATACTTCTTTGCGGAAGTTGGAGTTAAGCTCTAACAAATTGATTTCTCATATACCCTCTTCTCTTTGGAGTCTCAAAGATATCTTGATCCTAGACTTATCCTCCAACGCATTGAGTGGAACAATTCCACGTGAGGTATCAAACTTTAGAACAATTATACTATTGAACTTGTCAAGAAATCAAATTTCAGGTAAAATCCCAACAACCATGGGTGGCTTGCAAACATTGCAAAATCTATCTTTGGCTCATAACAATCTACAAGGACCTATTCCTGAATCATTTAGTGGCATGATAGATATTGAGTTCTTGGATTTGTCCCAAAATAATTTGTCTGGGGTGATTCCAAAATCTTTAGAGTTACTTGTCCATATGAAGTACCTTAATCTTTCATACAATTTATTGTATGGAGAAATTCCAAACGGTGGGCCTTTTCAGAATTTTACATATGAATCATTTATGATGAATGAAGATCTTTGTGGAAAGCCCCAACTACAAGTCCATCCATGCAAAAAAGAAAACAAGCACATCTCAACAAAAATGGTGCTTGTGATCAAATGCTTGTCGGCTATCATTTTTGCAATCATTTTGGTTGCTTCATGCCTGGTGTTCCTTAAATTTAAGAAGGGCCATGTTAGTCATGAGATGAACAATAGAGACTTCTTAAACTTGGGTGCACCAATCAGGATATCCTATTATGATCTTTTGCAAGCAACAAATAATTTTGATGAGAGTAATTTTCTTGGCAAGGGAAGTTTTGGATCAGTTTACAAAGGAATTCTTTCAAGTGGAAAGATAGTTGCTGTGAAAGTATTTCACTCAAACTTTGAAGAAGCAATGAGGAGTTTCGATGTTGAATGTGCTACCATATGCAATTTACGTCATCGAAATCTCGTTAAGATCATCAGTAGTTGCTCAAATGATGATTTTAAATCTCTAATAATGGAATTCATGTCAAATGGGAGCCTTGATAGATGGTTGTATACTCATAACTATAATTTAGATATGATGCAAAGATTGAACATAATGATTGATGTGGCATCAGCGTTGGAGTATCTTCATCATTGTTCTTCTGCACCAGTGGTCCATTGTGATGTAAAGCCGAGCAATGTTTTATTGGATGAAAATATGGTGGCCCATTTGAGTGACTTTGGAATTGCCAAATTGTTAATTGACAGTCAATTCGAAATTTATACCGAAACTTTGGCTACAATTGGTTATATGGCACCAGGTACTAGTTTAATACTCATTAAAATTTATTTAATTTCTGTTACTTATATTCATTTATACCTACATGCATGCATGCACATGATCGAAGAAACTATAACTTATTCGACTATTTAATTCAGCACTCAAATTTATATGTAGAGTATGGATCAAGAGGAGCTGTTTCATTGAAAGGAGATGTCTACAGTTTTGGTGTTTTGCTTATGGAAATGCTTACAAGGAAGAAACCAACAGATGAGATGTTTGTTCAAGGTCTAACTTTGAAAGAATTTGTTAGCAAATCAACACCATACTCAATCATCGATATTATTGATGTCAATTTGATGCACACAAGCAACCAAAACACTAGTAATATATTATTGTATATTATATCATCAGTTTTTGAGTTGGCATTAAATTGTTGCACTGACGCACCTGAGGCAAGACCTAATATGTCAGAGGTTGTGGTGTCACTAGGAAAACACAAGGCCATGCTAATGGAAAATATTCAAGGAACCCCTTGTTGAATAACTATGTTAAATTAAATTGCATTTGCTACAATCTTTAACCCTTTGGATGTTTTATTTTTGCAACTCGTCATATGGAGTGATGATGTCTCCTGTATTAATATATTATTATTTGAAATTTGAGAATTTTGTACTCACATATGGGTTTTGGTTGTCTTCAAAGTAGTTCTTAACTTTTATGTGTTGCAGATGTACATTGAATAATAGTAACATAGAGATAATGGCTTTTTTTTCTTTCATGATAAGTGAATAAAATTTAGAAAGTGATTGAGTTGAGGGAGATATACGTAAAAGATAATTGAAACATGGAGGAGAAATAGAAATTGTTATAAAAAGAAGATATGGTTGAAAAAAAGCAATGAAATTAATCCACTTGAAAACCAAAGTGAATCCCTTTATAACTCTTATACTATATTCGATTCTTAATGTAAAACTCAGTTGACTAACTTTGAGGGATTAAGGATGTTAAATAAATTATTTTAAAGTATTTATATTTTTCATTTTTCCTCCAAACTAATTTACTTGACTTATAAATAATATATAATCTAATGATCCACTTAACTAATTTAGCTACCTTATTCTCTTTAGAGCAGCGGACTGGGTTGTATTGAGGACATAAGGTGGTGTTAATTATTCAATGACTGGATTAACATGATTATTGGGTTCATTGTGGACTCCAACAAATCCCATCTTGCATTGACCCAATTACAAAAAATGGACCAATACTAAGACCATCCAAAGCTTTGAAATAAGTTTATAGATCCAGATTGGGTTGCCATTATAATGTAATGGAATATGATGTTTTATTTTTATTCTATTTTATTTTATTGGTCAAAACATGTAATTTAAATACCAAAATTACTTGGTTTTCAACCCGTGTTGGGCTTGGGTTTATGGCCAATGTCATTGTTAAACCAAAATTACTTTTATATTACTTTAATCAAAATCATGTTTTAAAAAAATATATAACAAACTTTTACATCTTAATACAATCTTTAGTTCCTCTAATTTTCTCTTATTTTGGTTTTAGTTCTTCTAATATCAAATTATAGGTTTTGGACCCTCAAATTTTACTCTTTAAATGGGACCCTACAATTTAATAAAAACTTGATCATTTTGCCCTCTAAGGAATCAATACCCATACTTTGAACTTTGAAGCTTGAAGAACAAAGATTATATTAACCCAAGTCTTAAACATATATGCTAAGCTCCTCAATGTAATTATGGTGCATTTAAGTTAATACAACAAAGAACTTTTAGAATTCTAGTTACATTGTTCTTAAAACTATAGGTGATAACTATGTTTTAGTGGTGATTTTTTTTCCATCGTTTTCATTGGTGATTATTTAATACTAGTAATTAATAACATTCACTCAATTATTTTTATTTTTTTATGTAAAAGCATTATAAATTTAATTATTTATTGTTTTTTATCTACTTTTCCAAGATTTATTTTTCTATTGAAAATGAAAAGAAAGAAAGAAAGAAAGAAAGCTGAATGGGATCTCAATATTTATAATAACCACGTGTCAATTCCTGATTTGGGTTCAATGCCTTGAATGGCAGGTGAAGAATTCCATCTAGGACAATCTAGCATGAAGAAAATGTTAGTTTTGTTTGGCGCATGGTAAGCAGTTACCTTAATGTTGTTTCTAACGTCTAAGTAAATTTTGCTATATTTTACAAACTGGGCTGGCAGGGGTATGCTGCAGATTTTTTATGTATTTGTTTTACTAATGTTTTTAGTTATTTTTCCAATACTTTATTCTTTTAGTGAGCTTTTCTTCATTTGCCTTCATCACTGACACCTTAAAATCTAACGTATAAATTGTAAGCTTATAAAAGTATTAAACGTGTTGAGTTGGTGAATTCTATCCGGTGTGATGGCAGACTTATTGTATTTATTAGCTTTGGCCACTGATGAATGTTAATATTAATGAGAGATATTGTTTTTTTTTTTTTTTTGAATTCTGGAGAATTTTGTGAGACTCAGTACTGAATAAGTACTAGCTAGTTATGTTTTTTCCCTAAAGAAATGATGCTTAGAACCTAAAAATCAGACAAAACAGTACAAGAGAACAAAACAAAACAAGAAACCACAAAACAATCAACCACCCGTATCTACCATCTATTAGTAAAACATAAAAGGCCAATTTGTCTCACAATATCCTTCTACCATTTTTAGTCTTTGAGTCTATTTTCATCTTTCAGAAATAATTCACAATTTCCCTATCTTTCAGTATATTTTCATCTCTTTAGATAAGCTCTCTTTTCTCCTGAATAGGAGCTCATTGTGTTAATATCAAGACACACATACCTTGTCTGGTTCCTAAAACATGGTTTTCTTTTTGCAGTGTTATAATAATGACTAGGGCTTTCCCCAATTATCTAGGGGAGAGAAAGGATCTTGTTTTTGTTCAGAATATATCGAGTCTTATTGCTTATCAGATTATGCAAGCCCTAATAATAATATGCTTCGCTTGCTATTGGAGTTGGCGGACAAAACACCTTGGACATGAAATTGATCATCACAAATTAATTATGCATATTCCATCATACATTATATCAATTTTGTTGTTGTATGGACAATAAGGGATTATAGGTGCAGCGCTTACGAATTTTTAGACATCTTGTAATTTTTTGGCATCAAGATCATTTGAGTTTTACATTGTCTTTTCATAAACCATGAGCTTAGAAATTCACATTCAACATTTAATCGACAGCACAAAATATATGCCTCAAACAATGGGAGGAAAGAGCTTACCATATGCATTTCCCATCTGACTTTGATTTTTGAAACCAGCAGTAACAGAGATGCTGAGAAATCTGGCCAAGGAACATCTTCGATGTGGGCACAACTTTCACTCTTGGAAAACAACCATGTGCTAGGGCTTGCTTGATAATTGAAAGGTTGCAGTTATTGTGGCCTGGCTTGCAACTATAGCTGCAGCTATTGTTACAACAAATACTGGCCAATATATTCTATCTGCAGAACTAACGATAATCAACTTCAACATCTAACAAATGAACAGAAACTGCATGAAGAAATTAAGCAGCATGATTCAAATTACAAAAATCTTTTAATTGTTCTGGTAACGATGGAGGTAGTCGAATCTCCAATCTCTGGTTCTGAAGCTTCTTTGCGGCGCCTCTGTTCTGGTATGAAGCTCTCTCAATTTGCCTCTGGTGTCTGATTCTGAGCTCTGGTTCCAATTCTCCTGCTATGGTGAAGCTCTATTTCTGGTGTGGGGAAGAAAGTCGAAGGTCACCGGAGATTGTGGAGGAAGGTGATCAGTGAGAGTGAATGGTGGTGTTTTGCCACACTTCTATCTCCCTGTGTTCTCTGTCGCTCCGGCAGTGACAGAAAGGCGGCCTGTGGTGTTGAGGGAAGAAGACCGCCGGTGGCCTGTGGTGGTGAATGATACCTCCGGCGAGAGAGGAAGAAGAAGGCGAAGGTGATGGAGGAGGTTGAAGATCTGCAGGTGGTGAGCCCTGTCAATGGCCGCCGCTACTGTTTCATTAAGCACCGAAGAAGCAGCAGCATTGAGCCTCGACCTAACCCTTGGTCAAAACGTGCGTTTTCACCAAGGGACTGCATTGAAAATTTTGAAAGTTTTTAGGAGGACTAACATAGAATAGTGAAATATTTTTCTGGGTACAAAGTTAATTTACAAACATTTTAGGCCCAGTTTTTGTAATTGTCTCTGAATCTTTCTTCATTAGTTCGCAGTTTCTAGAAATTCTAGGTTCTTTCCTGTATTTTTCCCAAACTAATATGCAATGAAAATAAACCCAAAATGTAATATCTTGCATTCCAAAATTAATCAATTAAGGTAAATCATAAAATATATGAGATTTTTCAACCTTAATTTCTTATAAACACCTTTAATCACAATTAATTATAAAAGAGGTATTTTAAGCTCAATTCTTATGACAAAAACCCCAAATAAAATATAAAAATATATAATAAAAATAGAGATTTATCATATACATTATAACATGATTTTATGGGTCACGAATGTACATTGAATTAAAATTTCGGAAATTTTTTATTTTTACTTTCCCATTTTATTTCTGCCTACCAAAAAAATAATATTGATTTTCCAAATGAATTAAAATGTTTCTTACCATTGTCTGTTTCTTTATGCTCTATGCTGATGTTTTGGAAATCTCCTTATGTTTTTGGGAGTAAAACCCAGCTAAACATACTAAATTATGTTTGATTAAAAAGTCATATTCATTTTACATATTGAGAATTATATTAATTCCTCTTGCACATATTCTAGTCCAAAATAAAACGCAAACAACCATTCGATCAGAGGATGCAAATATATTGCAAAACAAAGCATCTACTGATTAACAGAAAACTTAAAGTGAGAGAATGACATTTGGGCCCCTTAGATGATGATTGTTAAGACTTTAGTCCCCTAAATTGGAAAAATATCAAATCTAAAAATTAAGGTAAAGTACAAGCTAGATGGAGAAAAGAGGTTTCTCTCCAAAATAATTTCAATAAAATGATCCTGCCGAATTTTCTTAAAAAATCTGAGCTAAAAATATTTTTCTTCAATTTCTTTTATAATATTAGTAATTTTTTTCAATATTTTATTCTTTTAATGAGCTTTTCTTCATTTGCCTTCATCACTGACACCTTAAAAAGCAGCGTATAAATTGTAAGCTTATAAAAGTATTAAACATGTTGAGTTGGTGAATTCTATATGGTGTGATGGCAAACTTATTATATTTATTAACTTTGACCACTGATGAATGCTAATATTAATGAGAGATATTGTTTTCCTTTTTTTGTTTTCTTTTTTGAATACCGGATAATTTTTTAAAACTCAATACTAAATAAGAGCTAGCTAGTTTTGTTTTGTTTTGTTTTTTTTTTTTGCTATGATGCTTAGAGCCTAAAAATAAGACAAAACAGTACAACAGACCAAAATAAAACAAAACATGAAACCACAAAACAATATAATCAGTCACCCATTGAAGAAGGCATGTGTGCTTTGTGCCTTGCTAGCCTCTTCAAAAATTAAACCAAGAATTGCAATATAGGGTGTAATTCCAAATCGTCTCTCGGGGAGCCTTTTATTAATTACCTAGAAACTAAATGTGATGATTGGCATAAAAGAAGTTAAAAAATGATTTTGAGCTTTTTATGTAACAACTAAATTGCAATGAAACTAAAATGCTTTAAAAATTAATATTTTTTGATTTTTGGAATAAAAGTGGAATGGAATGGAAATTGGTTTTGAAATGTATGATAAAAGCCTCTTAGAACAATGGATTTCATCTATCTTTTGCTTCAAAATATTTTTAGGAGTGTGATAGTTTGACAAAAAATGCCCAAAAGACCCCTTGAGGTAGCTTGAATTAGGTGAATTAATTCTTCCACATCGGGAAGAAATAATTCCTCTAACCGAAACCTAATACAAAACACTAGCAATTGCAACCAAAATCCCTCAAAATATGAAACCTTAAACACTGTTGAGTCTAGTGTATTAATCAATGATTATTCCTAGACCTAGAAAATAATCACTTTTTAAAACACTATTAGAAACCACTTTGTATGCAATTTTTGAAATCATTAAGTTCTCTTAAATATCAAATCCTATCAACCGATGAGTCTAACACCAAAAGATAGGAACACCTACTCTAGAGATGCTATTAATCACTCTTAGTGTGTGATTGTGAATTAATTGATGCAATTGGTTCCAAAGTAATCCAAAATCAACTCAATATCTAAATAAAACCATGCAAGATAATAGAGAATCAAGAAAATTACAATAAAACATATATATAACTATATATATTGATAAGCACAAAATTCAACATCAACTAATCAAAATCACAAATTGGTTTAAAAAAAGATTAAACCAAATATATTAGTCTTAACTACAAATTACAATTCCTAAAACTAAGAAAATCATAAATATACAGTAAAGCTAATAACCAAAACTAAAACTCCTCTTTGTAGCTCCAAACATTAAGGCTCAATCCTTTGCTCTAGGAGAAAATAAGCTCAACCACTAGAACCCATAGACCCAAAATCAAGACGCAAAATTGTCCTCTTCAACAATATCATAGCCATCAGAAAATTCACCGGAAAACAAGATTGAACAGAGGAAATCAAAGCCAATTAAAACAAGGTCACTAGGAAAGGAAGAAAGGAAAGTAACAGGGTTGGTGAAGCAGTGGTGGATGGTAGATGAAGACTCGATGGTCCGCTATGCATCTAGCTTTCAAGCTCTATTTGGTTCAACAGAGGAGAGAGGATGGGAGGGATTTTCATATTACCTCGTTTGGATTAATCGGAAGGGAGGAAAGGGGAGGGAAAATATTTTTATTTGAACAATTTTACCCTCATTTAATCTTGTTTTTTCATATATAGTGATTGAACCATATTTTTATATGAATTTTCCATGATTAATTTGGGATTTTAACGTATTTTCTGGGACATTATTGCATTATTAAGCATTAATTTTGGTTAGGGACAATTGTTTTGAATTAATGGTAATTAGGGGTAAAATGGTCACAATTTATTAATTATTTTTATACAATTTTCCCTTGAATTTTTGATGCTACCTTGTGCTTAATTTTGTATTGTAGGTGTTAAAGAAGAAATTGAGGATTTTGGAGATTCAAATTAATTATTTAGAGGGAATTGGGCTAATGTTAAAATTGGTAGCTGAAAGCCTGATATAGAGGGAGCCCAAAGCCCAAAACACAAGCTGTTTGACTAAGGAATTTGGGCCCATGTCAGATTTTTGAATAGGCCGGAAAATAAGAAAAGAAGGATGAAGCCCAGACCCAATACAAGGAAAAGAGACAGAAACGCAGCTGGGCCCAGGCATGAAGAAAGAACACAGGAGAGGAGATCTGAGCTTTGGGAAATGGAGGTTCCGAATCAGCTGCTGGATATGGAGTATGGACATACCAGACCCGACACGGATACAGAGCTGAAGGTTTTATTCAGACGGGGTGCGCCGCTGGGAAGAGAGGACTGATCTGAAGAGGAAGAAAATGAGAAGGGAGAGGGGAGCTTCGGACCTGGACATGCTAGCATCTCCTTCATCCTCTCCGTTTCCAGCCAGCCCAAAAACAGAAAGGAACCAGAGAGTGTGAGAGACACAGACCCGAAGAGAGAAAAAACGAGAAGGGAGAGGGTGGGTGAGTGAGTGGCGGCTGGTTTTGGGGCGGCATGAATACAGAACAGAGAGGTAGCTGGTGAGAATGGAGTGAGTGCGCCGTTGGTCTGTAGATAGGGACACAGACCCGAGAACCATTAGGGAGTGAACAGCGCAGCTGGTCTTGAGAAAAAAAAAAAGCTGAGAACAGATAGTGGGTGGCGGCTGCAAGTCTGGCGCTGATTGAAGAATGAGAACTGGAAAGAATCCGAGAGTCTGAGAGCTGAATGTGAGGAGGGAGTTGAGCATCGCTGGGAAATACACGGACCTGAAAAAAACCAGAAAGTGTGAGACCTCCATCCCTTGTTACACAGCAACCATCGATCTCTCAGCCCCAAAGCCATCAACCACCGTCCCTGCACCTTTGTTCTCAGCATTCAAACAACATCATTCCACCACCAAATTCACCCTCATCCACATTCCCTTCACATATTGCCTCTCCCATGTTCCAATAGGAACCATTCCTTTTCTTTTAATATTGTGTATTCATTAATATCTTCATGGAATTTTGGTGTCTTGAGGAGGTTGTGGCTGTTGCTAGATTCATGAGAGGCTAATTCCATTGAGTCTTGGTGTTAGAGGAGGTGGCTAGAGCTTCAAGGTTCTACAAGGGGAGTTCACTATTTTCCACTAGCTCAATTTTATACGTTATGTCTTGTGGATTAATTTTACATTGATATATATATATATATATATATATATATATATATATTTTGGAGACTTAGATGAGTGATAATTTGTCTAAGATGGATTATCTTATATTGAATTTGGTATTGATGCATTTGAATTTTATTGGATTTATTTTCCTATTGGATTAATGAAGTTATGCATTCTATGTGATATTTAGATTGTGTGATGGATTTAATTTAATTTAAATGTCACGATTGTTCTTTCAATTAAGAGGAACCAAGTGCATTAATCCATTTTCAATATATATCAAGTGGGTTTTTAACAATTTGTCTAAGAGGTGACTAAGAATGCGATTGTAGGACTAATCATTTATTAGATAGATTGGACCTAATGCGATTGCTTATGGTTTTTAATTTGACTTAATGCAAAAGTAACTCCCAATTAATTTTAAAGCTAGGAAAACCACCAAATTGGCCACCAAGGTTCATTTTATCATATAATCCATTTTTAACCCAAATAATTTCTTTATCTTTTTTTCAAAATATCAAAAAAAAAAAAGAATTAGCTTTATTTTCATAAATTTTAATATCTAGAAAACCAATTTCAAAAACCCTTTTTTTGTAACCATGTTTATAACACTTAGTTTTTCCTAGGGTAGTCAAAATAAATGGCTCTTTGATAAGAGAACGATCCCAAGTTGTTTACACTATATTGCATTTAATTCGTGGTAATTTGTGATTTGACCCCGAGGCGGCTAAGGTTGTGTCAAATCACATAGTAGAATGTTTAATAAAATATAATTATTAAGATTAAATAAGTATAATCATAATTAAAATTTTAAAATATAGATAATATTAATTTTAATAAAAATAGAGTAATTATAAATATTATAATAATGAGGGAGGGACAGTTTGGGAATAATAGAAATAAGTAGAGGTTTAATGGTCTTCACACGATAAAATATCACCCTTCCCCTCCAAATCCCTTCAATTTGGGGAGGAAGGGTTTTGAGGGGAAGGGAGTGGAAATTTCAAAAAAATTCCCTTTCTCTCCTTAAATTTTGTTGTTGCCAAACAAAGGGAGGGGAGCAAAATCCCTCCCCTCCCCTCCACTCAAACCAAACAAACCCTCAAAGTTGAGCTTCTATGTCTGGTTCACGGCTCTGCTTCTCAGGTCTCCCTTCGCTGAAGCTAAACTTGGCAGTGGCGGAATGACGATGATGGACGGAATGGAGAGGAAGGTGAAAGTGATGAGGGGTGGTGATGATCCCAAGTGCCTAATTCAGCCTCCTCTGTGTCTCGAAAGCTCCACCGGTGATAATGGAGGAGTTATGGTCGCCGGCGACAATCGAGATGACAGTGAATGTTGTCGGCGAAGGTGGCGAGCTCAAATGAAGGTGATGAGAGCCAAGATCCCCCCGTCGCAGCACTCTCTGTTCTTAAGATCCTCCCTAAAACTCACTCTCAAGTAGACCTATTCCATTAAACCAATATGCTGTAGTTTAATTGGGGACTAAATTAAAATTTTGCAAATTCGGGGGATTAAATTGTCACTTCTAAAATTTGAAGCCGAAACTGCCATTTCTGAAATTTGAAGCCCAAACTGCCATTTTCAGTTTTAATCCAATTTTTCAAGTACTTACAAGTGAAAACAATTAAACCAATATCAAATCCTTTCAAGAATCAAAGATTAAGTATAATTATAATTATTTTGATGATTTTTCCCTTTTTAGTCATAATTAATGTATTTACTCTTAATATCTATTTATCACAAGTAAGTCATTTTTTAGATCAATTATTGTGACAAAATTCCCAAATAAAGTGTAAAAATATATAATAAAATCAGGGATTTGTCACCCGTATCTACCATCTCTCTGCAAAACATAAATGGCTAATTAGTCCCACAATATCCTTTTATCATTTCTAGTCTTTGAGTCTATTTTCATCTTTAAGGAATAATTCACAATTCCTGTGTCTTTCAGTATATTTTCATTTCTTTAGAGAAGCTCTCTTTTCTCCTAAATAGGAGCTCATTATGTTAATATCAAGACACACATGCCTTGTCTGGTTCCTAAAACATGGTTTTCTTTTTACAGTGTTGCAGTAATGACTAGGGCTTTCCCCAATTATCTTGGGAGAGAAAAGACCTTGTTCTTCTTCAAAATATATCATGCTATTTGCTTTGTGCTTGTGGCATAGTTTATGTTGTCTCAGTAAGACTTTTACAGACAGCAGACTATCAGATCAAAATGCCTACTACATGGTAGATGCTTGGCAAACCTTTTAGCTTCAGATAGTTAATTTATGAGCAAATCACAACTCAATATCTTTTGGTTAAGAAAGATCTCAATCACAATGTGAAAAGCAAAGGATGAAAACTTGATGTGGCATGCAAAAAATTGCAACCATGGGAAAATGTGTGTGTATGGGTTACACCAATATAGCTTCCTCTGTTGAGTAGTCTTAGGTGGTTATTTACTATTAAATTTTCTAGTCAAGAAATAATGCTAATTTTACATACAAAATCCATGTTGCCATTTATAAATGGAATTATTATATATTTTTCCTTAGAGTTAAGGTGCAGATTTATCCCAAAAGGTTTCACTCAAGCAAATTTGACTTTTATTGTTAAAAATGTTAATGTTAATAAGCAATATCAATTTTTTAATTATCAATATTATTTTTCTAATGGGCATTGTTATGTTTTGAAACTTCTAGGATAATAATTAGCCCAAAAAAGCTTTTGAAACATCATTGAGACCAAGCAAAAAATTTTGAAACAAATTTACATATTAAAGCTTCTTTATTATGTATATATTGATAGTGATAACTAGACTAAGTTGCATGCATTTCTATAAAAATTCTAGATGAGTTATCATATTTATGGGTTTTAAATAATGGATTTGTTATCACTTTTAAATGTATAGTGAAAAATGATGGTACTATTTTTTGAAGGAAAATTTTTTTTTATTATTAACTAAATAAAATAATACATAAAAAAGACTCAACAAGTAACAAATTAACCTACCCGGCCGGGTAAGCAACTGTGCAAGCCCAAAACATAAAGTAACAATCCAATTACATGAAAAAAGCGACAAACATATAAAAACAACTATTAGGGAAAACCAAAACCGTGAAGCTTAAACACGAAAAATGATGGGAATAATACATACACTCAATTTTTACTTCATCAAAACCGTGAGTTTTCAAAGGAATTTGGTCTTACTAATGTGCCATGAAAAAAATAATGTATTGTACAATGAAATTATAAAATGAGTGCAAATTAAACAAAAAAAAAATTAAAGAAAAGCCTATTGAGTTGTTAAGATTATAAATTCACGAGGTAATATTATTATTAGTCCTTAGAGTTTATTTTGGTCTCTATAGTTTTATAACGACTTGATTTGAATTAATAGTACGGACTAAAACCAAAACTCGTTAATAGTATATAGACTCGTCATTAATGACCCTATTTTTTTGTTCTTATTGTCCTTTCAATGCCAAACATTTACTATTGTATAGAAACATTGTTGGCAATTGTTGGACTTTAGATCCTGGTCCGTCCTTGATAGACCGGACTATTTGATTAGGAAACAAATAGTCTTATCAAATAAAAAACAAATCAGCATTAATTATACATTTGTTAATTGAGAAATAAGTAAGTGTATATTAGAAAATTAATCAAGAATTAATTTTCTGATTATTACTTAAAGGGCAAGTAGGAGTGCACATAACTTCCTAATTAGTGATCTCCTTAAGCTTTTATAAATAGGATGTGCCTCTCTCAGTTAAACCTATCCCCGCCATTGAGATATTTGTGATTCTCTCTTTTCTCGTACCATCTTTCTTTCTTTGTTCTAGTGATCTACTGTGTTAAAACCAATGTTTTGGAACTCGGGTCAGACTCGGGAACCGGACCGAACCAGTTCAGCAATTTTTTTTAAATTGATTTTTTAATATTTTTTCTTAGAATTTCATATTAATAAGCCTAAAATATTCAATTTCTCACCAGTTTAACTCCAATCTGACCCGCTAACCCTTGACCCAGTATCCCGACCGATCCAGTGATCGGTCCAGATTTCAGAACCTTAGTTAGTTAGTTATGACATATTAATGGGCTGCTTCCTGTTTGCATGTTTGTATCCCTCATTGTCTGTCATTCCTATACATATGAGATCCTAGTAAACATCTTGCGAATAGTGATGCTGAAATGCTCTTAAATTTTCTTGTCACATTGCATTCAAGCCTACACAGAAAAAACTATGCGTCATGATTTCTATTTTTGTTGTTTCATGCAATGAGGTTGTCCATTCTGCGTAGAAAGTGAAATTTGTTCTGTTAGTTAGTTAAAGGTAACATACACATACACAATTCTGTTCTTGACTGTCATGTTCTGCTTTCTTAATTAAACTAGATTTCACTTTCACGTGATGCACAGGAAGATTAAAATTATTAGTGGCTCATCATTGTTAACAATCAACCCATTTTTAATAATGATAAAAATAATTTTAAGAAATTCTGTAAGACAAAAATGCTTACTACATGGGACATGCTTGGCAGCCCTTTTAGCTTCAGATAGTTAATTTTTGAGCAAATCACAACTCGCTATCTTTTGGTAAAGAAAGATCAATCACAGTGCAAAAAGCAAAGGATGAAAACTCGCTATCTAAGATTATATTGAATGACATGAAAATGCTCACAATTATTTATCTATTAAAAAAATGATCTATAAAAGGAGTATTTTCTCAAAAAATTAAAAAAAAAAAAAAGATGTGAAGCTTAACTGGTAGGGGCTATTTCTAGATTAGAGGAATATAACTTTGTTTGATCATATTTTTAAATCCAAATAATTGAAATTAAATCCATCAATATTCATAATTTGTTATATTTTATAAAGAAATTTTCATAAAATTTATATATAAAGCCACTTAGCATGATAAAATCGAAAAAAATTAACATGAGTTTAAAAGTGAGTTAACAAGTGTGTAAATTCGTGAGTTTAACTGAATTTACAACTAACACGAGTTTACCTGCAATTCGACTTGATTTAATAAAGTAGAAATGTAAAAACAGTAAACTTACATAATCACCTTGTAAGTTTGACAACAATGCTAATTAGGGGAAATTAATCCGAAAGTCCCATTGTTTTAATCATATCCTTGTAGCTTTTTTACTGGCTCTTTACAATTTCTTAGATAAGCATTAGTTTATATGTTCATAATCTGTTAATCATGAATCTTAATGTCAAAATTGTGCCACCAATACGTTACCAAAATAGTGTAACAACAATAAATAAAAGTAGTTAACTCTTCAAGTGATTTATATTATGGATCAAAAAAAAATTTCCAAAAGATGCCCTATATTTTAGACTGAGAGAATATAAAAATAGATACCTTTGATATTTTTAGCCCTATAAACGAAATAAGTAATCCCACTGTCATGAAGTAGCGCGCGCGTTGGTTGCTTCTGCAGAAGGTTTAATTTTTTTTTGTTGATACAAGGTTTAAACAATTTTTAGTGAGCCTTATTTATCGTGATTACTGTTAATGATTGTGGATATCCTGATTTATGTGACATAAGAATATAAAACCCCTAATAATTATAGAATAAACGAGATTATAATGTACTCCTAGAATCCTTAATGTATGACATGATTTGGGAGCTGATATAAAAACTATTTTACAAATTTATCAATTTTTCTCAAATTAGCCATATTAACATTCCCTCAACAATAATCAAGTATGTGTGAGAGGGGGAATTAAGGAAGATGGTTAGGATGTTTTTGAAAAAAAAAAAATGTCATATTAACTAATTTAACTAACTTCCATAATCTAATCAAATTAATTAACTGACTAACTTCCAAAATGTGAATACTCTCAAAATTCTGGACAAGTTTATCTCGATCTTAAAGAACTAATACTGTGGTCATTGATAGATCAATGTTCATTTGCAGCATAAAACTTGAGAGCGCAAGATCTCATTATTGAGGTTTTTTGGTATGTAAAATATACCTATACAGTGAGTGTTTTTTTAAGCTAAACCTATGACTTCAGAGTTTGACAATTTTGCTATATAGTATTTCGTGAGACAATTATTAGATATTTTGTGTGTGTGTGTGTGTGTATCACACACACGCACCCAAACATTTAGGAGCCCAATCTAGCTATTTTATCACTCTAATTTATCACTTTCTCCAAACTAATTTACCTAATTTATAAATTCATTTGTAATAAAATATTACACATGAGTATTTTAAGAAAATCAAATCACATATATTATAATTGACTAATTTATTCATTTTCTTGATTTGTCCAAGTATCTCTTAGGATGAAGATAAAATTATAATATAATATTGTTAAAAACTTAACCCAATTTTGACCATTTAATTTAATATAATACTGTTTAAATTAAAAAAATACAATAAAATATAATATGAAATAAAAGATAAAATTATAATTCAGTAGTTTATTTTATACAAATATAATATAAAATAAAACATCCACTTCCTGGGCGCACAATGTGGGGACTTTCATACTCTCTCCACTTCAATCCTTGCTGTGTTGCCTTCTTGCTGAAGGAACGATGCCGCTTCATCTCTATGGAGGGAAATGGAGAGAGGTTGTAGGGTATTTTAGGGAGATCATGTTATGTTTGTAATAATAAATTAGTCAAGTAGCTCTTATATTATATTTAGAGGAGTACATATTTTCATTATTAAATTTGAGAAAGTTGAGAAAATATCTATAAAATTTATTTAAAAACAAACATAATATATCGAACAAGCTTATTATTATTATTATTATTATTATTATTATGGCATTTTTATTCTTGTTGTTCAAATGGCGTCTACTCACAAGTCAGGCACGTCAATAATGGAGTAACTGTATATGATACCTCTTTTTGATATGTATGCCTTCTTCTCACTAACTTTTTTGTGTTGGGAGGTTTCTTATATGGCCTACAACACTTGACCACAAATGAAATAATAATGCAGTGGTGATAAAGATGTGAGAAATTATTCAACACACAATTTTCTTCTTTTCTTGCATCCACATCTTTATTTTTTATTTTTTGGCCGGCACACATCTTTATTTTATGGCACAATTTTATGGTTATTTCACTTATTTGTGTCGTCCTTAATAAATTTTTTTATGGGGTAGACTGGGACCATGTTTAGACTTCCATGAGTCAAGTCTATCTAAATCTAAGCAAGTATGTTTACTATTTTTCAAATATGTCTAATTATATCTCCACTAAATTTAATCGAGGAGTAAGAGAAATAATTATAGAGAAACTAAATAAAACAAATTACACATATATGAGGAAATAAATTTAGATAGAATTCCGATATGCTATTTGTATTTCATAATTTGCGTCTATAAAACCTTAAATAATAAAAAAAAGAAACAAATAATGAAAGTCATTTACCAACAGCTTGTGCTTCCTATCATTATTCATAACTTCCTCCTGTAGTTAATATAATACATATTTATATAATTTGATTATATTAAGAAAATTATTTAATATGACATATATTTTCTAAAACACCCTAGTCATTTTCTTTAATCAGCCTTCCTCCTTGATTATTGTTGAGGGAGCCTTAATAGAGATGAATTAGGAAAAGTTTAACAAATATAAAAAATATGTCTTATATTTAAGACTAATATCATTTTTTTAAATATGTCTTATATTAATGACAGGAGTTGGAGGGAGTACTTGAAAAGAATATATAATAAATTGAACAATCTTCGTTTGAAGAATTGGGATATCTTCATACAGGAACAAATTATCCCCAGCCCACAAGCTTCAAATTAAAGTTATTTTGAAGTTACTCATCAAAAGCCTACTGTAGTACTTGATTGAAACAAAGCAGTGATAATTTAGTTCTCAAAGTAATGACGAAGAAATTAATTACAGACCAAACATCTTTTTTCTCATTTTGTCTTTCATTTTGTATTGCCATTAATTTTTCAAATAACCTCATCACTCGCAATTTAGGGGAGGCTGGGGAAAAATCCCCCATTAAAAATTTTACCGGTATATTTGAGTAATACTCTATGTGTACAAAATTTATAGATTACCAATACTTTCAATGTATAAAACTTTATCAGGTCTTTCTCACTCATAAATTATTTTTAAAAAAAATCATAGGTGGGGGATATCTACATTATGACATTAATGACTTGATTTGACAATGATTAATATATATATATATATATATATTCGGTCATTCCCTCAATAACCTTCTCATTATGATGATTAAAAAAAAAATCATATTCCTCTACGGGCAGGTTGTATGAGATATCTACATTATGACATAAATGACATGATTTTGTGTCACGAATGAGCATTGAATTTAAAAGTTCGAAAATTTTTATTTTTTCACTTTCCCATTTTATTTCTGCCGACCACCATAAGTGAATTAAAATGTTTCTTACATTTGTCTGTACTCTATGCTCTCTAAACTAAATTATGTTTGAGTAATCTCCTTATGTTTCGGTCTGTGTGTCGAACGAGCAAGCAGAAGAACACGTAGTATGGAGAGACTAGACTGAACACATTAAAATGTTTTTCCGGTAGAATTATAATTTTTAACAACTCTAGGCCCCTTTATGTAATTTTCCTTTGCCATTTTTCTCATTGATTTACAATTTCCCAAAATATTGGAAATTTTCTATAATTTTCCCTAATCTTCAAAAATATTAATTCGACCCAATCGACATTTTCCAATTTTCTTACAAAACACCTACAATACAAGATTAAGCACAAGATGGTATCAAAAATCCAATAAATCATTTGCATGAATAATTAACAAATTATGACTATTTTATCCCTAATTAGATTTAATTTAATACAAAAGCACCTAACTTAAATTAGTGCTTAATCATATAATAATAGCCTAAAAAACACATTAAATTCCCAAAATTAGTGATTAAGAAGTCTATAAAAATAAGGTTCAATCAGTTTAAACAAAGCATTGCATAATCTAACAAATTTTAGTACTTTGTTTTTCAACAAGAAAATAATGATTTTTGTCAAAACAATTCTCTTATAAAGGAGAAACATTCTCTAAAAATTAAGGTAAAGTACAAGCTGGATGGAGAAAAGAAGCTTTCTCTCCAAAATAATTTTAGAAAAATGTTTCACCCGAATTTTCTTAAAAAATCTCAGCTGAAAAGTCTAAAGGCATCTCATCAGACCAAGTAGATCCGTAATGTTCAGCACATATATCTGCAGGCTGCAGCATGCTTATTTCCAACATCCAATATATCCACAACACTCTTGCTTTAAAATATTTTTCTTCAATTTCTTTTACAATATTAGTTACATTATATTCATCCCCGACTCAATAATGTTCAATTTCTCTATATGTCCTTTTCTTCTCATTCTTTTTTTTTTTTTTGGACAAATTTCTTCTCATTCTTTTAAACACTTGCAATTTGGGCAATTATAGCAAAGGATCCTATGACTCACTGTTAGATTAAAAAGTCATATTCATCTTACATATTGAAAATTATATTAATTCCTCTTGCACATCTTCTAGTCCAAGAATAAAGCGCAAACAACCATTAGATCTGGAAATATATTGCAAAACAAAGCATCTACTTATTGATAGGAAAATTAAAGTGAGACAATGACATTTGGTCCCCCTATAGTATGGTTGTTAAGACTTTATTCCGCTAAATTGGAAAAATATCAAATCTAAATTGTGAATAAAAAAAGTGCAATAATTGATGTTGGTAACCCGTTCATATTGTTGAACAATATGAAAACAACATAAAGTCCATTAAAGTACTTCATCACCACGTTAAAGCACTTTTTATCAAAAGCATACTTTAGCTTTCGCTTTTCTTATATATGAATGAAAACTTTTACTTTCACTTGTGTTTATTATATATTTTCATATCTGAAAAAATGTATATATTTTCATATATGTAATATGGTGGCCGACAGTCTCGTTAAAGTTTAAACATCTTTCTTGTGAAATATATAAACATTGAACGCAGCAAATTTTTTGATAGTTGCAGGCTTTCTTTTTTCATGATTTGATTATTACCACATAAAATTTATTACTTTGTTTAAAAATGTTGAAGAGTTTTCTCATTTTTATTTTAATATTTATTGTTGCATGTTGTATTTTTGGTGTATTTAATGTTTAATCTTTACTTCTAGTTTTTGTGAGTGACTTATGTGTTTCAAAGGAATCTGGTCTTACTTATGTACCCTGAAAAAATAATGTATTGTACAAATGAAATTATAAAATGAGTAAAATTAAATAAAAAATTAAAGAAAAACCTATTGAGTTGTAAGATTATAAATTCATAGGGTAATATCATTATTGGTCCTTACAGTTTAGTTTGGCCTCTATGGTTTTACAACAACTTGATTTGAGTTAATGGTACGGACCAAAAGTATATAGACTCGTCATTGATAACCCCAATTTTTTTGTTCTTATTGTCCTTTCAATGCCAAACATTTACTATTGTATAGAATCATTAATGGCAATTTAGAAGAATATTATGTTACGCTTACTAGGTATTTTGCTGTTCCAAATCATTCTTGATGTCTAATTTCTTCATTTCAATCACCCAGCTTACCAACTTATATCACATACATGCAAACAAGACAAATAAAATGAGATGAACCGTGGGAAAAGCAAAAGTAAATATCTGAAATGTCAAAAAGAAAAGTATAATATGTTTGGATTCACCTAAAAAGGAATAAACGCCATCAAAGATGAGTAAGGGTATGGAAAGGAAATGGTTATTGGTCTCTTAACAAATTATTATGCTTTTTATCTTTTCTTGTTTTAATTTTATGATTATATTGAATGACATGAAGATGCTCACAATTATTGATCTATAAAAAAAAATTATCTATAAAAGGAGTATTTTCTCAAAAAATTTAAAAATAAAAAACGTGACGCTTGACTGGTGTAAAAGATTCTAATTAACCTTCTTTAGGGGTTATTCAAAAGCCTGCTGTACTTTTTGTAAAAAAAAGAAAAGAAAAAGAAAAAAGCCTACTGTACTTGACCAAAAATGAAATAAAACAGGGATAATGAGGTCCTCAATGTGATAAAGAAGAAAGTAACTAAGGTCCACATATCTTTTTTGTCATTTTGTCTCGGTCATTATGCATTGCCAGTTATTCTTCTTCTTTTTTTTTTTTTAATGAACCGGTTATTTTTCAATTGATATATTTGTATCTGCATCACTCACAATTTTCCTATCGTAATCGCTTACGAGCTGTATGAGATATCTACAATATGGCCTAATCAATATTCAACACTGAATTAACTAGTCGGCAAAAACAAAAAAACAACAGTAAATTAACTTATACTGCCTCTAGTTAATAACTTAACCACTTCTTTTGGAATAAGGACTAGGGGGAGTATATTTTTTGCTGTGATTCTTTAACTAGTATGGTTTGGATATGGAGAAGTATAAATGTGTATTCCAGGATGCTCCATACTTGCAGCAATAACTTATTTTCCAGTCTGATATGCTAAATATGGGAAAACTTGCTTCCTTAATTAAATAGCTCTTATATTATAGACAGAAGAAGGAAGTGCTAGATAATATAAGAATAAAATTTTTTACCAGAAATTTCCTTAATTAAAAATATATACTTTCTTATAGAAAATAGGACATTCACTAAAAATTGTTTATGATATTTTGTTAGAAAAATAAATCTCCTTCATTACTAGGATAATTGTATTCTTTTGATCTATTAAATGTTCGAAACTATTATATGCTAAGAGTCTATTTTAATTTAACGAAAATAAAATACAAGAACCTGATTTAAAATTAAGGTAAATTATAAAAAATTTCATATTATTTTTTTCAATTTTATATGAGCTTAATTCAGTTTTTTTTATGAACACTGGATTGAGATGTTAATATTGACAAATCCATATTTTGTTATACATTTTCATATTTATTTGGGGATTTTCTCATAATTATTGAGTTTAAAATGCCTTCTTTGTGACTATTTGGGATTTAAGAGTAAATACATTGAATTAAAACTAAAAAGGGCAAATTTGTCATAAAAATTGTAATTACTCTTTATCATTGATTTTTGAGAATATTTTGATGTTGGTTTAATTTTAGGTGTTTTGGAAGAAAATTGGAGAATGTGGAAAATGTTAATTGGGGTCAAAATTAATATTTTTGAAGACTAGGGAAAATTGCGGAAAAGCCTGAGAATTTCTGAAAACTGTATATCAAATTTGTGTAGGAGGGTACTGAAGTTGAGCAGGTAAGACAAAACGTCAGATGGAAGCACACAAGAAATGGGGATTGCAAATGAACCGTTAACCAGGAAGTTTTATGGCAGAAGATCTGGAAGCTGAATGTTATTCCTAGATGTAAAACCTTTATGTGGCTTGTTGCTCACAATAAGCTCCTTACTAATGTGGAAAGATGTAGAAGAGGTATGAATGTTGATGATGTGTGTGGTTGGTGTTAGAAAGCCCCTGAAATAGTTTTGCATGTGTTGCGGGACTGCATTGAAACCAAGCGCTTGTGGATGGAGACGATAACATTACCACGGGATCGCTCATTCTTTGATCTTAACCTAAAGGAATGGTTGAATGTTAATGTTCGACGCCCAGAGTGGGGTGACTGGTTTGCAACGTTATGTTGGTTATTCTGGAAAATGAGAAATGAACGTTTATTTGAGCATAAGAATGAGAGCAATGAGAGCCTGAGAAATTGTGCTCATGTAATTCTATCCAGCATTAAGAAGGCAAGTAAAAAACTAGCCGGAATCAACTTACAAGACACAATAGTAACAGATAGGGGGGCTACATGGATGGCGCCGAGGAGGAATGGACTAAAGTAAATGTCGACGGAGCATTTGCAAGGCACACGGGGTGCTAGGTGTGGAGGAGTTATTCGAGAGGCTAATGGGAAATTTATCATGACCTTCATGCATAAATTGGAATTTGGTGATCATGTTACTGCTGAGCTATGGGGTATTCTTCTGGGTTTGAAGATAACTTGGGATCAAGGGAAGCGTAGGGTGGTATTAGAATCAGATGCACAAGCAGTCTTTAATTTGATAAGTAGTTGGAACTGCCAAAATCATCCAGAAGCTGCTATCATAGAAGAAATTCGTTTGATGGTGCAATGTGAATGGAGAGTAAAACTGTAGTTCATTCCTAGAAATGTAAATCGGGTCGCCGACTATTTTGCAAAAGAGGCGTTATCAATTGTAATGGGGTTTCACCCAATTTTGTATTCAACAGCGGAGTTAACGGCTATTTTGGAGCTGGATCAGAGTAATCCTACGGATGTAGGTTGAGTTTTGAGATATTTCTCCTTTATGTATCAAAAAAAAAATAAAAGGATCTTGTTGACAAAAAAAAGGGAAAATGACGGAAAAGTGTTCTCAAAAGTTAGAAATGACAGATGGGTGATTTCACAATTTGGAAGTTGGGAATTCCTTATCATGTTTTGATATTTTCTAATCAATTTTTGTTAAAAAAAAAATCATCTGTCATTTCCCAATTCCGAGAAAACTTTTCTGTCATTCTCCCAAAAAAAGTAAAGAAAAGGATCAGAGCAAACTACAAAAAATAGCCCAAAGTTTTGGAAAGCTACAGTTTTACCTAAAAGAGTTTTAAAATTGATAGTTTAATCCCTGCACAAATTTTTGAATATTTGCAGTGAAGGCCCCAATCAAAAATTGCGTTTTGACCAGAGACAGGTTAGATTTCAGATTCCATTCTCGACATATCAGAGCCTAGGAGCGCCGTGCAAGAGCTTCGGACTAAAGATCTTCAACCTTGACCTCTCATTCTTCATCACCTTCATCTTCTTTCTTCTCGCCGGCGACATCATTCACAATTATTAATATTTAATTGTGATTGTAATGTAAGGGTTATTGGTTACTTGTATCATTGCATTCCAGTGATTCAAATTGCTAGAGTTTTGAATTGGGTTTTGGACAGAAAGATTATTTTTTATCCGGTGCAGAGGAATTAATTCACCTAACTGAAACTAGTTTTAAGGGTTTTTTAGGCACCTTTGTCAATCTAGCAACTCCCATTATCTTTTGAAGCAAAGATAAATAAAATTTATTGTTCTAGGAGGTTTTCATCATATTTCAAAACCAATTTCCATTTCACTTCATTAATTTTATTCAAAAAATATTAGTTAAAGCATTTTAGTTTAATTGCAACTTAGTTGACAGTTAAAAAGCTTAAATCCTTTTTATTATTTTATATCAATCATTGCACTTAGTTTCTATGTAAGTAATAAGGGACTTCTAAAGAGACGATCTAGAATTGCATCCTATATTGCAATCATTTATTTAATTTTGAAGAAGTTACTAAGGCCGACACACTCTTTTGAATATTTAGTACCAAATCCAACTCTCATCTAATTTTTGTATTAACAACAGGAGGTATTTACCTTGAATCTTCGTCTGAAAACTTTGGATCTTTTTCTTTTTCTTTTTTTGTGATCAAATGAAGACTTTGGAATTGATATCTTCGTAAAAGAACAGAGTATCCCCACAAACTTCAAGTTAACGTTATTTTGGGGTTACTCAAAAGCTTATACTTTACTACAAATAAAGCAGCGAAAATGACGTCCCCAAAGTGATAACAAAGAAATTAAGGAGAACACAACGTTTTTGTCATTTTGTCACTGTCATTATGTGTTGCCAGTTATTTTTCAATTAATATCTTTTTATCTGCATCACTCACAATTTTCATATCATATTCGCTTCCGGGTTGTATGTGATATCTATAGTATGGCATTAATGACTTGATTTGGGCTTGGATGAGTCATATTCCCTTGTGTAAACAATACTCCTGTAATTCTATTTATAAGGTAGTGAGAGGAAAAAAAAATTAGTCCTATTTATAGGGTAAAGAAAATTTTTTCATATAAATATATAAATTTATCCTTAATTTATTATTATGTTGACTTTATTCTCATGGATCATAATACATAGTAAATAGGGGTAAAGTTAGAAAGTTATTGAATTTTAAAGTAGGCTTAATAAAATTTAAAGTTTTTTTTTCTATGTAAAATATGCTCAAAGTATCTTATAAATATGATCAGAGAATATTCAACGATGCATTAACTAGTCGGCAAAAAAAAAAACAAAAAAAAAAAACATGAATTAACTAATATTAGATGAGTTACAATCAACGCGCTTTTGCCTTCCCTACTGCTATAAATATATTACTCCCTTACGTTCCTATTAAAGAACACTGCTATTTAATTCTTATATACTAAGAAATCATCATTAAGTCATTTAATTTGTTGTAAATTTTTCTAACTTTTGCCCTCTGTAATTTTTATTTTTCCAACTTTGAACCTCAATTATAACAAAGGTAAAATGGAAAAAAAAAGTAATTAAAAAGGTTATTAGTTACTTATATTTGGGACCAAAAATTGCTTTTAGAAAATGTCCTATAATAAGGACCAAAGGGAGTATGTAATTCATTATATTAAATATGAGTAAATTTGAAAGTTTATTTATTTTTACATAAAGTTAATAACTTAACTACGTCTTATTATATTTTCAATAAGGTGATTAGAAGTGCTTTTATAATAAAAAACTAGGAGGAGAAGTATAAATGTTTATTCTAGGATGCTCCATAATACTTGCACCTGTGATTGAATTGCTAATATGATATACTAAACATGAGAAGACTTGCTTCCTTTCTTTTCATTCTCTTCCTTTGCTACTTTATGGCCTCCTTAACATGGAGTGAGATGGATTCCACCGTCGACAAATCGGCCCTTCTTGCTTTTAAATCATCTATTGCGGTGGATCCATACAATCTCTTATCTAACTGGTCAGTCTCTTCTTCCCCATGTGATTGGGTTGGTGTTGGATGCAATACTCGCCATGGAAGGGTCCGTTTCTTGAATCTTAGTGACACAGGCCTTAAAGGCATCTTATCTCCACAACTAGGAAATCACTCTTTCCTTGTTGAACTTGATCTGAGTAGCAATTATTTTCATGGCCAAATACCAAAAGAGTTGGTACAATTGCGTAGATTGAAACGACTCAACTTGAGCTACAATGATTTTCATGGACAAGTTCCAACATGGATAGGAGATTTATTTGTGCTTGAGCATTTGAGTTTTCGAAATAACAATCTTAATGGATTTATTCCAATATCTCTGCTTAATCTATCAAAGATGGAGATCTTGGATTGGAATTTTAACTTCATTCAAGGGACCATTCCACTTGAGATAGGAAGTCTAAAGCACTTGAAGAATTTACGACTTGCAAAGAACAAGCTTTCTGGAGCTATACCACAAACAATTTCCAATTTGTCTTCACTTGAATTATTGAGTTTGTCTTATAACACTTTGTCAGGTATGTTTTTGAGAAATATTGGCTTGTCTAAATTGTTTTTTTTTTATGTTGTGTGCGTTTCTTTTTTTAAAAATATAACAGAAAAACAATTTGTCTTCTGCACGTAGTCACAAATATTGCCCCCACAACATTTCCCATCAACCTTTCTCTTTTCTTTCTCTCGTTGCTTTTTCTTCTCGTCGTGCCTTCTTACCTCCACTGTGACTCAAATGCATGCTTTCCACGTAAATTTAGGATATATGACAAAAATAATATATCACTCCTATTAAATTTATTCATCGCCAAATAGGATAATTGTATAATTTGTTAATAATATAATAAATATATACCTTTTTTTATAATTTATTTGTCTATGTGTGAGTATATAATATTTTATAATATTTTTTTCATAAAAAGTGGGGTTAATTAAAAAGTATAGTTGAACAATAAAGTAAGAGGGGGCAAATGTGACCGATGTCCACTTGCTTCATAACAGATCATGTCACTCGATAAAGGCCCTCAAGTTAGGAAAACCTTCAACTCTTGTTTCGGATCTGACAGGCCAACATATAAATGGAGTTTTTTTTCCTTTAACACAGTTAATTGAAGAAACTCATGCTCTTACTCCCTGAATGAGATGAACGCCACTTGCATGACATATAGAAGTTTGTCAGAATTAATTAATCCACTATATTCAGAAAGATAACAGTAATAAATATAAATATATATTAATCTAAATTACAAAATAATAAACTAAATTCGGGTATAAAACACGGTGTGAAACCTTGTGGAATCGCACAATACACTCTCCAACATTAAATCCATCCAAATTATTTATTCGATCGTTATTAGTGAAGTCAAATTGAAAGGGTCAATCCTTTTTAAAAATAAGTGTAGTACTGCGGTGCTTTATTATTTAGAATATATTTGTTTTATTTCTAAAAAAGTGCGCAAGTCTTACTATATGAATTTATCAAAATATTACATGTCTCATGTACATAATACCTTTATCAATTGCACCAATAATCTTATTTGGCGTATGGATTTTGATCTTGAATTGTCCCTATATAGGACTTATTCAGCTAGTAACAGATTTAATTTTTGAAAATAATTATATTTCCTAACAGTGTCAGCTTAACTTTCTAACGATATATCTGATGCTAAAGTATATCTTTTCTTTAATTTTTTCAATAAAATGCCGACATTAATTGTAACGTTAGACTGAGAAATGTCATACTGTAGATATCACTACAAAAATACATATACTTAAAGAAAATTCATCCATATGTATGTTCAAATCCCAAGGAAGAAAAGCTGCACACTCTTTACTCCTCTCTCTTTTACAGTTTTAGTATTTTTATTAAATTATTTCTTTATTATCTCTTTCAACATTGATACAATGATAAATGATAATTTTTACTATATATATTAATTATTTCAACAATGAACTTTATCATTTTGTTATGACAACTTACTTATTAGTCTGGATTATACTTATTACGCATGTTGTAAAAACTGGTGTTACTGACATATTGTTTGTCATTTTATATTTGAAGGAGCCATTCCAAATCAGATTGGTGATCTTCCACATCTACAGACAATATATCTCGGAGCTAACCGACTTTCAAGTACTATACCAACCTCCATATTTAATAGTTCAGTGCGACAATACATTGATCTAGCCAGAAATAATTTATCTGGAAGTCTGCCAATAAATTTGTGTTTTGGGCTTCCAAAACTTAAAGTATTCTATGTCCATGAAAATGATTTTTCTGGTGAGATACCCTCCATTTGGCATCAATGCAAGGAATTGGAAGATTTAGAATTGAGCCATAACATGTTCAACCCAGGAATCATTCCAAGTGACATTGGAAATTTGACAAAACTCCAAGTCCTATATCTTACCAACAGCAATTTGCAAGGTAAGAATCATTCCCCAAACAATTTCCAATTTTCTCTCTTGGTTTCCATGTTTCGTCTATTCCAGTATTTTCTTTTGGATGACATGTTTCCTTTTTAAAAAAAAAAAAAAAGACATACGAATCATCCAGCTTTCTCAATGAATCACATATCCAATAAAAACATGACATGGGAATAATAGTTTGGTCTATGGATATTAGTCTTGCCACCTGATTGGAAAGGTCATGGATTTTTTCAAAAGAATTATAGTTTTATTTTAACATTTAAGGTATATTATAGCGTTAATTGTAAAAATAAGTCAGAAGATATATACCCAGTGACATTGGAAATTTAACCAATCTTAAAAAATTATATCTCTGGAGCAACAACTTGGAAGGTATGAGTTCTAATTACATGTTGATTGCAAATTTATTTTCTTGTTTATAGGTCATTAATTCTTAATACACATTAGTAATTCTATTTGGATTGATAAAAATATATTCGATTGGATTACATTTAAAAACACGGATCATGATGATTTCTTGTTAAAACAAAGCATGTCATTCAAAGTGTCAATTAGCTGTGGGTTATAAATAGTTTAGTCCAACCAGATTGGAAACGTCATGGATTTTTTAATTTATTTTTTTTTTTTGATACAATGGAAATAAAACCACTACTCTACTGGACAACCATAGAAGAACCGCCAAGAGGGGACGTAAAGTGAAGCCCAGGGGAGCATGCAAGAGCCCTTTTCGCAAGCTCATCAGCCTCCTGGGTAACCAATCGACTACATGTAATAATCCGCACTATCCATTGACGCTGTAACATACTAGTAATTTCAACAATAATATTCTCGTTGGCATGGAGCTCAGCAGAACCTTGATGTATCAGCTCAATCGCTTGAGCACAATCACTTTTAATAATAATCTTCTTGTATCCCCGATCCCAAGCTCTCCGTAATCCCAGAAGGCACGCCCACAATTCCGCAGACAATGGATCTCCTCGTCCCATATGAAACATGAAAGACTCAATTTGCCTACCCTCATGATCCTTGATAATCCCTCCACATAGGAATATGCTCCATCCACTAAAACACAAACAAAGCCCTCCTCCATTAAATCAAGAGTGGATGGTGATGCTATTTGGTTACCTCGAATCTGCGTATTCTGCAACTTAAGCTTGGCTGACATATAACTCAGAAGAGTGACCCTGGCTTTACCAACAACACTACCAGGTGTGGACACAGCATGATTAAAAATACAGTCATTACGACGCTTCCATATGAGCCAACAAATTAGCACAAAAAATTCCTTCCAAGATTCCTTACCAAGTCCCATATTCTTTGAAAGATTCATATTACACCATTCCCAAAGATTACAGTGAAAGAACTATTGATTACAACTTGGTTTAAGAATACTCTGCCACATACAACTGATCGCCGGACAATCCCTTAACACATGCAGACAAGACTCAAAATTGTGGTTGCACCAAACACATGAAGCAACAATAGACATGCCCCTCCTCACCAGTTCATCATTTGTTAGGAGCTTATTTTGAAGAAGCAACCACATAAAAGTCCTACACCGCTGTGGGACGGCCAACTTCCAAATTCTACTCCATATTTGAGTTTCTATAGGACCATTTCCCTGCAACATGTTATAAGCAGATTTAATAGAAAAATTACCATGCTTCTCTAACTTCCATTTCACAATTTCTTCACCACTGGGCCGCCGTATACATTCTGTCCCTTCCAAAACCTTTCCCCAGTTATCACGGATACCCACCCACAGCCGAGAACCTGGGCGTCTAGCATTAATACTAGGAAAAAGATAATTTCCACAATGATATTTGTTACGTACGACACGAGCCCAAAGAGATCCAGGATTCTTTAAAAGACCCCACCCTGCTTTAATCATGAAGACTTTATTTTGGAGTCGGGAATGACGTAATCCAAGTCCCCCTCGTCGCTTTTCTTGACATACATTGTCCCAAGCAACTAGATGCACCTTCCTTTGCTCACAGGTCGATCCCCAGAGAAACCCACGGGCCTTTTTATCAATTTCCTCACACACAGCAACAGGGAGCGGACAAGTTTGCATCCGGTATAAAGGGATAGATTGCAACACTGAAGAGATAAGAGTATGACGTCCTGCCAAAGAAATAGTATGAGCCTTCCAATTGTTCAGCCTTGATTTTACCTTGTCAACAACATACTGATAAGTATCACTCTTAACTCTATCATGATGCAAAGGAGTTCCCAAATATTTCCCAAGATCCGGTGTAGTGGTAAAACCCAAACTAGTACTGAGTTGTGTCCTCCTATTATGACTCACGTTCTTGGAAAAGAAAACTTGAGTTTTAGTCAAACTTACTTTCTGACCCGAAAGACTGCAAAATTTATCAAGACAACCTTTCACTACCTCAACTTGCTCCATAGATGCCTCAGCAAATAAGACAAGATCATCAACAAAGAAAAGATGAGAAAGGGGGGGCCCATCTTTCCTAAGACGAATAGGTTTCCATTTTCCACTATAGAGTTCCTCCTGAATCAAGTGAGCCAATTTCTCAATACAAATAATAAAAAGATAGGGAGAGATGGGATCACCTTGCCTAACCCCACGTGACGGAAGAAACTCTTGAGTTTTACTACCTTCCCAAAGGATCTGCATAGTCACATTTGATATACAACGTCGAACCACATTGAGAAGGTAAGGAGGCAATCTCATCTCTACAAGACAATCAAGAATAAATCCCCAATTGAGTCGATCATATACTTTCTCAAGATCTATTTTGATCGCCATAAAGCCCTTCTTTTTCTTCATATTCTGCATTGAATGAATAACCTCCTGAGCAATAATTATATTATCCGATTCCAGTCTACCAGGCACAAATCCACATTGGTTAGGAGAGATTAATTCAGGAAGAATACCTTTTATCCTGTTCGCAATTATTTTTGTAATAGTCTTATACACAACATTACATAAGCTAATAGGGCGAAAATCTTGAATGCGTTCAGGATGTTCTTTCTTGGGAATAAGAACAAGAAGAGTCCCATTAATATCATCAATAATGGACGGTTCCCTAAAAGCTTCCTGAATAAAATTACTCACAGATTTACCAACATGGTTCCATTGGCTCTGAAAAAAGAGAGCATTTAGTCCATCAGGTCCCGGAGATTTAAGAGCACCCATGCTAAATATAGTCTGTTTGATTTCTTCTTGAGTGACTTCTCGAGACATAGATCCCAACAGATCATCATCAATTATAGGGTAAGAGAATTTCCAGTTCATCATAGGCAACCTGGGTTCAACATTAGAAAAAAGATTAGTATAATAATCTAGTGCAATATTCTTAATACCTTCTTTGTCATAATGCCAGGTATTATTATCATCCAGCAAAGCGTCAATTTTGTTCCTTTTCCTTCTCGCATTTGCTTTGGCATGGAAATATTTAGAATTGCGATCACCCAACATATACTAGTTACATTTGGCCTTTTGAACCCATAACAGGTCTTCCTGAATTAAAACCTCCTCAAGTTCTCTCCAGAGATGTTGAATCAACGAATCAAGAGAGTGCTCATTTAAGCAATTACGAGGAGTCCTATTCAAATCCTCCAATCTATTCAACAGGTGACGTCGACGACGACCAAGATGACCAAAAACATCATGACTCCAAGCTTTAACATGAGTTGTAAAGAAGGAAATATTCTCAAGTAGGTGTCTCTCCTTTTGCCAGGAATTCTTCATAAAATCAGAGAAGTTATCATGAAGAATCCAGGAGGCCACAAAACGAAAGGGGTATGCTCTGATGACGTCCCTATCTTGAGCTTCAGAAGTGCGGAGAAATATTGGCCGATGATCAGATTTAAAAAATGGCAAATGCACCACCGAAGCTTGAGGAAAAGCTTGGAGAAATTCAGAGTTAACAAGTATTCTATCCAATCTGCTTTCACTACTATCCCTCTTCCATGTAAAATAAGGACCTTGGCAGCCCAAATCTGACAACCCCATATCCTCAACACTCTTGATCATATCTCTATCAATGCTACTACCAACTCTACGAGTAGAACGGCGATCATGCATATAAAGGGTACCATTAAAGTCCCCCCCAATGCACCAAGGGCCCGAGATTAATTGACTTAGATTTTGAAGAGCCGACCACAATACACGACGTTTGATTGGATTAGGACTCCCATAAACAGCTGTAATGAAGCACATTCTATTTCCCATATCAAGACTCATGTATAAACTGATCATGCGTACCTAGTACTTCAAACTTCCAGTCATTATTTTTCCAAAGAACCCACAGGCCACCACTGTACCCTTGAGCATCAACCACAGTGAATTATATTGTGTACGTTTCTTTTCTTTTCATTTTTTGGGAAAATGACAGAAAAAGAACTTTGAAATTACAAAATTTTAAATCAGGTATCTCCTAAAAAATGAATTATGAATTGCTTATCAAGTTTCGTCGTTCCCTTATCAATTCTTAGTAATTAATCTAATTTGAGATTTTACAATTTCAAATTTGTTTTTCTATCCTTTTCCCTATTTATTCCTGCATTTTTCTGTTCTTATTTTAAGAATAAAAGAATCCATCATCCAATTTTTGAAACGGTTTGTAAAGTCATAACATGGGAAAAAAGAATAATGGTACAAAGTGCAAACGAATCTAAAAAGTTCATCATTAGTCTTTGAAAATAAATATGTATTATTCTGTTATTAAAAAGTTTTTGTGGGTTTTTCTTTTCTGAATAAGTAAGCTTTTTTTTTTTTGTACAACTTAAAATAAGTAGGCCTAACAAATTACAAGCAACATATCTTTTTGGAACATTTAATTTTGATTTGGATAATCTGAATTATATATTAATTTATTATTTACTATTAATTTTTATTTTTTTAAAAAAATAGTAGCAAAAATAACTTTTCTGGGAGTCTTCTAACAAATATGCGTTTTGAAAGAAATGATAAAAAGCAAGGGCGCCAATTCTCCTAGTTTTTTCCTTTAACACAGTTAATTGAAGAAACTCACATTCTTACTCCTTGAATGAGATGAACGCCACTTGCATGACATATAGAAGTTTGTCACAATTAATTAATCCACTATATTCAGAAAGATAACAGTAATAAATATAAATATATATTAATCTAAATTACAAAATAATAAACTAAATTGGGGTATAAAACACGGTGTGAAACCTTGTGGAATCGCACAATACACTCTCCAACATTAAATCCATCCAAATTATTTATTCGATCGTTATTAGTGAAGTCAAATTGAAAGGGTCATTCCTTTTTAAAAATTAGTGTAGCAGTGCGGTGCTTTATTATTTAGAATATATTTGTTTTATTTCTAAAAAAGTGCGCGAGTCTTACTATATGTATTTATCAAAATATTACTTGTCTCATGTACATAATACCTTTATCAAATGCACCAATAATCTTATTTGGCGTATGGATTTTGATCTTAAATTGTCCCTATATAGGACTTATTTAGCTAGTAATAGATTTAATTTTTGAAAATAATTATATTTCTTAACATTGTCAGCTTAACTTTCAAACGATATATCTGATGCTAAAGTATATCTTTTCTTTATTTTTTTCAATAAAATGCCGACATGAATTGTAACATTAAGCTGAGAAATGTCACACTGTAGATATGAGTACAAAAATACATATACTTAAAGAAAATTCTTCCATATATGTATGTTCAAACCCCAAGGAAGAAAAGTTGCACACTCTTTTCTCCTCTCTCTTTTACAGTTTAAGTATTTAAATTAAATTATTTCTTTATTATCTCTTTCAACATTGATACAATGATAAATATAATTTTTACTATATATATATTAATTATTTCAACAAAGAACTTTATCATTTTGTTATGACAACTTAATTGTTACTCTGGATTATACTTATTGTGCATGCTGTGAAAGTTGATGTTATTGACATATTGTTTGTCATTTAATATTTGAAGGAGCCATTCCAAATCAGATTGGTGATCTTCCACAGCTACAGACAATATATCTCGGAGCTAACCGACTTTCAAGTACTATACCAACCTCCATATTTAATAGTTCAGTGCGACAATACATTGATCTAGCCAGAAATAATTTGTGTTTTGGGCTTCCAAAACTTAAAGTATTCTATGTCCATGAAAATGATTTGTCTAGTGAGATACCCTCCATTTGGCATCAATGCAAGGAATTGGAAGATTTAGAATTGGGCGATAACATGTTCAACCCTGGAATCATTCCAAGTGACATTGGAAATTTGACAAACCTCCAAATCCTCTATCTTCCAAACAACAATTTGCAAGGTAAGAATCATTCCCCAAACAATTTCCAATTTTCTCTCTTGGTTTCCATGTTTCGTCTATTCCAATATTTTCTTTTGGATGACATCTTTCTTCTTCTTCTTTTTAAAAAAAATACGTATGAATCGTCTAGCTTTCTCAATGAATCACATATCCAACAAAAACATGCCATGGGAATAATAGTTTGGTCTATGGATATTAGTCCAGCCAGATTGGAAAGGTCATGGATTTTTTCAAAAGAATTATAGTTTTCTTTTAACATTTAAGGTATATTATAGCGTTAACTCTCAAAATAAGTCAGAAGATATATACCAACTGACATTGGAAATTTAACCAATCTTAAAAAATTATATCTCTGGAGCAACAACTTGGAAGGTATGAGTTCTAATTACATGTTGATTGCAAATTTATTTTCTTGTTTATAGGTCATTAATTCCAAATACACATTAGTAATTCTATTTGGATTGATAAAAATATATTCGACTGGAGTACATTTAAAAACACAGATCATGATGATTTCTTGTTAAAGCAAAGCATGTCATTCAAAGTGTCAATTAGCATGTACAAATATGGGAATATACGACAAGAAATTATTGCAAGCTTTGAAATGTAATGATGTTTTCAAACACACACACACTTAATAACTCCTATTGATAGGATTTAGATAGGTTGAGAGAATAAGGAAGAAAAAGTCTTTATTAAATACAAAAGAATAAAATTGATATATTTTTTTCAAAGACTACCTTTATGGTGGCTAGACTCTTTGCAGACTAAAATTTCATTAAAATAATCAAATAAAATCTAGAAATAATCTCTAAAATGTACTGGATCCTGTCAACAATAATAGGGATCCTTTGATTTGTAAAATCGATATCTCATAAAATATTCAAACTAAACAAATTAATTAAATAAACTATATCCTAACCAATATTGACTCAATAATAAACTAATCCTAATTGAGATATTTATAAATAATATTTATATTATTTTTTACAGAAAATAAACTACAACTCTTTAACACATGCTAATAAACACGAATTGCAAAATATTTATTTGTAGTTTTATTAAATGTTCTCTGAAGATCACATTTTATGGAATCCTTGCCCCAAAAGTAGTTAGATTTTTATATGACACATAAGGAAGAAATGATAAAGATATTTACGTACGCAGACCCTCATGTAATTATAGGAAGTAACTAATTTCATACACGGCTTAAATTAGTTCCTTCACTTTCCTGTATTATCCAGGTATGGACTTGCTAGGATAGAAACAAGTTTAAAAGGACCAGAAAGTAATAAAATATTAGAAGTTTCTTGTAATATAGAGAAGTGAATTCAAATTTTTGAAACGTACGTGTGTCTGTTTTACACATACACGTACATTATATAAAAGTTATCATGCATCCATCATTTTTTGTTTTTCAAGTTAATCACCCAACAGCTAGCTTTTTGTTTTCAGGTCTTGTACCCAAGGAGATAGGCAATCCTGATAAGCTTGAACGGTTGGATTTTTCATATAATAATTTCAATGGACCCTTTCCTTCCCATATATTCAACATTACGGCATTGAGGCTCGTCTTCCTTGATAATAATTTCCTCTCTAGCTTTCTCCCATCAAATTTAGGAATTGGCCTTCCCAACCTGAAAGAATTACACTTGGGAGGGAATCAACTTATTGGAAAAATTCCAACCAGCATCTCAAATGCTTCCAAGCTCACTCTGTTAGATTTATCGTGGAATAAATTTAGTGGAGATATACCCACTGCACTTGGGAATCTAACAAAGCTGATGGCATTATATCTTGAAGAGAACGATTTGAATGGGTTGATTCCAAATACAATTAATAGACTGCAAAGCCTTCAACATTTAAGTCTTAGCTACAACAGATTGCAAGGGTCCATCAGAAGTGAATTGTGCCAAATCAAAAGTTTGAGTGAGTTGTATCTAGAAAACAACATGTTTTCAGGAATGATTCCAAGTTGCCTCACAAATACTTCTTTGCGGAAGTTGGATTTAAGCTCTAACAAATTGATTTCTCATATACTTATCCTCCAATGCATTGAGTGGAACAATTCCACGTGAGGTATCAAACTTTAGAACAATTATGATACTGAACTTGTCAAGAAATCAAATTTCAGGAAACATCCCAACAACCATGGGTGGCTTGCAAACATTGCAAAATCTATCTTTGGCTCATAACAACTTGCAAGGACCTATTCCTGAATCATTTGGTGGCATGATAAATATTGAGTTCTTGGATGTGTCCCAAAATAATTTGTCTGGGGTGATTCCAAAGTCTTTAGAGTTACTTGTCCATATGAAGTACATTAATCTTTCATACAATTTATTGTATGGAGAAATTCCAAACGGTGGGCCTTTTCAGAATTTTACATATGAATCTTTTATGATGAATGAAGATCTTTGTGGAAAGCCCCAACTAAAAGTCCATCCATGCAAAAAAGGAAACAAGCACATCTCAACAAAAATGGTGCTTGTGATCAAATGCTTGTCGGCCATCATTTTTGCAATCATTTTGGTTGCCTCATGCCTAGTGTTCATTAAATTTAAGAAGGGTTATGTTAGTCATGAGATGAACAATAGAGACTTCTTAAATTTGGGTGCACCAATCAAGATATCCTATTATGATCTTTTGCAAGCAACAAATAATTTTGATGAGAGTAATTTTCTTGGCAAGGGAAGTTTTGGATCAGTTTACAAAGGAATTCTTTCAAGTGGAAAGATAGCTGCTGTGAAAGTATTTCACTCAAACTTGGAAGAAGCATTGAGGAGTTTCGATATTGAATGTGCTGCCATATGCAATTTACGTCATCGAAATCTCGTTAAGATCATCAGTAGTTGCTCAAATGATGATTTTAAATCTCTAATAATGGAATTCATGTCAAATGGGAGTCTTGATAGATGGTTGTACTCTCATAACTATCATTTAGATATGGTGCAAAGAGTGAACATAATGATTGATGTGGCATCAGCGTTGGAGTATCTTCATCATTGTTCTTCTACACCAGTGGTCCATTGTGATGTAAAGCCGAGCAATGTTTTATTGGATGAAAATATGTGGCCCATTTGAGTGACTTTGGAATTGCCAAATTGTTAAGTGATAGTCAATCCGAAATTTATACCAAAACTTTGGCTACAATTGGTTATATGGCACCAGGTAATAATTTAATACTCATATTAAAATTTATTTAATTTCTGTTACTTATATTCATTTATACCTACACACATGCATGCACATGATTGAAGAAACTATAAGTTATTCGACTATTTAATTCAGCACTCAAATTTATATGTAGAGTATGGATCAAGAGGAGCTGTTTCATTGAAAGGAGATGTATACAGTTTCGGTGTTTTGCTTATGGAAATGTTTACCAGGAAGAAACCAACAGATGAGATGTTTGTTCAAGGTCTAACTTTGAAAGAATTTGTTAGCAAATCAACGCCAAATTCAATCATTGATATTATTGATGTCAATTTGATGCACACAAGCAACCAAAACACTGGTAATATATTACTGTATATTATATCATCAGTTTTTGAGTTTGCATTAAATTGTTGCACTGATGCACCTGAGGCCAGACCTAATATGTCAGAGGTTGTGGTGTCACTGGGAAAACACAAGGCCATGCTAATGCAACATATTCAAGGAAACCCGTGTTGAATAATCGTGTTAAATCAAATTGTATTTGCTACAATCTATAACCCTATGGATTGTTTTAATTTTGGCAACTTGTCATATGGAGTGATGATGTCTCCTATATTAATATATTATTATTTGAAATTTGAGCATTTTGGACTCACATATAGGTTTTGGTTGTCTTCAAGGTAGTTCTTAACTTTATGTGTTACAGATGTACATTGAATAATAGTAACATAGAGATAATGGCTTTTTTTCTTTCATGATAAGTGAATAAAGTTTAGAAAGTGATTGAGTTGAGGGAGATATAGGTAAAAGATAATTGAAACGTGGAGGAGAAATAGAAATTGTTATAAAAAGAAGATTTGGTCGAAAAAAAGCAATGAAATTAATCCACCAGAGAACCAAAGTGAATCCCTTTATAATTCTTATATTACATCCGGTCCTTAATATAAGACTCAGTTGACTAATTTGGAGAGATTAAGGATAATAAATAAAGTATTTTAAAGTATTTGTATTTTCATTTTTTCTCCAAACTATAATTTTCTTGACTTATAAACTAATATATAACCTAATGATCTACATAAATAATTTAGCTACTTTATTCTCTCCAGAGTAGTGGACTGGGTTGTATTGAGGACATAAGGTAGTATTAATTATTCAATGACTGGGTTAACATAATTATTGGGTTCATTGTGGACTCCAACAAATCCCATCTTGCATTGACCCAATTACAGAAAATGGACCAATACTAAGACCATCCAAAGCTTTGAAATAAGTTCATAGATACAAATTGGATTGCCATTATAATGTAATGGAATATGATGTTTTATTTTTATTCTATTTTATTTTATTGGTCAAAGCATGTAATTCAAATACCAAAATTACTTGGTTTTCAGCATGTGTTGGGCTTGGGTTTATGGCCAATGTCATTGTTAAACCAAAATTAGTTTTATATTACTTTAATCAAAATCATGTTTTAAAAAATATATATATAACAAACTTTTACATCTTAATACAATCTTTATTTCCTCTAATTTTCTCTTATTTTGGTTTTAGTTCCTCTAATATCAAATTATAGGTTTTGGACCCTCAAATTTTACCCTGTAAATTGAACCCTACAATTTAATAAAAACTTGATCATTTTGCCCTCAAAGGAATCAATACCCATACTTTGAACTTTGAAGCTTGAAGAACAAAGATTATATTAACCCAAGTCTTAAACATATATGCTAAGCTCCTCAATATAATTATGGTGCATTTAAGTTAATACAAAAAAGAATTTTTAGAATTCTAGTTACATTGTTCTTAAAACTATAGGTGATAACTATGTTTTAGTGGTGATTTTTTTTCCATCGTTTTCATTGGTGATTATTTAATACTAGTAATTACTAACATTCACTCAATTATTTTTATTTTTTTATATAAAATCATTATAAATTTAATTATTTATTGTTTTTTATCTACTTTTCCAAGATTTATTTTTCTATTGAAAATGAAAAGAAAGAAAGAAAGAAAGCTGAATGGGATCTCAATATTTATAATAACCATGTGTCAGTTCTTGATTTGGGTTCAATGCTTTGAATGGCAGGTGAAGAATTCCATCTAGGACAATCTAGCATGAAGAAAATGTTAGTTTTGTTTGGCGAATGGTAAGCCGTTACCTTAATGTTATTTCTAATGTCTAAGTAAATTTTGCTATATTTTACAAACTGGGCTGGCAGGGGTATGTTGCAGATTTTTTATGTCTTTGTTTGACTAATGTTTTTAGTTATTTTTCCAATACTTTATTCTTTTAGTGAGCTTTTCTTCATTTGCCTTCATCACTGACACCTTAAAATCCGACGTAGAAATTGTAAGCTTATAAAAGTATTAAACATGTTGAGTTGGTGAATTCTATCCGGTGTGATGGCAAACTTATTGTATTTATTAGCTTTGACCACTGATGATTGTTAATATTAATGAGAGATATTTTTTTGTTTTTTTTTTCTTTTGAATTCTAGAGAATTTTGTGAGACTCAGTACTGGATAAGTACTAGCTAGTTATGTTTTTCTCCTAAAGAAATGATGCTTAGAACCTAAAAATCAGACAAAACAGTACAATAGAACAAAACAAAACAAGAAACCACAAAATAATCAGCCACCTATATCTACCATCTATTAGTAAAACATAAAAGGCCCATTCGTCTCACAATATCCTTCTACCATTTTTAGTCTTTGAGTCTATTTTCATTTTTCAGAAATAATTCACAATTTCCCTGTCTTTCAGTATATTTTCATCTCTTTAGATAAGCTCTCTTTTCTCCTGAATAGGAGTTCATTGTGTTAATATCAAGACACACATACCTTGTCTGGTTCCTAAAACATGGTTTTCTTTTTGCAGTGTTATAATAATGACTAGGGCTTTCCCCAATTATCTAGGGGAGAGAAAGGATCTTGTTTTTGTTCAGAATATATCGAGTCTTATTGCTTATCAGATTATGCAAGCCCTAATAATAATATGCTTCGCTTGCTAATGGAGTTGGCGGATACAACACCTTGGACATGAAATTGATCATCACAAATTAATTATGCATATTCCATCAGACAGTATATCAATTTTGTTGTCGTATGGACAATAAGGGATTATAGGTGCAGCGCTTACGAATTTTTAGACATCTTGTAATTTTTTGGCATCAAGATCATTTGAGTTTTACATTGTCTTTTCATAAACCATGAGCTTAGAAATTCACATTCAACATTTAATCGACAGCACAAAATATATGCCTCAAACAATGGGAGGAAAGAGCTTACCATATGCATTTCCAATCTGACTTTGATTTTTGAAACCAGCAGTAACAGAGATGCTGAGAATCATGAGGATCCAATTAATATCTGGAAATATATATCTGGCCAAGGAACATCTTCGATGTGTGCACAACTTTCACTCTTGGAAAACAACCATGTGCTAGGGCTTGCTTGATAATTGAAAGGTTGCAGTTATTGTGGCCTGGCTTGCAACTATAGCTGCCGCTATTGTTACAACAAATACTGGCCAATATATTCTATCTGCAGAACTAACGATAATCAACTTCAACATCTAACAAATGAACAGAAACTGCATGAAGAAATTAAGCGGCATGATTCAAATTACAAAAATCTTTTAATTGTTTTGGTAACGATGGAGGTAGTCGAATCTCCAAGCTCTGGTTCTGAAGCTTCTTTGCGGCGCCTCTGTTCTGGTATGAAGCTCTCTCAATTTGCCTCTGGTGTCTGATTCTGAGCTCTGGTTCCAATTCTCCTGCTATGGTGAAGCTCTATTTCTGGTGTGGGGGAAGAAAGTCGAAGGTTACCGGAGATTGTGGAGGAAGGTGATCAGTGAGAGTGAATGGTGGTGTTTTGCCGCACTTCTATCTCCCTGTGTTCTCTGTCACTCCGGCAGTGACAGAAAGGCGGCCTGTGGTGTTGAGGGAAGAAGACCGCCGGTGGCCTGTGGTGGTGAATGATACCTTCGGCGAGAGAGGAAGAAGAAGGCGAAGGTGATGGAGGAGGTTGAAGATCTGCAGGTGGTGAGCCCTGTCAGTGGCCGCCGCTATTGTTTCATTAAGCACCGAAGAAGCAGCAGCATTGAGCCTCGACCTAACCCTTGGTCAAAACGTGCGTTTTCACCAAGGGACTGCATTGAAACTTTTGAAAGTTTTTAGGAGGACTAACATAGAATAGCGAAAAATTTTTGTGGGTACAAAGTTAATTTGCAAACATTTTAGGCCCAATTTTTGTAATTGTCTCTGAATCTTTCTTCATTAGTTCGCAGTTTCTAAAAATTCTAGGTTCTTTCCTGTATTTTTCCCAAACTAATATGCAATGAAAATAAACCCAAAATGTAATATCTTGTATTCCAAAATTAATCAATTAAGGTAAATCATAAAATATATGAGATTTTTCAACCTTAATTTCTTATAAACACCTTTAATCACAATTAATTATAAAATTGGTATTTTAAGCTCAATTCTTATGACAAAAACCCCAAATAAAATATGAAAATATATAATAAAAATAGAGATTTATCATATACATTATAACATGATTTTATGGGTCACGAATATACATCGAATTAAAATTTGGGAAATTTTTTATTTTTTACTTTCCCATTTTATTTCTGCCTACCAAAAAAATAATATTGATTTTCCAAATGAATTAAAATGTTTCTTACCATTGTCTGTTTCTTTCTGCTCTATACTGATGTTTTGGAAATCTCCTTATGTTTTTGGGAGTAAAACCCAGCTAAACATACTAAATTATGTTTGATTAAAAAGTCATATTCATTTTACATATTGAGAATTATATTAATTCCTCTTGCACATATTCTAGTCCAAAATAAAACGCAAACAACCATTCGATCAGAGGATGCAAATATATTGCAAAACAAAGCATCTACTTATTAACAGAAAACTTAAAGTGAGAGAATGACATTTGGGCCCCTTAGATGATGATTGTTAAAACTTTAGTCCCCTAAATTGGAAAAATATCAAATCTAAAAATTAAGGTAAAGTACAAGCTAGATGGAGAAAAGAGGTTTCTCTCCAAAATAATTTCAATAAAATGATCCTCCCGAATTTTCTTAAAAAATCTGAGCTAAAAATATTTTTCTTCAATTTCTTTTATAATATTAGGTATTTTTTCATTATTTTATTCTTTTAATGAGCTTTTCTTCATTTGCCTTCATCACTGACACCTCAAAAAGCAGCGTATAAATTGTAAGCTTATACAAGTATTAAAAATGTTGAGTTGGTGAATTCTATATGGTGTGATGGAAAACTTATTATATTTATTAACTTTGGGCACTGATGAATGCTAATATTAATGAGAGATATTGTTTTTCTTTTTTGAATTCTGGAGAATTTTTTAAAACTCAATACTAAATAAGAGCTAGCTAGTTATGTTTTTTTGCTATGATGCTTAGAGCCTAAAAATAAGACAAAACAGTACAACAGACCAAAATAAAACAAAATAAGAAACCACAAAACAATATAATCAGTCACCCGTTGAAGAAGGCATGTGTGCTTTGTGCCTTACTAGCCTATTCAAAAATTAAACCAACAATTGCAATATAGGGTGTAATTCCGAATCGTCTCTCGGTGAGCCTTTTATTAATTACCTAGAAACTAAGTATGATGATTGGCATAAAACAAGTTAAAAAATGATTTTGAGCTTTCTATCTAACAACTAAATTGCAATTAAACTAAAATGCTTTAAAAACTAATATTTTTGGATTTTTGGAATAAAGGTGGAATGGAATGGAAACTGGTTTTGAAACGTATGATAAAAGCCTCTTAGAACAATGGATTTCATCTATCATTTGCTTCAAAATATTTTTAGAAGTGTGATAGTTTGACAAAAAATGCCCAAAAGACCCCTTGAGGTAGCTTGAATTAGGTGAATTAATTCCTCCACATCGGGTAGAAATAATCCTTCTAACCAAAACTCAATACAAAACACTAGCAATTGCAACCAAAATCCCTCAAAATACCAAAACTTAAGCACTGTTGACTCAATCCTTTGCTCTGGGAGAAAATAAGCTCAACCACTAGAACCCATAGACCCAAAATCAAGAGGCAAAATCGTCCTCTTCGACAATATCATAGCCATCAGAAAATTCACCGGAAAACAAGATTGAACAGAGGAAATCAAAGCCAATTAAAACAAGGTCACTAGGAATTGAAGAAAGGAAAGTAACGGGGTTGGTGAAGCAGTGGTGGACGGTAGATGAAGACTCGATGGTCCGTTGTGCATCTAGCTTTCAAGCTCTGTTTGGTTCAACAGAGGAGAGAGGATGGAAGGATTTTCATATTACCTCGTTTGGGTTAATCAGAAGGGAGGGGAGGGGAGGAATTTTATCGTTATCTTGTTTGGTTGAGGAGGGGAGGTGAGGGAAAATATTTTTATTTGGACTATTTTACCCTCATTTAATCTTGTTTTTTCCTACATAGTGATTGAACCATATTTTTATATGAATTTTTCATAATTAATTTGGGATTTTAATGTATTTTTTGGGACATTATTGCATTATTAAGCATTAATTTTGGTTATGGACAATTGTTTTGAATTAATGGTAATTAGGGGTAAAATGGTCACAATTTATTAATTATTTTTATGCAATTTTCTCTTGAACTTTTGATACTACCTTGTGCTTAATTTTACTTTGTAGGTGTTAAAGAAGAAATTGAGGATTTTGGAGGTTCAAACTAATTATTTAGAGGGAATTGGGCTAATGTTGAAATTGGTAGCTGAAAGCCTGAAATAGAGGGAGCCCAAAGCCCAAAACACAAGCTGTTTGACCAAGGAATTTGGGCCCATATCAAATTTTTGAATAGGCTGGAAAATAAGAAAAGAAGGATGAAGCCCAGACCCAATACGTTCAGTCCAGGCCCAATATTAAAAAAAGCAAAACAAAACAAACAGAAGCAAGGTGGGCTGCTGAAGAAAAAAATGGAGAGACAAGCCCAAAAGACAAGGAAAAGAGATAGAAACGCAGCTGGGCCCAGACATGAAGAAAGAACACAGGAGAGGAGATCTGAGATTTGGGAAATGGAGGATCCGAATCAGCTGCTGGATATGGAATATGGACATACCAGACCCGACACGGATACAGAGCTGAAGGTTTTATTCAGACGGGGTGCGCCGCTGGGAAGAGAGGACTGATCTGAAGAGGAAAAAAAATGAGAAGGGAGAGGGGAATAAAAATGGAATGGAATGGAAATTGGTTTTGAAATGTATGATAAAAGCCTCTTAGAACAATGGATTTCATCTATCTTTTACTTCAAAATATTTTTAGGAGTGTGATAGTTTGACCTGAAAAAAACCAGAAAGTGTGAGACCTCCATCCCTTGTTACACAGCAACCATCGATCTCTCAGCCCCAAAGCCATCAACCACCGTCCCTGCACCTTTGTTCTCAGCATTCAAACAACATCATTCCACCACCAAATTCACCCTCATCCACATTCCCTTCACATACTGCCTCTCCCATGTTCCAATAGGAACCATTCCTTTTCTTTTAATATTGTGTATTCATTAATATCTTCATGGAATTTTGGTGTCTTGAGGAGGTTGTGGCTGTTGCTAGATTCATGAGAGGCTAATTCCATTGAGTCTTGGTGTTAGAGGAGGTGGCTAGAGCTTCAAGGTTCTACAAGGGGACTTCACTATTTTCCACTAGCTCAATTTTATACATTATGTCTTGTGGATTAATTTTACATTGATATATATATTTTTTGGAGACTTAGATAAGTGATAATTTGTCTAAGATGGATTATCTTGTATTGAATTTGGTATTGATGCATTTGAATTTTATTGGATTTATTTTCCTATTGGATTAATGAAGTTATGCATTCTATGTGATATTTAGATTGTGTGATGGATTTAATTTAATTTGAATGTCACGATTGTTCTTTCAATTAAGAGGAACCAAGTACATTAATCCATTTTCAATACACATCAAGTGGGTTTTTAACAATTTGCCTAAAAGATGACTAAGAATGCGATTGTAAGACTAGTCATTTATTAGGTAGATTGGACCTAATACGATTGCTTAGGGTTTTTAATTTGACTTAATGCAAAAATAACCCCCAATTAATTTTAAAGAAGCTAGGAAAGCCACCAAATTTGCTACCAAGGTTCATTTTATCATATAATCCCTTTTTAACCCAAATATTTGAATCGATAAAAATATATTCGACTGGATTACATTTAAAAACACGGATCATGATGCTTTCTTGTTAAAGCAAAGCATGTCATTCAAAGTGTCAATTAGCTGTGGGTTATAAATAGTTTAGTCCAACCAGATTGGAAACATCATGGATTTCTTAATTTTTTTTTATATTGTGTGAGTTTCTTTTTTTTTTTTTTTGGGAAAATTATAAAGAAAGAACCTTGAAATTGCAAAATTCTAAATCCGGTATTTCCTAAAAAACGAGTTATGAATTGCTTATCAAGTTTCATCATTCCCTTATTAATTCTTGCTAATTAATCTAATTTGAGATTTTACAATGTCAAATTTGTTTTTCTATCTTTTTCCCTATTTTTTCCTGTATTTTTCTGTTATTATTTTTAGAATAAAAGAATCCATCGTCCAATTTTTGAAACGGTTTGTAAAGTCATAATAACATGGGAAAAAAGAATAATGGTACAAAGTTCAAACGAATCTAAAAGGTTCATCATTAGTCTTTGAAAATAAATATTTATTATTCTGTTATTAAAAAGTTTTTGTAGGTTTTTCTTTTCTGAATAAGTAAGCTTCTTTTTTTTTTTTTTTTGTACAACTTAAAATAAGTAATTACAAGCAACATATCTTTTTGGAACATTTAATTTTGATTTGGATAATCTGAGTTATATATCAATTTATTATTTACTATTAATTTTTATTTTTTAAAATAAAATTTAGTAACAACATAAATTTTCTGGAGTCTCCTAACAAATATGCGTTTTGAAAGAAATGATAAAAAGCAAGGGCGACAATTCTCCTAGTTTTTTCCTTTAACACAGTTAATTGAAGAAACTCATACTCTTACTCCTTGAATGAGATGAACGCCACCTGCATGACATATAGAAGTTTGTCAGAATTAATTAATCCACTATATTCAGAAAGATAACAGTATTAAATATAAATATATATTAATCTAAATTACAAAATAATAAACTAAATTGGGGTATAAAACACGGTGTGAAACCTTGTGGAATAGCTCAATACGCTCTCCAACATTAAATCCATCCAAATTTCTCATCCATTTTTTTTTTTTAACCTGCGCACATCCAAATTATTTATTCGATCGTTATTAGTGAAGTCAAATTGAAAGGGTCATTCCTTTTTAAAAATAAGTGTAGTAGTGCGGTGCTTTATTATTTAGAATAAATTTGTTTTATTTCTAAAAAGTGCGCAAGACTTACTATATGTATTTATCAAAACATTACTTGTCACATGTACATAATACCTTTATCAAATGCACCAATAATCTTATTTGGCGTATGGATTTTGATCTTGAATTGTCCCTATATAGGACTTATTCAGCTAGTAACAGATTTAATTTTTGAAAATAATTATATTTCTTAACATTGTCAGCTTAACTTTCTAACGATATATCTGATGCTTAAGTATATGTTTTCTTTATTTTTTTTCAATAAACTGCCGACATAAATTGTAACATTAGACTGAGAAATGTCGTACTGTAGACATCAATACAAAAATACATATACTTAAAGAAAATTCTTCCATATTTATGTTCAAACCCCAAGGAAGAAAAGGTGCACACTCTTTACTCATCTCTCTTTTACAGTTTTAGTATTTAAATTAAATTATTTCTTTATTATCTCTTTCAACATTGATACAATGATAAATGATAATTTTTACCATATATATTAATTATTTCAACAATGAACTTTATCATTTTGTTTTGACAACTTACTTATTACTCTGGATTATACTTATTGCGCATGCTGTAAAAGTTGATGTTATTGACATATTGTTCGTCATTTAATATTTGAAGGAGCCATTCCAAATCAGATTGGTGATCTTCCACGGCTACAGACAATATATCTCAAAGATAACCAACTTTCAAGTTCTATACCAACCTCTATATTTAATAGTTCAGTGCGACAATACATTTACCTAGGCACAAAATAATTTATCCGGTGAGATACCCGCCATTTGGCTTCAATGCAAGGAATTGGAAGATTTAGATTTGAGCGATAACATGTTCAACCCAGTAATCATTCCAAGTGACATTGGAAATTTGACAAAACTCCAAATCCTATATCTTGACAACAGCAATTTGCAAGGTAAGAATCATTCCCTAGACAATTTCCAATTTTCACTCTTGGTTTCCATGTTTCATCTATTCCAGTATTTTCTTTTGGATGACATCTTTCTTCTTCTTCTTTTTTTTAAAAAAAAGATGTACGAATCATCCAGCTTTATGAACAAATCACATATCCAATAAAAACATGACATGGGAATAATAGTTTGGTCTATGGATATTAGTCCAACCAGATTGGAAAGGTCATGGATTTTTTCAAAAGAATTATAGTTTTATTTTAACATTTACGGTATATTATAGCGTTAATTTTTAAAATAAGTAAGATGATTGTTGTCTCAAAGTGCATTGATTATATAAACGTATTTTAAGCTAAGGAAGTATTCCAAATGAGATTGGTGATCTTTCGTGAGTAAAGATGTTATATTTGCAAATATTGACACTCTACCTAAAGCTTGAAACCTTTTGGCTTTAAAATGCGAAGAACTGAGATTTAGTATTAGGTAAAAACAGATTTAACAGATGATACATACCAAGCGAGAATGGAAATTTAACAAAATTTTCAATTATACAGCATTGATATGTTAATTGTTTGTGTTTAATTATATGTTGATTGCAAATTTATGTTCATGTTTATCTGTGATTAATTTGTAATACAAATAAGTAATTCTATTTAGATAAACAATATATTTAACTGGATTACATTTAAAAACACGGATCATGATGATTTCTTGTTAAAGCAAAGCATATCATTCAAAGTGTCAATTAGCTGTGGGTTATAAATAGTAGTAACTAAAATCAAGGCATTAATTCATTCATGCATACTACAAACGCCTTAAGGCACACATACACCAAATTCTTTTGCAGGTGAAATTCCTCAATCTATTTTCAACATTCCTTCTTTGAGAGATGTCAGACTTTCCTTTAACCATCTAAGTGGCAACTTGCCAGATGAGATGTGCCATCAACGCCCTTTACTTGAGGACTTTTAAGGCTGTTGATAATCATTTACAAGGAAATATTCCAAAATCAATGTGTAATTGCACATCTTTGCAAGGCTTGTATATTGGTGGAAACTCGTTTTCAGGTATGCTCAAAAATTACCTTTCTGCACAAGTTGTGCGCGCGCGTTTATAACTATATCACATGTTTAGTAGTTTCATTCAAATCTGTGAATATACGACAAGAAATTATTGCAAGCCTTGAAATGTAATGATGTTTTCAAACACACACACACACTTAATAACTCCTATTGATAGGATTCAGATAGGTTGAGAGAATAAGGAGGAAAAAGTCTTTATCAAATACAAAAGAATAAAATTGATATTTTATATTTCAAAGACTAACCAATTATAGGAGGTAACTAATTTCATACCTGGCTTAAATTAGTTCCTTCAATTTCCTGTATTATCCAGGTATGGAGTTGCCAGGATAGAAACAAATTTAAAAGGACCCGAAATTAGTAAAATATTAGGAGTTTCTTGTAATATAGAGAAGTGAATTCAAATTTTTGAAACGTACGTGTGTCTGTTTTACACACCAAGTGCAAAACAGGCATATTACCTGTTTTGTCAATTTTCACTACTTTATATAAAAGTTATCATACATCCATCATTTTTTTTGTTTTTTATGTTAATTACCCAACAGCTAGCTTTTTGTTTCAGGTCTTATACCCAAGGAGATAGGCAATCTTGATAAACTTGAAGTCTTGGATTTCTCAAGTAATAATTTCAATGGACCCTTACCTTCGCATACATTCAACATTACGGCATTGAGGCGCGTCAACCTTAATCATAATTTCCTCTCTAGCTTTCTCCCATCAAATATAGGAATTGGCCTTCCCAACCTAAAGTTCTTGTCCTTGGGAGTGAATCAACTTATTGGAAAAATTCCAAACAGCATCTCAAATGCTTCCAACCTCACTCTGTTAGATTTATCATGGAATAAATTTAGTGGAGATATACCCACTGCACTTGGGAATCTAACAAACCTGATTGCATTATATCTTCATGGGAACTATTTGAATGGGTTGATTCCAAATACAATTAATGGACTGCAAAGCCTTCAATGTTTAAGTCTTAGCTGCAACAGATTGCAAGGGTCCATCGTAAGTGAATTGTGCCAAATCAAAAGTTTGAGTGACACTACAAAAAAAAAGACTTTCGGCGGCGACTTTTGTCGCCGCTGAAAGTCTAAAAGTCGCCGCTGAAAGTCTTTCAGCGGCGACAAAAAGTCGCCGCCTATGCGACTGTCGCTGAAAGTTTTGGCGGCGACTTTTAATGTCGCCGCTGAAAGTATACTTTCAGCGGCGACTTTTTTTATTGCCGCTGAAGGTATAGTTTCAGCGGCGACTTTGGTGACTTTCAGCGGCGACTTTTGTCGCCGCTGAAAGTGTTAATTTTTTAAAAAATAAATTTTGAAAAATTAAATTTTTTATTAAAAAAATTCGATTTTTTTTTTAAAAATTTAAATTGCCACGTGTCTCCGCCCCGTGCTGCCACGCGTCGCCTCCTCGTGCTGCCACGTGTCTCCTCCCTGTGCTGCCACGCGTCGCCTCCTCGTGCTGCCACGTGTCGCCTCGCCTTGCTGCCACGTGTCGCCTCCTCCTAATTCCTCCAAGTGACTCTCCTCCAGTTCGAACCCGCGACCTCAGGGAGCTGATGCCTTCGCGCGCGAGTCTCTACCAGTTGCGCCGAAATGAACCTATGTCATATTATTACATATTATTATATATATACTATTATCATATATATAAACATACATACATACAATTAATTAATTATATACATATAATTAATTATTAATTAAATATAATATTATTAAAAATAATGAAAAATAAAATAAAAACGAAAAAAATATTTATATATTTAAATTAAAAAATTTTTTAATTTAAAATTACTTAATAAATAATAATTTAATATCATAAATATTATTTTTAATATAAAATTATAAATATAATATTAATAAATAATAATATAATTTTAATAATTAAGGTTAAATAGAATTATTTAATAATTAATAATTAAATTTTATAAATATTATTTTTGAAAAATATTAATAAAAAATTATGAAATTGACTTTCAGCGGCGACTTTTAATAGTCGCCGCTGAAAGTGTACAAAAAAGTTTTTTTTTTTTTAAATTTGGGACTAGACTTTCGGCGGCGACATTAAAGTCGCCGCTGAAACTCACTTTCAGCGGCGACTTTTAATAGTCGCCGCTGAAAATGTACAAATTTTTTTTTTTTTTTTAAATTTTGGACTAGACTTTTAGCGGCGACACTAAAGTCGCCGCTGAAACTCACTTTCAGCGGCGACTTTTAATAGTCGCCGCTGAAAGTGTACAATATTTTTTTTTTTTTTTAAATTTGGGACTAGACTTTCAGCGGCGACACTAAAGTCGCCGCTGAAACTCACTTTCAGCGGCGACTTTTAATAGTCGCCGCTGAAAGTGTGCAAATTTTTTTTTTAAAAAAAATTTCGAACTAGACTTTCAGCGGCGACACTAAAGTCGCCGCTGAAACTCACTTTCAGAATATATCGAGTCTTATTGCTTATCAGATTATGCAAGCCCTAATAATAATATGCTTCGCTTGCTAATGGAGTTGGCGGATACAACACCTTGGACATGAAATTGATCATCACAAATTAATTATGCATATTCCATCAGACAGTATATCAATTTTGTTGTCGTATGGACAATAAGGGATTATAGGTGCAGCGCTTACGAATTTTTAGACATCTTGTAATTTTTTGGCATCAAGATCATTTGAGTTTTACATTGTCTTTTCATAAACCATGAGCTTAGAAATTCACATTCAACATTTAATCGACAGCACAAAATATATGCCTCAAACAATGGGAGGAAAGAGCTTACCATATGCATTTCCAATCTGACTTTGATTTTTGAAACCAGCAGTAACAGAGATGCTGAGAATCATGAGGATCCAATTAATATCTGGAAATATATATCTGGCCAAGGAACATCTTCGATGTGTGCACAACTTTCACTCTTGGAAAACAACCATGTGCTAGGGCTTGCTTGATAATTGAAAGGTTGCAGTTATTGTGGCCTGGCTTGCAACTATAGCTGCCGCTATTGTTACAACAAATACTGGCCAATATATTCTATCTGCAGAACTAACGATAATCAACTTCAACATCTAACAAATGAACAGAAACTGCATGAAGAAATTAAGCGGCATGATTCAAATTACAAAAATCTTTTAATTGTTTTGGTAACGATGGAGGTAGTCGAATCTCCAAGCTCTGGTTCTGAAGCTTCTTTGCGGCGCCTCTGTTCTGGTATGAAGCTCTCTCAATTTGCCTCTGGTGTCTGATTCTGAGCTCTGGTTCCAATTCTCCTGCTATGGTGAAGCTCTATTTCTGGTGTGGGGGAAGAAAGTCGAAGGTTACCGGAGATTGTGGAGGAAGGTGATCAGTGAGAGTGAATGGTGGTGTTTTGCCGCACTTCTATCTCCCTGTGTTCTCTGTCACTCCGGCAGTGACAGAAAGGCGGCCTGTGGTGTTGAGGGAAGAAGACCGCCGGTGGCCTGTGGTGGTGAATGATACCTTCGGCGAGAGAGGAAGAAGAAGGCGAAGGTGATGGAGGAGGTTGAAGATCTGCAGGTGGTGAGCCCTGTCAGTGGCCGCCGCTATTGTTTCATTAAGCACCGAAGAAGCAGCAGCATTGAGCCTCGACCTAACCCTTGGTCAAAACGTGCGTTTTCACCAAGGGACTGCATTGAAACTTTTGAAAGTTTTTAGGAGGACTAACATAGAATAGCGAAAAATTTTTGTGGGTACAAAGTTAATTTGCAAACATTTTAGGCCCAATTTTTGTAATTGTCTCTGAATCTTTCTTCATTAGTTCGCAGTTTCTAAAAATTCTAGGTTCTTTCCTGTATTTTTCCCAAACTAATATGCAATGAAAATAAACCCAAAATGTAATATCTTGTATTCCAAAATTAATCAATTAAGGTAAATCATAAAATATATGAGATTTTTCAACCTTAATTTCTTATAAACACCTTTAATCACAATTAATTATAAAATTGGTATTTTAAGCTCAATTCTTATGACAAAAACCCCAAATAAAATATGAAAATATATAATAAAAATAGAGATTTATCATATACATTATAACATGATTTTATGGGTCACGAATATACATCGAATTAAAATTTGGGAAATTTTTTATTTTTTACTTTCCCATTTTATTTCTGCCTACCAAAAAAATAATATTGATTTTCCAAATGAATTAAAATGTTTCTTACCATTGTCTGTTTCTTTCTGCTCTATACTGATGTTTTGGAAATCTCCTTATGTTTTTGGGAGTAAAACCCAGCTAAACATACTAAATTATGTTTGATTAAAAAGTCATATTCATTTTACATATTGAGAATTATATTAATTCCTCTTGCACATATTCTAGTCCAAAATAAAACGCAAACAACCATTCGATCAGAGGATGCAAATATATTGCAAAACAAAGCATCTACTTATTAACAGAAAACTTAAAGTGAGAGAATGACATTTGGGCCCCTTAGATGATGATTGTTAAAACTTTAGTCCCCTAAATTGGAAAAATATCAAATCTAAAAATTAAGGTAAAGTACAAGCTAGATGGAGAAAAGAGGTTTCTCTCCAAAATAATTTCAATAAAATGATCCTCCCGAATTTTCTTAAAAAATCTGAGCTAAAAATATTTTTCTTCAATTTCTTTTATAATATTAGGTATTTTTTCATTATTTTATTCTTTTAATGAGCTTTTCTTCATTTGCCTTCATCACTGACACCTCAAAAAGCAGCGTATAAATTGTAAGCTTATACAAGTATTAAAAATGTTGAGTTGGTGAATTCTATATGGTGTGATGGAAAACTTATTATATTTATTAACTTTGGGCACTGATGAATGCTAATATTAATGAGAGATATTGTTTTTCTTTTTTGAATTCTGGAGAATTTTTTAAAACTCAATACTAAATAAGAGCTAGCTAGTTATGTTTTTTTGCTATGATGCTTAGAGCCTAAAAATAAGACAAAACAGTACAACAGACCAAAATAAAACAAAATAAGAAACCACAAAACAATATAATCAGTCACCCGTTGAAGAAGGCATGTGTGCTTTGTGCCTTACTAGCCTATTCAAAAATTAAACCAACAATTGCAATATAGGGTGTAATTCCGAATCGTCTCTCGGTGAGCCTTTTATTAATTACCTAGAAACTAAGTATGATGATTGGCATAAAACAAGTTAAAAAATGATTTTGAGCTTTCTATCTAACAACTAAATTGCAATTAAACTAAAATGCTTTAAAAACTAATATTTTTGGATTTTTGGAATAAAGGTGGAATGGAATGGAAACTGGTTTTGAAACGTATGATAAAAGCCTCTTAGAACAATGGATTTCATCTATCATTTGCTTCAAAATATTTTTAGAAGTGTGATAGTTTGACAAAAAATGCCCAAAAGACCCCTTGAGGTAGCTTGAATTAGGTGAATTAATTCCTCCACATCGGGTAGAAATAATCCTTCTAACCAAAACTCAATACAAAACACTAGCAATTGCAACCAAAATCCCTCAAAATACCAAAACTTAAGCACTGTTGACTCAATCCTTTGCTCTGGGAGAAAATAAGCTCAACCACTAGAACCCATAGACCCAAAATCAAGAGGCAAAATCGTCCTCTTCGACAATATCATAGCCATCAGAAAATTCACCGGAAAACAAGATTGAACAGAGGAAATCAAAGCCAATTAAAACAAGGTCACTAGGAATTGAAGAAAGGAAAGTAACGGGGTTGGTGAAGCAGTGGTGGACGGTAGATGAAGACTCGATGGTCCGTTGTGCATCTAGCTTTCAAGCTCTGTTTGGTTCAACAGAGGAGAGAGGATGGAAGGATTTTCATATTACCTCGTTTGGGTTAATCAGAAGGGAGGGGAGGGGAGGAATTTTATCGTTATCTTGTTTGGTTGAGGAGGGGAGGTGAGGGAAAATATTTTTATTTGGACTATTTTACCCTCATTTAATCTTGTTTTTTCCTACATAGTGATTGAACCATATTTTTATATGAATTTTTCATAATTAATTTGGGATTTTAATGTATTTTTTGGGACATTATTGCATTATTAAGCATTAATTTTGGTTATGGACAATTGTTTTGAATTAATGGTAATTAGGGGTAAAATGGTCACAATTTATTAATTATTTTTATGCAATTTTCTCTTGAACTTTTGATACTACCTTGTGCTTAATTTTACTTTGTAGGTGTTAAAGAAGAAATTGAGGATTTTGGAGGTTCAAACTAATTATTTAGAGGGAATTGGGCTAATGTTGAAATTGGTAGCTGAAAGCCTGAAATAGAGGGAGCCCAAAGCCCAAAACACAAGCTGTTTGACCAAGGAATTTGGGCCCATATCAAATTTTTGAATAGGCTGGAAAATAAGAAAAGAAGGATGAAGCCCAGACCCAATACGTTCAGTCCAGGCCCAATATTAAAAAAAGCAAAACAAAACAAACAGAAGCAAGGTGGGCTGCTGAAGAAAAAAATGGAGAGACAAGCCCAAAAGACAAGGAAAAGAGATAGAAACGCAGCTGGGCCCAGACATGAAGAAAGAACACAGGAGAGGAGATCTGAGATTTGGGAAATGGAGGATCCGAATCAGCTGCTGGATATGGAATATGGACATACCAGACCCGACACGGATACAGAGCTGAAGGTTTTATTCAGACGGGGTGCGCCGCTGGGAAGAGAGGACTGATCTGAAGAGGAAAAAAAATGAGAAGGGAGAGGGGAATAAAAATGGAATGGAATGGAAATTGGTTTTGAAATGTATGATAAAAGCCTCTTAGAACAATGGATTTCATCTATCTTTTACTTCAAAATATTTTTAGGAGTGTGATAGTTTGACCTGAAAAAAACCAGAAAGTGTGAGACCTCCATCCCTTGTTACACAGCAACCATCGATCTCTCAGCCCCAAAGCCATCAACCACCGTCCCTGCACCTTTGTTCTCAGCATTCAAACAACATCATTCCACCACCAAATTCACCCTCATCCACATTCCCTTCACATACTGCCTCTCCCATGTTCCAATAGGAACCATTCCTTTTCTTTTAATATTGTGTATTCATTAATATCTTCATGGAATTTTGGTGTCTTGAGGAGGTTGTGGCTGTTGCTAGATTCATGAGAGGCTAATTCCATTGAGTCTTGGTGTTAGAGGAGGTGGCTAGAGCTTCAAGGTTCTACAAGGGGACTTCACTATTTTCCACTAGCTCAATTTTATACATTATGTCTTGTGGATTAATTTTACATTGATATATATATTTTTTGGAGACTTAGATAAGTGATAATTTGTCTAAGATGGATTATCTTGTATTGAATTTGGTATTGATGCATTTGAATTTTATTGGATTTATTTTCCTATTGGATTAATGAAGTTATGCATTCTATGTGATATTTAGATTGTGTGATGGATTTAATTTAATTTGAATGTCACGATTGTTCTTTCAATTAAGAGGAACCAAGTACATTAATCCATTTTCAATACACATCAAGTGGGTTTTTAACAATTTGCCTAAAAGATGACTAAGAATGCGATTGTAAGACTAGTCATTTATTAGGTAGATTGGACCTAATACGATTGCTTAGGGTTTTTAATTTGACTTAATGCAAAAATAACCCCCAATTAATTTTAAAGAAGCTAGGAAAGCCACCAAATTTGCTACCAAGGTTCATTTTATCATATAATCCCTTTTTAACCCAAATATTTGAATCGATAAAAATATATTCGACTGGATTACATTTAAAAACACGGATCATGATGCTTTCTTGTTAAAGCAAAGCATGTCATTCAAAGTGTCAATTAGCTGTGGGTTATAAATAGTTTAGTCCAACCAGATTGGAAACATCATGGATTTCTTAATTTTTTTTTATATTGTGTGAGTTTCTTTTTTTTTTTTTTTGGGAAAATTATAAAGAAAGAACCTTGAAATTGCAAAATTCTAAATCCGGTATTTCCTAAAAAACGAGTTATGAATTGCTTATCAAGTTTCATCATTCCCTTATTAATTCTTGCTAATTAATCTAATTTGAGATTTTACAATGTCAAATTTGTTTTTCTATCTTTTTCCCTATTTTTTCCTGTATTTTTCTGTTATTATTTTTAGAATAAAAGAATCCATCGTCCAATTTTTGAAACGGTTTGTAAAGTCATAATAACATGGGAAAAAAGAATAATGGTACAAAGTTCAAACGAATCTAAAAGGTTCATCATTAGTCTTTGAAAATAAATATTTATTATTCTGTTATTAAAAAGTTTTTGTAGGTTTTTCTTTTCTGAATAAGTAAGCTTCTTTTTTTTTTTTTTTTGTACAACTTAAAATAAGTAATTACAAGCAACATATCTTTTTGGAACATTTAATTTTGATTTGGATAATCTGAGTTATATATCAATTTATTATTTACTATTAATTTTTATTTTTTAAAATAAAATTTAGTAACAACATAAATTTTCTGGAGTCTCCTAACAAATATGCGTTTTGAAAGAAATGATAAAAAGCAAGGGCGACAATTCTCCTAGTTTTTTCCTTTAACACAGTTAATTGAAGAAACTCATACTCTTACTCCTTGAATGAGATGAACGCCACCTGCATGACATATAGAAGTTTGTCAGAATTAATTAATCCACTATATTCAGAAAGATAACAGTATTAAATATAAATATATATTAATCTAAATTACAAAATAATAAACTAAATTGGGGTATAAAACACGGTGTGAAACCTTGTGGAATAGCTCAATACGCTCTCCAACATTAAATCCATCCAAATTTCTCATCCATTTTTTTTTTTTAACCTGCGCACATCCAAATTATTTATTCGATCGTTATTAGTGAAGTCAAATTGAAAGGGTCATTCCTTTTTAAAAATAAGTGTAGTAGTGCGGTGCTTTATTATTTAGAATAAATTTGTTTTATTTCTAAAAAGTGCGCAAGACTTACTATATGTATTTATCAAAACATTACTTGTCACATGTACATAATACCTTTATCAAATGCACCAATAATCTTATTTGGCGTATGGATTTTGATCTTGAATTGTCCCTATATAGGACTTATTCAGCTAGTAACAGATTTAATTTTTGAAAATAATTATATTTCTTAACATTGTCAGCTTAACTTTCTAACGATATATCTGATGCTTAAGTATATGTTTTCTTTATTTTTTTTCAATAAACTGCCGACATAAATTGTAACATTAGACTGAGAAATGTCGTACTGTAGACATCAATACAAAAATACATATACTTAAAGAAAATTCTTCCATATTTATGTTCAAACCCCAAGGAAGAAAAGGTGCACACTCTTTACTCATCTCTCTTTTACAGTTTTAGTATTTAAATTAAATTATTTCTTTATTATCTCTTTCAACATTGATACAATGATAAATGATAATTTTTACCATATATATTAATTATTTCAACAATGAACTTTATCATTTTGTTTTGACAACTTACTTATTACTCTGGATTATACTTATTGCGCATGCTGTAAAAGTTGATGTTATTGACATATTGTTCGTCATTTAATATTTGAAGGAGCCATTCCAAATCAGATTGGTGATCTTCCACGGCTACAGACAATATATCTCAAAGATAACCAACTTTCAAGTTCTATACCAACCTCTATATTTAATAGTTCAGTGCGACAATACATTTACCTAGGCACAAAATAATTTATCCGGTGAGATACCCGCCATTTGGCTTCAATGCAAGGAATTGGAAGATTTAGATTTGAGCGATAACATGTTCAACCCAGTAATCATTCCAAGTGACATTGGAAATTTGACAAAACTCCAAATCCTATATCTTGACAACAGCAATTTGCAAGGTAAGAATCATTCCCTAGACAATTTCCAATTTTCACTCTTGGTTTCCATGTTTCATCTATTCCAGTATTTTCTTTTGGATGACATCTTTCTTCTTCTTCTTTTTTTTAAAAAAAAGATGTACGAATCATCCAGCTTTATGAACAAATCACATATCCAATAAAAACATGACATGGGAATAATAGTTTGGTCTATGGATATTAGTCCAACCAGATTGGAAAGGTCATGGATTTTTTCAAAAGAATTATAGTTTTATTTTAACATTTACGGTATATTATAGCGTTAATTTTTAAAATAAGTAAGATGATTGTTGTCTCAAAGTGCATTGATTATATAAACGTATTTTAAGCTAAGGAAGTATTCCAAATGAGATTGGTGATCTTTCGTGAGTAAAGATGTTATATTTGCAAATATTGACACTCTACCTAAAGCTTGAAACCTTTTGGCTTTAAAATGCGAAGAACTGAGATTTAGTATTAGGTAAAAACAGATTTAACAGATGATACATACCAAGCGAGAATGGAAATTTAACAAAATTTTCAATTATACAGCATTGATATGTTAATTGTTTGTGTTTAATTATATGTTGATTGCAAATTTATGTTCATGTTTATCTGTGATTAATTTGTAATACAAATAAGTAATTCTATTTAGATAAACAATATATTTAACTGGATTACATTTAAAAACACGGATCATGATGATTTCTTGTTAAAGCAAAGCATATCATTCAAAGTGTCAATTAGCTGTGGGTTATAAATAGTAGTAACTAAAATCAAGGCATTAATTCATTCATGCATACTACAAACGCCTTAAGGCACACATACACCAAATTCTTTTGCAGGTGAAATTCCTCAATCTATTTTCAACATTCCTTCTTTGAGAGATGTCAGACTTTCCTTTAACCATCTAAGTGGCAACTTGCCAGATGAGATGTGCCATCAACGCCCTTTACTTGAGGACTTTTAAGGCTGTTGATAATCATTTACAAGGAAATATTCCAAAATCAATGTGTAATTGCACATCTTTGCAAGGCTTGTATATTGGTGGAAACTCGTTTTCAGGTATGCTCAAAAATTACCTTTCTGCACAAGTTGTGCGCGCGCGTTTATAACTATATCACATGTTTAGTAGTTTCATTCAAATCTGTGAATATACGACAAGAAATTATTGCAAGCCTTGAAATGTAATGATGTTTTCAAACACACACACACACTTAATAACTCCTATTGATAGGATTCAGATAGGTTGAGAGAATAAGGAGGAAAAAGTCTTTATCAAATACAAAAGAATAAAATTGATATTTTATATTTCAAAGACTAACCAATTATAGGAGGTAACTAATTTCATACCTGGCTTAAATTAGTTCCTTCAATTTCCTGTATTATCCAGGTATGGAGTTGCCAGGATAGAAACAAATTTAAAAGGACCCGAAATTAGTAAAATATTAGGAGTTTCTTGTAATATAGAGAAGTGAATTCAAATTTTTGAAACGTACGTGTGTCTGTTTTACACACCAAGTGCAAAACAGGCATATTACCTGTTTTGTCAATTTTCACTACTTTATATAAAAGTTATCATACATCCATCATTTTTTTTGTTTTTTATGTTAATTACCCAACAGCTAGCTTTTTGTTTCAGGTCTTATACCCAAGGAGATAGGCAATCTTGATAAACTTGAAGTCTTGGATTTCTCAAGTAATAATTTCAATGGACCCTTACCTTCGCATACATTCAACATTACGGCATTGAGGCGCGTCAACCTTAATCATAATTTCCTCTCTAGCTTTCTCCCATCAAATATAGGAATTGGCCTTCCCAACCTAAAGTTCTTGTCCTTGGGAGTGAATCAACTTATTGGAAAAATTCCAAACAGCATCTCAAATGCTTCCAACCTCACTCTGTTAGATTTATCATGGAATAAATTTAGTGGAGATATACCCACTGCACTTGGGAATCTAACAAACCTGATTGCATTATATCTTCATGGGAACTATTTGAATGGGTTGATTCCAAATACAATTAATGGACTGCAAAGCCTTCAATGTTTAAGTCTTAGCTGCAACAGATTGCAAGGGTCCATCGTAAGTGAATTGTGCCAAATCAAAAGTTTGAGTGACACTACAAAAAAAAAGACTTTCGGCGGCGACTTTTGTCGCCGCTGAAAGTCTAAAAGTCGCCGCTGAAAGTCTTTCAGCGGCGACAAAAAGTCGCCGCCTATGCGACTGTCGCTGAAAGTTTTGGCGGCGACTTTTAATGTCGCCGCTGAAAGTATACTTTCAGCGGCGACTTTTTTTATTGCCGCTGAAGGTATAGTTTCAGCGGCGACTTTGGTGACTTTCAGCGGCGACTTTTGTCGCCGCTGAAAGTGTTAATTTTTTAAAAAATAAATTTTGAAAAATTAAATTTTTTATTAAAAAAATTCGATTTTTTTTTTAAAAATTTAAATTGCCACGTGTCTCCGCCCCGTGCTGCCACGCGTCGCCTCCTCGTGCTGCCACGTGTCTCCTCCCTGTGCTGCCACGCGTCGCCTCCTCGTGCTGCCACGTGTCGCCTCGCCTTGCTGCCACGTGTCGCCTCCTCCTAATTCCTCCAAGTGACTCTCCTCCAGTTCGAACCCGCGACCTCAGGGAGCTGATGCCTTCGCGCGCGAGTCTCTACCAGTTGCGCCGAAATGAACCTATGTCATATTATTACATATTATTATATATATACTATTATCATATATATAAACATACATACATACAATTAATTAATTATATACATATAATTAATTATTAATTAAATATAATATTATTAAAAATAATGAAAAATAAAATAAAAACGAAAAAAATATTTATATATTTAAATTAAAAAATTTTTTAATTTAAAATTACTTAATAAATAATAATTTAATATCATAAATATTATTTTTAATATAAAATTATAAATATAATATTAATAAATAATAATATAATTTTAATAATTAAGGTTAAATAGAATTATTTAATAATTAATAATTAAATTTTATAAATATTATTTTTGAAAAATATTAATAAAAAATTATGAAATTGACTTTCAGCGGCGACTTTTAATAGTCGCCGCTGAAAGTGTACAAAAAAGTTTTTTTTTTTTTAAATTTGGGACTAGACTTTCGGCGGCGACATTAAAGTCGCCGCTGAAACTCACTTTCAGCGGCGACTTTTAATAGTCGCCGCTGAAAATGTACAAATTTTTTTTTTTTTTTTAAATTTTGGACTAGACTTTTAGCGGCGACACTAAAGTCGCCGCTGAAACTCACTTTCAGCGGCGACTTTTAATAGTCGCCGCTGAAAGTGTACAATATTTTTTTTTTTTTTTAAATTTGGGACTAGACTTTCAGCGGCGACACTAAAGTCGCCGCTGAAACTCACTTTCAGCGGCGACTTTTAATAGTCGCCGCTGAAAGTGTGCAAATTTTTTTTTTAAAAAAAATTTCGAACTAGACTTTCAGCGGCGACACTAAAGTCGCCGCTGAAACTCACTTTCAGCGGCGACTTTTAATAGTCGCCGCTGAAGGTGTCACTTTCAGCGGCGACAAAAGTGTCGCCGCTGAAAGTGACACCTTCAGCGGCGACATTAAAAGTCGCCGCTGAAAGTCTCACTTTCAGCGGCGACATTAAAAGTCGCCGCCAAATGTCGCCGCTGAAAGTGCTTTTTTTTGTAGTGTGAGTTGTATCTAGACAATAACCTGTTTTCAGGAAAGATTCCAAACTGCCTCACAAATACTTCTTTGCGGAGGTTGGGTTTAAGCTCAAACAAATTGATATCTCATATACCCTCTTCTCTTTGGAGACTCCAAGATATCTTAATCCTAGACTTATCCTCCAATGCATTGAGTGGAACAATTCCACTTGAGGTATCAAACTTTAGAACAATTATGCTATTGAACTTGTCCAGAAATCAAATTCCAGGTAAAATCCCAACAACCATGGGTGGCTTGCAAACATTGCAAAATCTATCTTTGGCTCATAATAAACTACAAGGACCTATTCCTGGATCATTTAGTGGCATGATAGATATTGAGTTCTTGGATTTGTCCCAAAATAATTTGTCTGGGGTGATTCCCAAGTCTTTAGAGTTACTTGTCCATATGAAGTGCATTAATCTTTCATACAATTTATTGTATGGAGAAATTCCAGATGGTGGGCCTTTTCAGAATTTTAGATATTAATCTTTTATGATGAATGAAGATCTTTGTGGAAAGCCCCGACTAAAAGTCCATCCATGCAAAAAAGGAAACAAGCACATCTCAACAAAAATGGTGCTTGCGATCAAGTGCTTGTCAGCTATCATTTTTGCAATCATTTTGGTTGCTTCATGCCTGGTGTTCCTTAAATAAAGGGTCATGTTAGTCATGAGACGAACAATAAAGACTTCTTAGATTTGGATGCACCAATCAATATATCCTATTATAATCTTTTGCAAGCAACAAATAATTTTGATGAGAGTAATTTTCTTGGCAAGGGAAGTTTTGGATCAGTTTACAAAGGAATTCTTTCAAGTGGAAAGATAGTTGCTTTGAAAGTATTTCACTCAAACTTGGAAGAAGCATTGAGGAGTTTTGATATCGAATGTGCTGCCCTATGCAGTTTACGTCATCGAAATCTCATTAAGATCATGAGTAGTTGCTCAAATGGTGATTTTAAATCTCTAATAATGGAATTCATGTCAAGTGGGAGTCTTGATAGATGGTTGTACTCTCATAACTATCATTTAGATATGGTGCAGAGATTGAACATAATGATTGATGTGGCATTAGCATTGGAGTATCTTCATCATGGTTCTTCTACACCAGTGGTCCATTGCGATGTAAAGCCAAGCAATGTTTTATTGGATGAAAATATGGTGGCCCATTTGGGTGACTTTGGAATTGTCAAATTCTTAAGTCACAGTCAATCCAAAATTTATACCAAAACTTTGGCTACAATTGGCTATATGGCACCAGGTAATAGTTTAATACTCATTAAAATTTATTTAATTTATGTTACTTATATTCATTTATACCTACACATATGCATGCACATGATCAAAGAAACTATAAGTTATTTGACCATTTAATTTGGCACTCAATTTTATATGTAGAGTATGGATCAAGAGGAGCTGTTTCATTGAAAGGAGATGTATACAGTTTTGGTATTTTGCTTATGGAAATGTTTATGAGGAAGAAACCAACAGATGAGATGTTTGTTCAAGGTCTAACTTTGAAAGAATTTGTTAGCAAATCAACACCAAATTCAATCATCGATATTATTGATTTCAATTTGATGCACACAAGCAACAAAAACACTGGTAATATATTAGTGTATATTATATCACTGGTTTTTGAGTTGGCATTAAATTGTTGCACTAATGCACCTGAGGCAAGACCTAATACGTCAAAGGTTGTGGTGTCACTAGGAAAACACAAGGCCATGCTAATGCAAAATATTCAAAGAACCCCTTGTTGAATAATTGTGTTAAATCAAATTGTATTTGCTATAATCTTTAACCCTTTGGATTGTTTTATGTTTGGAACTTGTCATGTGGAGTGATGATGTCTCACTACAAAAAAAACGTGATTTAGTAGCGGTTAAAAATGAGTATTAGTAGCGGTTCCAACCGCTACAAATTAAGTTAGTAGCGGTTATTTAAACCGCTACGAAATTGTACGTTGCAAGCCGTTTTGTAGCGGTTATTTAAAACCGCTACTCAATGAACAATAACCGCTACATATTTTGTAGCGGTTCATTTAAACCGCTAGAACACCCAGAGATATTTGTAGCGGTTATATAACCGCTACAAATATAAAAAATTATTGAGAGCTAAAAAATTTTTTTTATTTTGTAGCGGTTTTCCAAAACCGCTACTAATTTTGAATCTCATGAAATTAGTAGCGGTTTTGGAAAACCGCTACAAATTTTGAATCTCATGAAATTAGTAGCGGTTTTGGAAAACCGCTACTAATTTCATGAAATTCAAATTTAGCGCCAAAAAATTTAAAAAGGCGCGTTATTTAGTAGCGGTTTAATAACCGCTACAAATATTTAAATTTTTTTTTTAAAAAATACAATAATATTTTTCTGTTTTTTCAATATTATATTAAATAATTTATTTTCAATACTTTAACTATTAAAAAATAAAAAGGAAAAATGTAATTGAATAGGATTAGTATAAAATTTATATTAATAATATTATTAAGGATAGGTATGTGTAATAAGGAATTATTATGTTTTATAATGTAATTTAATTGTGTATGAAAAATAGATGAAAATGAGATACAGTTATGATATATCTAGAAAAAAAGATAATTAGAATAAATTTTATAGAAAGGAAAGAAGTATTCTAAAAAAATATAAAAATCATGTTACCATATTTGATAAAATTATTCCGCTCCTCTACTCATACGAAAGAAGTTGTGAATGAGAGGAAATGAAAGAAAGGTAAGGTGAAAAGAAATTAGAGAGTGTTTGAAATGAGTTGTAGTAAGGGTATTTATAGGGATCCCCGCACTATTTGTAGCGGTTATTAATTAGTAGCGGTTATGTATATTGTTGTAGCGGTTTATTATTCGTAGTGCTATTTGTAGCGGTTAATGTAGCGGTTATTATTTAGTAGCGGTTATTTATTAATTAGTAGCGGTTGAAAAACCGCTACTAATATTATTTTAATTTTTTTTTAAATTTTTTTTTTACATTTTATTTTTAGAAATTTTTTGCATTTTTTAAATTTGATCACTCATCGTCGCCATCCCTACAGGAATTTTGTAGAAAAATTATTGTTATTGATGTATTATTAAATTTAAAAAATGTAATTCAAATGACGTGGACTTAAAAAAACTCACCGCAGTAGAGGTAAATTGTCATCGCCTTCAGGGAAGTAGTTTTCAAAATCAGCTTGCTAAAATGGCTCACTCTCGTAGACGATGTTATCGCCTTCACCCATGTCGTAAAGATCTCTTGGCTTTAAATGAACGACCATGTGCCAATCCGTATGCCTCTCGTCCTCGACATAATAAACTTGATGTGCCTCTGAAGCTAGAATATACGGCTCATCATCTTGAGAAATACCACTATGAATCGGCCGTGAGAAATTGACTGATGTGATCCATAGGTCGTCAGTTGTCAGTCCCCGAGAAGTAGTGGTATTTGCCCACAAACACTTGAACAGCGTCACGGTGAAACGGCCCTGATAATTAAGCTCGACCACATCAAGAAGCTTGCCATAGTAAGGGACGCCTCCGAACTACATGTTGGCGTCACTGCTGCTCGCATAACTCCTTGTCCTAAATGTGCCATAAACACCCGAATTCTGTGTTTGCAATCCTTGATCCCGTGAAACCGTGCAAAACTTAAAACCATTGACATTGTATGCTGTAAACCGTTTTGCATGATCAAGAGGGCCGATTACGAGAGCTCTGAAATCTGGTGAGTGTGGGTTGTGGTCATTTAGTATTCTGCGCGCAAACCAGCTCGGGAATTCTCTGTGGACCCTCCTATCAACTTCCGAGGATGTCTGTGTACGGATCCTGAGTTGACGCTTCACATGACTTCTGAATTCCCTGCAATTAATAATGGAAAGGCGTTAGTGAAATGAAAGTGAGAAATGTTACGAAAGATAGAGATCGAATAACATGTGAGTGTACAATTCTTACCGTACAAAAGGTTCAACTTGAGTGCAATTAATCAAGACATGTCTATGTGCTTGGAACTTCTCAGTTGCCGTTAGTTTGAAGTTCTTAGTTGCTCCAACTGGTTTACCAACACGAGGGATAAATTCTCCTGATGTCGGCGCAGGTTCCGGACAATCGTCAACACGAGGCGGGTGGTTGAAAGCCGTCTCAAGATCATCAAAATACCTTGAGCAAAAATATAGCACCTCATCCCCTATATAGCCTTCAGCTATAGAACCTTCTGGCCACGCCTTATTCCTCACGTAAGATTTTAATTTCCCAAGGAACCTACGAAGTACATAAGAGAAAATTGATATAAAATGATGAAAAGGACGACCAGCAAACATTAAATACGGACAATAAATGAAAGCACATATTTAAAATAAGTACCTCTCAATCGGATACATCCAACGATATTGTACTGGTCCAGCGAGCTTTGTTTCATGAACGAGGTGGACTGTGAGGTGAACCATCACAGTAAAAAATGACGGAGGAAAGATCATCTCCAAGTGACAAAGCGTAAGAATGATTTTCGACTGCAGCTGATCGAGCTCCTCAACGATCAAAACCTTAGAACACAACTTCCGAAAGAAAGAACAAAGTTCCACCAAAACGATGGAAACATCGGGAGGAAGTGTATTCTTTATAGCCAGAGGGAGTAACTGCTGCATAAGAACATGTGAGTCGTGACTCTTCAGGCCAGCAACCTTTCGAGCCTGCAAGTCGACACATCGAGAAATGTTGCTTGAATACCCATCAAGAACTTTTAATTTCTTCAACGTCGCGAGGAACACATCCTTGTTCGGTTTTGTGAGGGTAAACTTTGCCGGTGTAAATCTGTCATGCTCATCTGGCCAAGCGTCTTCACGAACTCCCATGTCGCGTAAATCTTTCCTAGCTTGAAGGTGATCTTTTGTCTTGCCGGGTTCGTTAAGCAGCGTATACAGCACATTGTCGCAAACATTCTTTTCAATGTGCATTACATCAAGACTGTGGCGAAGTAAATTAGATCTCCAATACGGAAGCGTGAAGAAAATACTTATCTTCTTCCACTGCTGAGGCGCCGAAGTCCTGCGCGACTTTTGGCGAGTTTGTGCTGAATCGTCGCTTTTTCCAAACTCGAAGTCAACATGCTCAAGCTGCTGTAAGATATCTGTACCGGACAAAGTCTGAGGTGGTCCTCTTTTCTCTGATTTCCCATTGAAGCGATTCCGTTGCAATCTGAACTTATGCGTTCCATCGAGAAACCTCCGATGCCCCATAAAGCACCACTTTCGACTGTGGGGAAGGCGCAATGCGTCAGAGTCGAAATTGCAAGCTGGACACGCCGACCCAGTATGCACATTCCAACCAGATAATGTGCCAAGGCCAAGAAAGTCACTGATCGTCCACATCAAGGCTGCACGCATGTTGAACAAAGTCTTGCTGTGAGCGTCGTACGTCTCCAAGCCGACATTCCACAGGTCAAGCAATTCCGCAATAAGCGGTTGGAGATACACATCGATGTCATTGCCCGGTGCCTTTTTGCCTGGAATGATCATAGACATAATGAAAGAGCTTTGTTTCATACACATCCAGGGGGTAAGTTGTAGGGAACTAAGACTACCGGCCAAATGCTGTAACTTGTGCTAAGATTCCCGAAAGGATTGAAACCGTCGGTCGCCAACGCAAGCCGAACATTTCTGGGGTCAGTCGCAAAATCTGGAAAGTCGTTGTCAAACGTTTTCCAAGCAGCTGCATCCCGCGGATGTCTTAATTTACCGTCTTCGTTTTTATCAACGGCATGCCACCTCATGTGCTTAGCAGTTTTAGACGACATAAATAATCTTTGCAGACGAGGTTTCAAAGGGAAGTACCTGAGAATCTTTGCAGGTTTCTTCTTCTGCTTTTTCCCCTTCCGAATTGTCTTGTACCTCGATGTGTGACATCTCTTACACGTCTCCCTACTGGAATCGTCTCCCCAATACAGCATACAATCATTTGGGCATGCATCAATCTTCTGATAATTCAACCCCAACCTGTTGATAATCTTCTTGGCCTCGTAGAAGGTTGTGGGAATCTCGGCGTCGGGGAATGCATCTTGTAATAAGTCGAGCAACATCGACATTCCCTTATCTGTGATCCCACACAAGCACTTGATATGATACAATTTGATCAAGAAAGATAATTTAGAATATTTGCGACAACCTTGATATAAAGGACGATCTGTCTCATCCATCAAGTTGAAAAAATCCCGAGCTGCTTCATTCCCCATAAAAGCCGGCTCAGAGCCGTGCACTTCTTCGTTGAAGTTGTCGCCTTGAAATCCAAACGCGTCACGCACAGCATCATTCACAGGATCATCTTCATCTACTTGAACGCCTACTTGAGAACTTCGAGGGAGAGCCTCGTCATATCTAATGCCGGCCCTCTCACCATGAACTGCCCAGAACGTATACTCCTCAGGGAAAGGCTTCACAAGCAAATGTTCCTTCACAACATTTCGTGCATGCCACTTCTTGAACTTGCATTTCCGACAGGGACAGACGATCTTGCCGTTACAGCTGGCGTGAGTAAATGCGAAATCTAAGAAACTGTTTAATCCGTACAAATATTCAGGAGAATTGCGTGGCAACCTGATCCATGATTTATCCATAGCTACAAGTGAGAGAGAAGAAAGTATAGAGAAGAAGATAAGTGAGAAGATAATGACGAATGCTTAGAACCTTATATTCTGAAAATCCAACGTTTATAATTTTGTAGCGGTTAACAAACCGCTACACCAACCGCTGCAGAAATTCCAACGTTTATAATTTTGTAGCGGTTATATATATAAAACCGCTACGAATATTCAAGCCGTTAATTGGTGGGAAACTCAAAATGTACTTGTTCAGTATTAGTAGCGGTTATATATATATAACCGCTACTAATATTAAAGCCGTTGGACATTAAATATAAAAATATTTTTCTAAGTTGTAGCGGTTACACATAACATAACCGCTACAAATGTGCACAAAGGCGGGAAATTTCAAAATTCAAATGATTTGAGTGTTTGTAGCGGTTTTTAGTGCATAACCGCTACAAAGTAACAAATTTGTAGCGGTTATACACTAATAAAACCGCTACTAATATTAAAATCGTTGGACATTTAATAAAAAAATATTTTTCTAATTAGTAGCAATTATACATAAAATAACCGCTACAAACCTACAAATTTGTAGCGGTTTCTGAAGTTAAACCGCTACAAATAGAGATATGTATATTTGTAGCGGTTATAAACTAATAACCGCTACAAATATATATGTTTGTAGCGGTTATGCAGTAATAACCGCTACAAACATACATATTTGTAGCGGTTTTAAGTTAAAACCGCTACAAATATAGATATACTTTTTTTTTTTAATTTAGATATAAATCATTCATAAATTATTTCAACGCGATCTAATAATATAAATATAATTATATAAAACACAATAAGAAAATTCTGAAATAAAAACTCATAAATATTTACAAATGTTTAAACAAAAAGAAAATGTCCTAAACTAAGGAGCTGGGGGCTGATCCTCTGGTGCTCCCTCAGGTGGGGCTCCCTCAGATACTGCTGGATCGGGCCGCTGCGCAGAGTGAACCGCACCATCGTCATCAGCAGGAGGAGGAGCAGTAGGAGGAGGAGCAGTACTCGGGACGACATAGCGAGGGACAGGGGGAACGGCTGGATGTTGCTCGTCCGGGAACAGGCGACTCCATGCTCCCTCGAGCATGGTGTTCGCGATCTCACGCCACTGGGTCTGCTGAGCGTACATCATATCTGCGTGCATCTGCAGCTGCTGCACCTGCATCTGCTGCTGCTGCTGCGCCATCTGCTGCTGCGTCATCTCCAAATCTGACCGCAGCTGGTCAATAGACTCGTCCCTCCGACGTCTGACCCCTCTAGAGCTGCCAGCCTCAGAGGCGGCGCTCCTGCCGTAGACCATGCTGGGTCTGGCGCCTATCCCCATACCCCGCACGCTTCCGGGGTGCTCAGCCTGAGCCAGACCCGCCTTCAAAGGAGCCGTCGGGTCCACTGACCCTTGTGACTCCTCAGGCTGGGTCTGTCGCAACTCAGCCTGCGACAGCTGCATCCGCTCCTGCCATTTTATGAAACAATTAATAATTAGCATTTTTCATTATTAACTTGGTTTTATGAAAAATATAATACTAAAATTACTTACAATGGCCGCCTCTGCCTGCTGAGAGGTCGCAGTCCCGTCACGGTGTCTGTGTGTGATGGCGTACAGCTCCGCATAGTCCGTCTGACGGTTCTCCTGCTGTGCCCTCGTCTCCTGAAACAATTACAAAATAATTAGTATTATGCAATAATGAGCTAAAAGTAAGTGAAGCACTTGAAAAGTTACCAGCTCGCTGTAGGTCACAGCAAAGGTCTTCGATCCTGCTGTGTGGTGGATCGTCTGCTGCGCCCGGATCTCGGCGTTCCTCCGAGCACGCTCCTGGAAAAAAAATTAAATGTATTATAATTTAAAATTAAATACAAATTAAATTGATATTATAATTTAATATTTAACAATTACAAAATTATATATCAAAAATCTAATAAATACATTACCTGCGCCTCAGGGCTCCTCCTGAACTGGACGAAACGCGCCCAGTCGTTCGGCGGGACGCCGTCCGGGACGCTCTCCTGCAGCTGCTCCAGAGGCATCGTCCCGTCCCCATCCACACTGTGGAAGAGACGGTTCCTCCTGTTCCTCCAGGCGTCGCCCATCTTCATGAGGGCGTACCTCTTCCGGTTGGCCCGGACGGCAAACCGCAGCTGAAAAAAATACATTTAAATATCAATAATTATAAAATCCATAATTTAAAAAAAAAATTAAATAGAATTAATTAAAAAAATATTAATTAAATAGTTTTAATTACCTGAACCACCTCCTCCCAAGCCTGGTCCTTCGGCCCCTTCGGAATGTGCCTCCACGTCGGGAAGTGAAGGGGGAACCGCATCCAATTCGATCCCAGGTCACTCAGGAAGCGGTTGAGCAGGTGACCCCCATTGTGGATCGGCTGGTCAGTGCCCTCGTTCCACGGCACTATAACTCGCAGGGACCGGTCCATGTTGTTCAGACCGGTCACATCCAGCCTCCTCGTTGACACGTTCCCCTGCTCATCTGCACAGTTGACCGCACGTTAGATAAATTATAATTCAAAGTTAACATTTCAAATTTAAATAAATAACTTACTAAATTAAAAAAGTAATTTACCTTCAATCTGCACCTCAAACCCAGTGGACCGCGAAGACGACCCTCGTGGGTTGTTCTGCTCCCGAGCGTCCTCCTGATCGAGGAACTGCTCCATCTCCCTGAACCCACCAAGCGGGATCTCGAACTCCTCCTCGTTGAGGAAGTCCTCAACGCTAATCTCTGGCCCCTCCACCTCAGGCACCTCTGGTGCGGTCGTCGCCTGTGGGATCGTCGGCGGTACCTGTGGGGGGATGGGTTGAGATGCCACGGTAGCCCTGCCTGCGCGCTGCCCCCTCCCTCTGCCCCCTGCCCGACTGCTGCCACCCCGTAAAGTCGGTCTGGGGACCTGAGGGGCCTTCCCCTTATCCTGTCCTGAAGCCATATCAACTGTACAAATTTTAAAAAAAAATATTAGTCCATTATTATGCAAAAATATAATAAAAATACAAAAATAAATAAAAATATGTGTTTTATACGTACCTCAAGTGCGAATACTGCGGAATACTGACCAAAAACTCCTATAGAGACGTCTGAACGCTCAAATCTCGAAGAAATCACTCAGAGAAATCTCAGGAAACAAAATGGGCAAACGGATAAATGAAGGAGGAGGGGGTATAAATAGCCCAGATATTAGTAGCGGTTATTAAAATAACCGCTACTCTAACCGCTACAAATTTAATTATTTGTAGCGGTTTTACAATAACAGCTACAAATGTTCACAACGTTTGAAATTCTGTAGCGGTTATTGCTTAGAACCGCTACAAATGTCTGGACTCTTTAAATTCTATAGCGGTTATAGGGGCAATAACCGCTACAAACGTATGACCTTTGGTATTTTGTAGCGGTTATTGTCCCTATAACCGCTACAAAATCCTGTGTTGGTATTTTGTAGCGGTTTTTGTGCATTAACTGCTACAAAATAACCGCTACAAGTTTTGGCGGGAATTTCGCGCCAAATTTGTAGCGGTTTTATTTTGTAAACCGCTACAAATAATCTTGCCGCTACAAATTTGTAGCGGTTTAGGTAAGAACCGTTACAAATACCATAATTTGTAGCGGTTTAATATAACCGCTACAGTTCCACCGCTACAAAATACCTTTTTTTTTGTAGTGTCTCCTGTGTTAATATATTATTATTTGAAATTTGAGAATTGACAAATCTCTATTTTATTATATATTTTCATATTTTATTTGGGGATTTTTTTCATAATAATTTAGCTTAAAATGTCTTATTTATGCTTAATTGATATTAAGAATATATATATTAAATTGTAACTAAAAAGGATAAAATTGTCAAAATAATTATAATTACTCTTAATCATTGATTTTTCCGGAAATATCTGATGTTGGTTTAAATATATTTTAATTGAAAATCCTTGAAAATTTGGACTAAACCTGAAAATAGCAATTTGGGGTTTGAAATTCAAGAATGACATTTTGATCCCATGAATTTAGAAAATGACATTTTAGTCTAACAAAACTCAGCGTTTTGGCCCTGTAGGTCAGATCTGAAATGAGCTGAAGATTTTAATATTGAAGAGAGAGCGCCCGCGCAACACACAGACCTCTAGACCTTCGCATCTTCATTCCCTTTACCCTCTTCCTTCTCTCTCTCGCCGGCGGCTCATCCACCATCACAGGCAGCCGGCGAGCTTCATCCACCACAGCTGCGGGAGAATCACAGAGGAGGAGCTGGGGAAGATCTTGAAACAGAGCTGAGGGCCGGAAAGCTGAGCTGGGAGAGGAGAGTCAGAACGGAACCAGAGGAGTTTCGTTTTCATTCTCTTCAGCACCGCCACACTTCACCTTCACCTCCCTTCTCCATTTCGTTCATCACCGTCAGCCACCATCATCTTCAGTTCCCTTTCATCTTCAACCACCGTAAGCTTTTGTTTTCTGATCTGGGAAGAGGAGCAGAGTCCAGAGATACAGAGGACAAGCTCCTATCATCATCGGCACCAGTCCTCTGCTGTTCTCTGTTTTCACTATCACTCCGTTATCCTTCACCGACTCACTTCCGGCGAGTTTCACCTCCTATGCCCTTCATTATTCCCTTCTGAAGCCTCCTCTGTTTCCAGCATCATCACAGCCGTGGCTCCCTCTGTCCAAACCGTGGAACTCTCTGATTTTTTGGAAATTTCAGCCACTGAATTTAATTGGTTTAGTGCTAATTTGGTCAATTTAATTTGTGAATTTATGGCTGGATGTTTAAATCAGAGTGTGATTATCTTTCTTGATTCCATGGCTGCGAGTAGCTGATTTTGTTGCCTCTTGGAGATGATTTGGAGATGGCTTGAGTTCACATGTGCTTCAAATGATAGTTTATTTTATCTTTAGCTCATTATATTTGTAATTTCTTAGGTTTAAAAATTCATTTAAGTAATAAGACTATGATTTTAGTTATGATTTTTATGGATTGAGTTATTGTGATTTGAAATTTGTAATGAGGATTTGTATTAATCAATATATATGGTTATATATATGTTTATCTATGATTTTATTGATTTCTATCTATTTAATATGATATTGTTGGATGGATTGATTGAAATAGAATTGTAGTTGAACCTAAATATATTGCTTATTTCATAGTCACTCTCTAAAGGGTTCTAATAATGCTTAAATAAATGGGTTCATGACTTTAAGCATTAGACTCAATGGTAATTGGGGTTTGATATATTAGAAAACTTAGAGAAACTCATTACACTAAGAGGGCTTAATAGCATTTCAAGGGTAGGGGTTCCTCTCTTGTGATGCTAGACTCAATGGTAATTGAGGTTTGATATATTAGAAGCTTAGTGCATTAACTCCACAAATATCTTAATTGAGCAAGGATGGCCGTTGAAAACCATTTCCAAGAGCATCTTTATCACTTACATTTCTAACTAATTTCCATTCCTTCTTCAATTTTATTCCAAAAATTCAAAAATATTAGTTTTAAAAGCATTTTAGTTTAATTGCAATCTAGTTTTAGATAAAAAGTTAAAAACTATTTTTAACTCATTTCATGTCAATTATTGCACATAGTTTCTAGGTAATTAATAAAAGGCTCTTTGAGAGACGATCCGGGATTGCACCCTATATTACAATCATTGGTTTAATTTTGAAGAAGGTTACAAAGACACAAAGACGATAAGGCATAATTCTTCAAGAATTTTGGACTCATATAGGTTTTAGTTGTCTTCAAGGAAGTTCTTAACTTTTATGTGTTAAAGATGTACATTGAATAATATTAACATAGAGATAATGGCTTTTTTTCTATCATGATAAGTGAGTAAAGTTTAGAAAGTGATTGAGTCGAGGGAGATTTATGTAAAAGATAATTGAAACGTGGATGAGAAGTAGAAATTGTTATAATGTCGAAAAAAAGCAATGAAATTAATCCACCTCAGAACTAAAGTAAATCCCTATATAACTCTTATATTACATCTGGTTCTTAATGTAAGACTCAGTTGATTAATTTGAAGAAATTAAAGAAGTTAAATAAATTATTTTAAAGCATTGGTATTGTTCATTTTTTTCTCCAAACTAATTTTCTTAATTTATAAACTAATATATGATCCACATAAGTAATTTAGCTTCTTTATTCTCTCAGGAGTAGTCAACCGTGTTGAGAACCTAAAATAGTATTAATTATTCAATGACTAGGTTAACATGATTATTGGGTTCATTGTCCCAATTAGAGAAAATGGGCCAATACAAATGACTATCCAAAGCATTGAAACAAATTTATAGATACAGATTGGGTTGCCTTTATAATGTTATGGAATATGATGTTTTATTTTTATTCAATTTTATTTTTTTGGTCAAAGCATGTAATTCAAATGCCAAAATTACTTGGTTTTCAGCTTGTGTTGGGTTTGGTATGTATGGCCCATGTCATTGTTAAAACAAAATTACTTTTATATTATTTTAATCAAAATCACGTTTTAAAAAATATATATAATAAAATTTTACATGTTAATATAATCTTTAGTCCATCTAATTTTCTCTAATTTTGTTTTTAGTTTTTCTAATAACAAACTATAGGTTTGAATCCCTTAAATTTCATTCTGCAAATTGGACCCTATAATTTAATAAAACTTATGATCATTTTGCCTTTTAAAAAATCTATATCCATAGTTTGAAACTTGAAGAGCAAAGATTATATTAACCCAAGGTTTAAACACATGCTCAGCTCCTCAATGTAATTATGGTGTATTGAGGTTAATACAAAAAAGAATTTTTTGAACTCTAGTTACATTGTTCTTAAAACAATTAGGTGATAACTACGTTTTAGTGGTGCTTTTTTTCCCATGGTTTTCATTGGTGATTATTTAATAATTAATAACATTCATTCATTTATTTTTATTTTTAGATAAAAGGATTATAAATTTAATTATTTATTGTTTCTTATCTACCTTTCCAAGATTTATTTTTCTTTAAAAACAAAAAGAAAGAAAGAAAGAAAGAAAGAAAGCTGAATGGGGATCTGGATATTATAATCATCGCGTGTCACTTCCTCATTTGGTATTCAATGCCTTGAATGCAAGGTGAAGAATTCCGTGTTGGAGAATCTGTGTCACGAAGAACTCTCAAACCATTTCCGGAAAAGCTCATTTCATTTGAGAAAGCTCAAGAAAATGCCCAGAAACGGCGAGGAAGAGAGTGAGCCCAAAGCTTCGTCGAGCACCCGAGTCAGAGCCAGACCGGATCCTTTCTTGGTAACGTGTAGGTGCTTCAGTTTATTGACCTGTTTGGCTGCCATCCTTTGCATCGCCGTCAATATCCTCTCTGCTGTACGTTCCTTCAAGAATAGATCAGATGTGTGTTACTCGTTCTTTCTCTCCATTTGTGCAAATTTATTTCCCTTGTGCGTTTTATATTCAATTTTGCTTTTGCTTCATCTTGTTTTCGCTGTTTGTTTCTCATTGTTTTGTGTGCGTTTTTGGTTTTCGATGGCATATTCCAGTTTTACGTTGTGTTGATAGCTTTTATTGTGGTTGTGGCTGAAAGGGAATGGAGTTTCATAACCAAGTTCTGGCAGGTTCCTGTCTTAACTTTACGGTTTAATTTGTCAGCTTCCTGAGTAATTTGGTCATTATGTGTTAATGATCATTATAACGGTGTGGTTTGCATTTGGATTTCTTCTTGTTGGCGTTACCTTAATGTTGTTTCTAATGTTTAAGTAAATTTTGCTGTATTCTTTTACAGGTTTTGGGACACCGGACTGGCAGGAGCATGTTGCAGATTTTGTATGTCTCTATTTTACTGATGTTTTCGGTTATTTTTTCAATATTTTAATCTTTTAATGAGCTTTTCTTCATTTGCCTTCCTTAAAAAGCAATGTATAAATTGTAAGTGACAAATCTCTATTTTATTATATATTTTCATATTTTATTTGGAAATTATGGCATAATAATTTAGTTTAAAATATCTTATTTGTACTTAATTGAGATTAAGAGTAAATATATTAAATTGTAATTAAAAAGGGTAAAATTGTCAAAATAATTGCAATTACTCTTAATCATTGATTATTGAGAGCATTTGATGTTGGTTAAATTGTTTTTCAACTGAAAATATTTGGAAAATGGGATTAAAACTGAGAATGACAGTTTGGGACTTAAATTTGAAAAATATCAGATTGGTGCAACGAATTTTGAAAAGGCCAGTTTGGTCCCAGAGTAAAACACAGCGTTTTGCTTTTCTCTCTAGGTCAGATTCTGCAGTGGGGAATAAGGAGAAGGGAGACGAAACAGAGACAGTAGCCGCAGACACGCGAAGAACCTGAGAGCTTTGGTCTCCAATCTCATCACCCTAACCTTCTTCGTTTTCTCTCTCTCGCCGGCGGCGTAACCACCACCACGGGACGCCGGCGAGCATCATCCATAGCAGCGGCAGAACAGAAGCAGGGAGCTGGTGGCCGAAAGGGAGGGACGGACGAGAACAGAGGGAGCTGCCGCGAGACATTGCAGTTACTTCAGCACCGCCACACTTCGCCTTCACCTCTCTTCTCCATTTCGTCCATCACCGTCCCACTAGCACCTTGTTCAGTCTGAAATTTTGAGCAAGAAGCAGCAGCAAGCTCCCTTTTTGCGTCAGCCTTTGGAACTTGAACAAGATTCAATGGCTGCCTTCAATCTCAACTAACCACCATCGTCCCTTTTCCGTTTCTGTCACCAACGCTGGCTTCTCATTCTTCCACCATTCCCCTGGTTCGGTCACTGTATCAACTTCACCGCCGGAAATACTCTGTTCAAACAATGCTGACTGTGTTGTCTTTTGTGGCTGGTTCTATGGGTATTGGTGGCTGAATTCTCAATTCCTTATAGCAAGAGACGATTGCATGAACTTGGAGCTTCAATAGGTTCAATAGTGGAGTTTTTGCTTTTCCATATCTCTAATTCTACATTATAATTGTGATTTCTAAGTCTTAGGATGAATTTTATAATGTTGAATTGATTTATTTTGATGTATTTAGAGAATTGGCTGTGGCTTAAACCTTTGTTAGACATTTGACATTGTGGTTAATTAATTTAATTATCATTTCTTTGTACTGGTTAGTCATTGAATTGATAATTTTGTGAATATTTTATGCTAATTTTAAGGTGGCTTGATTAATGGATTAATGGTGTCTTGCGTTTGCATTGGTTTATTGAATATGAATTTATCAATTATATTTAACATTGGGCTTTAACATCATTAATCTTGATTTTTCATATGGGTGACCATTGTTAAATTAAGATTAATGAGAAAATTAAGTGGTAATGCGAGGTGGCTCGGTTATTGGATTGAAAGCTAAATATGATTTTTAAGTTCATTTAATTGCTAGAGTGATTAATCAACCTAATTTAGAGAGATTAATATGTAAGATGGCTTGATGTTAATCAATCTAAATTATGCCTAGTCTAAAGGGTGGCCCTTAGAGTTATTTTGAAACTAGCATAATTAAATCTCCCATAATCATTTGAAGTGAGGATTGCTTGCGCCATTACTATGAGGGATTGCTTATTCCATTGTTGATTTCCTTGTTTCTTTCATTTCATTAATTGCATCATCGTTCTATTTCATTTTGTAAAGAAAAATCCCAAAAAGAATTTGTTTATAACAAGTTAATTTTAAATTGCATAAAATAGTTCGAAAGATCAAATTTTCTCTTTATACCATTTCATGTCAATCACCACACTTAGTTTCTAGGTAATTAATAAAAGGCTCTTTGAGAGACGATCTGGAATTGTACTCTATATTGCAATCCATTGTTAAAATTTTGAAGAGGTTACCAAGGCATAAAAGCCGACAACGCCTATTTTTTCAGTAAGCTTAGAAAAGTATTAAACATGTTGAGTTAGTGAATTCTATTTGGTGTGATGGCAGACTTATTGTATTTATTAGCTTTGGCCACTGATGAATGCTAATATCAATGATAGTTATTGTTAATTATTTTTTTTGCTTGAATTCTGGAGAATTTTGTGAGACACAGTACTAAATAAGAGCTAGCTAGTTATGTTTTTTTGCTAGAGAAATGATGCTTAGAGGCTAAAAATCAAACAAAACAGTACAACAGAACAAAATAAAACAAAATAAGAAACCACAAAAGAATCAGGCACCCATGTCTACCATCTATCAATAAAACATAAAAAGTTAGTCCCACAATATCCCTCTACCATTTCTAGTCTGAGTCTATTTTCATCTTTCAGGAATAATTCACAATTTTTGTGTCTTTCAGTATATTTTTATCTCTTTAGATAAGCTCTATTTTCTCCTGAATAGGAGCTCATTATGTTAATATCAAGACACACATACATTGTCTGGTTCCTGAAACATGATTTTCTTTTTGCAGTGTTGTAGTAATGACTAGGGCTTTCTCCGCTTATCTTGGGGAGATAAAGGATCTTGTCCTTCTTCAGAATATATCATGCTATTTGCTTCTTGCTTGTGGCGTAGTTTATGCTGTCTCAGTAAGATTTATGCAGACAGCAAACTATTAGATCAAGAGTGTGTGCATGAGTTTTGATTCTTTTTCCATGGCACATTCTCTGTTGGTACCTTCCAATGATAATGGTTTATATTATACTTCACAATTTATTTTTACACACATACCATATTGAGAAAATTATAGACTAATTGTTTGATTTGGCAAAACCAAAATTAGCTCATGTTATCTTGTTAAAAGACTTTCTAACTTTGTAATACTAATTCAAGGGGATACTATGCATTGGTTTTCTGAAACGCACCCGCCAGCAGCAGGAAATCACAAGAGAGCAAGCAATCAAGGATATAGAGGTAGGCTATTAACTTGTTGTGTTATGACATATTAATGGGCTGATTCCTATTTGCATGTCTGATTCCCATTTTAATCTCCATTTCATGAAAACATTGCTCTTGTTATAATTCTTTCATGCTTCTATTGCCACTTAACCGGAATTGCAACGGCATAAAAGAGGAGCTTGAACAACTGCTTCTCCCTGAAAGTGTTTGAAAATTTTCAAACAAATGGTGACCGACTAACTCATTACTTAGCTTAAAGGTATATCCACCGGGAAAGGCCTGAATTTTGGTTGCTGATTTGCTGTTCTATACAAGGTTGTTTGTTCATTCTTTGTGGCAGTTGAAGTTTGTTCTGGAAGTTTGGCGATTTGAACTGCATCCACGGGCAAAAACTATGGGTCATGATTTCTGTTTTTGCTGTTTCATACAATTAAGTTGTCCATTCTATGTAGAAAGTCTATTCTGTTCTATTAGTTGGGCACTTGACAGTAAATAGTTAAAGGTAACATACACATACACAATTTTGTTTTTGACTGTCATGTTCTGTTTTTTTAATTAAACTAGATTTCACTTCCACAGCAAGATTAAAATTATTAGTGGCTCATCATTGTTAACAATCAACCCATTTTTTATAATGATAAAAATAATTAAAAGAAATTCTGTAAGATAAAAATGCTTACTACATGGTACATGCTTGGCAGACCTTTTAGCTTTAGATAGTTATTTTATGAGCAAATCACAACTCGCAATCTTTTGGTAAAGAAAGATCTCAATCACATTGGGAAAAGCAAAGGATGAAAATTTGATGTGGCATGTAAAAAATTGCAACAATGGGAGAATGTGTGTGTGTATAGTTACACCAATATAGCTACCTCTGCTGAGTAGTCTTAAGTGATTATTTACTATTAAATTTTGTAATTAAGAAATAATGTTAATTTTACATAGAGAATCTATGTTGCCATTTATAAATAGAATTATTATATATTTCTTTCTTAAAGTTAAGGTGCAGATTTATCCTAAAAGTTTTCACTCAAGCAAATTTAGATACCATAGAAAATCTGATAAGAAGTGGCCTTATCTTGATCCTCAAAAACACAATAGAAAATATAAGAGGAATAGACAGTACAGGAGAAAGATCACCTATTATGGCTGTGGTAAACCAAATCACTTGAGCAGAGAGCGCCCTCAGAAAAAAAAAATGGGAGAAATGATAAGACTGAGTTAATAGAAAATGTTAAAAAAGATCTTGTCCCCATAGACACAGATATATCTGATTCTGAAACCATCTATAGCGTAGTGTTAGCCGAGTCTATAGCTAGTTCTGATAGTTCCGAATATAAAGGAGATCTAGTTAGAGAAATGACTAAATTAGACCAGTTTAGTTTCACAGATTTTACAGCTATTATTTGTGAACATCAATGGAATCATGGTTCAGGACAAGATTCTATGCCATGTTTACACTGCAAGCTTTATCCAGAGTTAAGGTTTAGAAGCAAGTGCAAGAAATGCTTTGCTGAAATTTATGTATTCTGCCTAAAGAAATAATGCTCTATAGATAGAAGTCAATTTCCGAAATGACAGAGCAAGAAAAAGAAGAGCTTTAGGATTAAACCAGAACAAGAACCGAAATCTTAAGGACTAGAGAAAGCCCATTAGGATTAAACACCTTTAGAAAAAGGATAGAAGCCTTAGAAAGTCGAGTAAATAAATTAGAAGACTTAGAAGAAAGACTAGAATTCTTAGAGCAAAGATATCAGTCTGTAAGTTGAAAGGCCCAAAAAGAAGAAAGCCGAAAACTGGCTTACACTTCTATCAGAATAATTGAACCATTGGACTCTTTAGAAGATCCTATGGAATGTCCAATAGTTTGTAATCCACAAATCGTGTGAAGCCTTAAGATTAAGGTAAAAGCCCAATTTTAAAAAGGACAAGTAGTAGAGACTATTGTCTCAAGTTGACCCATCCGTTCAGCTAGTAAGATCACTAGGAAAATCCTACCGATAGGAGAACCTATCTACAAAGGTAAAACAATTGTAGCCATGCAGATGGATGGTGCACATAATGAGTATAGAGATATAGTGAAATCTCTAACCATTTTATGTATCACGAACTGTAATACATATAAGAAAAGATGTACAGTTCCCGAGATATATGTAAATGACTTTGTTCATAAGTCGTATGACATGATCATAGGCTTAGACATTATCTTAGATAGGATAGAACGTTGTACTTTAGACAAAGACTGTCACTTTTAGTACAAATACAATTACAACACCAGTGATAGTGAGAGACACTAGTTGTAAGTGTAAAATGCCAGGTAGCTGTAAGAAGCAGATTACCCAAGTCGAAGAAGAATCTAAAGACTCACGGTCTGAAGAACAAGAAGCGACAGAATTTTGTAGTGGAATACACTACGATTATCTCTCTGAAAAAACTCGACAGTTAGAGAAATCCAAAATTGAGCAAGTCACAAAACGACTAGAACAAATAGGTATCTTAGGAGAAAATCCCCTTAAGACATTGGGAAAGAGATAAGACTACTTTAAACTAAAAATTACCAACCCAGAGTTAGCAATCAGGGAAAAAACTATTAAGGTAAAGACTAAAGAACAAAGGTCTTTCTTTGAGAGTCATATAAAAGAATTATTAGACCTCAACCTTATTAGGCCGAGTTCCTCACCACATAGAAGTCCAGCCTGTGGTAATGAATCACTCAAAAGTGAAAAGAGGAAAGGGAAGAATGGTGATAGACGATCGCCATCTCAACGATAACACTGAAAGAGATTCATACACTATCTCACAGACAAAGACATATCAATTAACAGAATACAGGGATGTGAATGGTTCTCTAAATTTGATTGTAAGTCAGGATATTACTAGATTGGACTACATGAAGAATCTATTCCTTGAACTGCTTTCACATGTTCAGAAGGGCATTATGAATGGCCAGTAATGCTATTCGGGCTCAAAAATGTGCCCTCAGCATTTCAGAGAAGGATGGATCAGATATTTAATCCTTTATCTGAATTCGTTTTAGTATATATTGATGATGTTCTTGTTTTCAGCAAAAATAAACTTGAAGATGAAAGACATCTTTTGCAAGTTTTCGACATATTTGAAAAATATGGGATAATAATCTCAAAGAAAAAGATGGAATTAGCCAAAAACGAAATAGAATTCCTAGCTGTCAAAATGGCAGGAGGAAAGATAGAACTCCAGCCACATATATCCCAGAAGATTCTAGGATTTAAAATAAGCCAGTTAGAAGAACTAAAAGGCTTTCAAAAGTTTTTAGGTTTATCGAATTATGCTAGACCATTCTTCAAAGGCCTTCACAAACTAGTTGCTCCCCTGTATTCCAAGACAGGAAAAACAGGACAGAGAAGGTTTAATGGAGAAGACATTAAAGTTATAGAATTAATTAAAGAAAAGGTAAAAGAATTGCCCCAACGACAAGAAAAAAATATCATAGAAACAGATAGTAGTTTTTCAGGATGGGGAGCCGTTCTTAAGGTAGAAAGAAACGGTAAAGAAGAGATCTGTAGATACGAACCTGGTTCCTTTAAAACTAAAGGGAACCAATCGGCCATGAACGCTGAAGTTCTAGCAGTAATAGAAGCTGTAAAGGCCTTTGAACTGTTCTTATATGACCAAGAGTTTTTTATTAGAACATATTGTAAAAGTTTAGTAGAATTTTTAATAAAAAGGAAAGAGTAAAAGAATTTTAATCGCAGATGGTTAAATGTTCAAGAAACCTCTTATGTTAATAATTTTACTCCTGTTTTCTAGACGATTTCAGGTAAAACTAACAGTGATGCTGATTTGCTTAGCAGGTTAATTACTAATTCAGAAGAAAAGCAATGGAATCATCACCAATCCATTTTAAATAATGAAAAGAAACTATTGAACATGTCACGATAAACATGTTTATTATATGATGGGCAGACCTTTTTGTTTATAGTTATTTCCTCTATTTAAAGCTGATATTTCTGTTATGAGCAAATTACAACTCGATATCTTTTGGTAAAGAGAGATCTCAATCACAATGCAAAAAGGAAAAAGATGAAAACTTGATGTGGTACGAGGATGATTGGAAGAAACAGGGCTAGGAAAAAAATGTAGCTATGATAACTTTACTATTAAATTTTGTAGTTAAGAGATAATGTTATTTCAAAAATCTTAGAAATACCGAATCTACGTCTGTCATTTATCACTTTTGAATAATACAAGTTATTATAGATTTTTTTTTGTGTATTCACATACTGATAATGTTACTTAGAAAATGAGTTGCATGCGTTCACATAAAAATTCAAGATTGAGTTATATTCATGGGTTATAGATAACGTTGTTTATTACCACTTTTATAACTATAATATATAATGATAATGATAAAGATAATGATGATGATAATGACTACAACAACACATATAAATTCTAATAATACATAAATACTCTTTTATCGAAAATACATAAATACTATTTAGTTTCTCCACCGAAGTTTTTTTGTTTTGAAAAATTAAACCCTCAATCTTTATAATTTGCGATTTGGATCCCCTTTCCAGTTGAGGCCTTGAGGGATATTAACTATTAGATTGTGATACAATAATACAAAAAATAATTGATAATTAAAGTCCTCTTTTTATTTTAAAGCCAAGGAACTTCAGAAGCAGATTGCTTTGTAAGAATTGTACAATACAAATAAATGGAAGGAAGCATAAACATCTATTAAAGAGGAGAAAGACCAAATTATAAAGCACTTGAAGGAACTAGCCACTTCATTGGAGCAAGATTTGATCTGGTGGGGATCAACTATTGATGATGACTCTTGACGATATATTGGATACTTCTGTAGATGGAGATGATTGGTCAACGGATCTTGTTGACTTCAACAAGCTACATGTTTTTGCTGCAAATGGTACTATTTCTGTCACGACTAAGAAACAAGAAGCAAATTTTGATGAGCAAGCTCCACCAGGAGGGGTTAACAATTTGCACATGTAGATCAGAGAAGAATTCTGAACTCAAGCTGAAGAAATGCAGTAAAGGTAAATAAATAAATATTCTTATTTTGGATTGAATACTGTTACCGTTGGCTTGTGTTAGAGTGTTGATATACGCGATATACACTTGCTTTTAAAAGCTGGATTTTGAAGAATCTTTAGTATCGGGAGAATTTCAGACTTAGCAAAGTTAATATTGTTAAATGTAGCAAAGTTAATATTGTTAAATGGTAAATGAAACTCATAATAAGGTTTTATTCTTCAATTTTATTCCATAAGTTGTTCATCAAAGCTTATTTACCCATAGTCTTATCAAAAACAAAAGAGCCATAAACATGAAATTTTGTAGCCATGTGATACAAGTGACCTGAACGTATATAGACAGAAGTTCCTAGGCCATATATAAAAGTTCTTAACTCTAAACCTAAAGCTGGATTAGTTATCCTGCCAGAAAAAAGAAAAGTGTGTTGGTCAACCTAAAGATGTAGCCATGAGACTTGATGCATCCCTTTAATATCCTGAACCAAGGGAGAATCACTTTGAAGTCCCAAAGAAGGAATGTAATCACCAAGAAATCCTAATAATAAATAAGGAGCATGAATCTGTTGTCATTTGTTGCACCGAAACTTGTTATTACATGTTGTTTACTAGTTGAAACACTTTTTGGTAATCAATTAGTAAAACCACTGGTATTGTTAATATTTCTGTTACTTTCATACAGTGCTGCACTTTCTGTTCCACTTGATAGGTCATCTAAGATTTTATTTTATTTTATTTTGGGAACATGCAGGATTTGCTCATGTCTCAAGCAAGCTAAACCGCTATATTTTAATTCTCTTGGGAACTCCAAGAATCAGCACTAAATGTTAGATATGGAGGATCGAAAGATAAACTAAGTGAACTCAACTGATGCTTATTTCTGTAGCTCCCATCAAACTAAAAAGGCTTCTGTTATGGATATCAAACTTAGAAATCAGCCCCTAATGTTCAAGCAATCAAATCTTACCTTCTTGACTGAAAACATGCATCATAATTCAAGAACTTCAACTCTCGGAGAGGATATATATTCACCAACTGGAACCTTTCAATTCTGCAGCTCTGCATAAGGCTTGCGTGGCAACACAATGTCAATGTGATTTTTCGTTTCACTAGACAAACTTAGCCTCACATTATCTTAGCTGGAATCACATTTTCATCAAATTGAACGGTTTTTAAAAAACACATCAGTAAAAGATCATAGGGCAGCTGACATCATCTAATCCTCCATCCCACACCTTTAACTAAAGTTGGCTTTTCTCTAACATAAATAAATAATAAAAAGAATGAGAGTGGCAGAGAGAAATACCAATAAACTCAGCCTCCACTTACCCAACAACTTGAAGCGTCCAATATAAGAACTGACTGCAACTGATAACAGAGGTGAAGGTGTATGAGAATGCCAATGACATGGACACACCTCCATAGATTAAATGAAATACTTGAGCTCATCAATTGCTAAGTTTTCTACACAAAAGTTCCATTGGATACCTGTTCACATGCATTATTGTTGGAAATATCTAGCTCATGCTTTGATAATTGATGATTCCATTCACATAAGATTTACATTTAAATTTGTAATCAATTATAGTCCAAGTATTCCCTACTTTATGGGAGTATTTGACACAATATATTTGATAAACTAACAATGTTTCATATAAAATCTAGATCTATTTCCATTGAATATTCAGCTTCATTCATCACTGTTTGATGTATCTACTTTCTTAGAGTACTTCATCCATTTCTGCTTGTTCTTCTCTGATGCATTCCGGTTTTGAGAAAATCTTGTAAGCCTCACTCTCTGCTCCTAGATTTACCCCATTTCCGACCAAAATGCTTGTTACTCCCATTTTTGAGACCTGAAAGCCGTTTTCCACTCTTAACAAAGTGTAATATATATGTATGGTACTCTTTCCACCCAAGAAAGATGAGCAAATAGCAATTTCACAATGTAACCATTACTGGACACATTGGAAACATGAAAGCAAACATTGAGAAGAAAAATGAAGCAAGTTTCACAAAAAAGAAAGAAGTTTTTTTACCGCTTGGATGTTCCCGTTCTCGTCATCAAAGAATAGCATAGAATTAAATGGAACCCCAGTCATCGAATGAATTCTTTGAAAATGATCTGTTTTGTGTGTCCAACTCGAAAATATTTCCTGAAGAGGATGAAAAAACAAATTAAAGTTGATAAACACATATACCTCATTACAACCATTTAAAGATTCCATTAGTTTAGGAAACAGTCTTCTATTTTTCATATCCGTTTTTTTGGGCGTTAAGACAAATTCTCTACAAGGTTAGGGGAGACAAAACGGCATGCAACCACAACCTTTAGTTTTTTTTCCCAGCTTAGCAATAATCTCCTACTGCAGAAGCCAGTGCTTGAGTCATTTTTTTTCTTGGTGCGTCAAAGATGATATATCAAAACAGAACAAGGAAAACAAATATTAGAGAATGATTCAATGAAAAAACCTGAGCAACAGACATTGACTTGATGCTCAATTTATCAAGAAATGCTCTTGCTATATCAGCAGTTGGTGATCTAGATTCTAGAAGCAATGGCAACATCAATCCCTTTGTCTTTGAGTGCATATAAGCTTCCCTTGGCATGAGGGTACAAAGATGGCATTTCACGCTTGGATCGACACTCACTGAAATTTGGCTTGGCGTAAGTGATACTTTCCATTTTTAATATATTTGAGACACATTTTGATATAAGTGGAGAGTTATCAATACTAATTTAAAATGATTTTCTTAAAATTTTATAAGATATCAATTGGATACATCATTTGTGGGATTTAGATTAAAATAGAAGTTTTCAAGTCTAGGAAAGGGATAATAATAAGAAAATAATAATTGAAATTAAAAAAATAATAAAATAATTTTAGTTTATATTATTAGTATTAGTATTTTTTTTGTTTCATTTTATTTTCTTATGTCCATTCCAGTCTTCCAGATTTGCTTTTGAAGAATAGCAAAATATTTGAATGGAGTTAGAACAGTACAATACGACAACGTTTTTTGGCTGAAGGAAGGAGCTGAAATGTTTACCTAAGGGAGCTACGGGTTTGGAAGGGGGGGAAAAATAGACACAGAGGAGGCGCAACAAAAAGAACAGAGTATTGGAGGATTCATCATTCATCATCTTCGAATGGGAAAAAGCGGAGAGACAGAGCAGCCGACTTGAAGCAGAACAGATGATTGCGGAGGCGATCATCATCATCGCGAGCTGAGTGAAGACGAGAGCTGGAACAGAGGGACGCGATTTAGTGGCAGCCGGTATTGCACTGTGGAGCCGTCCTGAAGATCGCAGAACCAGAGTGAGCGAGAGAAATCCAGAGGCAGCGATTGGGAAGAGAAACAGAGAATTTAAAGACATAGCAGAGGCAGCAGCTGTGAGGCAAAACAGACAGAAGACTATTGTAGTGCTGTGATTTTTTTCCCTTTTCCTTTTTCTTATGGGTTTGAATTCTGAAATTGCCATTGTTGTCTGGAACTGGATTAAAGCCATGAGTGGCTAATTGTTCTTAAATCTAGAGTAATTATGAATTAATTTGAGGATTTGAGCATGTAGGAACTTAATAATTTGTGTTTATTGTTTTTTTTTTTGTTTACTTAATCTTATATTATTTTGTCTACTTTGTGGTTGATCATCACTAAATAGAAAATTGGGAAATTTAGATTATCCTTAGGAGAGAGATTTTAATTGGACTATAAAATTAAGTAATGTGATATTAGAATTTGTTTTAATTTGCCAATAGGATAGGAATATACCTATTAGACTCATAATTTTATTAGAGTGAATTTGGACATTTATTACCTCTTAAGTGAATTAGTTAGGAATAATAATTTTAACTTAAGAGAAGGGTATGAGTAATTGGAAGATACTTATATCTATTTAAACTCTAAATTAACAAATTAATATTAAGTGTTCTTGGCTAAATTCTTGGCTAAATTCCATTAATAATATAGCTTCTCCTTGCATGGCTGTTCTTGGCTAAATTCCATTAATAATATAGCTTCTCCTTGCATGGCTGTTCTTGGCTAAATTCCATTAATCCTTTGTAGCGGTGGCTATGACATGAGATTGGAGCTTCATAGGGGGGTTTTGCCTCATCCATTTCTCTATTTCTACATTGTATTTGTCAGTCCTAGCTTTTAGGATGAATTTTATAATGTTGGACTGATTTATTTTAATGTATTTGAATATTGGATGTGGCTTGAACCTTTGTTAGATACTTAAAATTGTGTTTAATTAGCTTAGTTATCATTTCTTTGTGCTGATTAGTCATTGAATTGATGAATTTGTGAACATTTTGTGCTAAATTTAAGGTGGCTTGATTAGTGGATCAATGGTGTATTGTGTTTACATTGGCTTATTGAATATGAATTTATTAATTGTGTTTAGCATTGGGTTTTAGCATCATTAATCTTGATTTTTCATATGGGTGACCATTGTTAAATTAAGATTAATGAGAAAATTATGTGGTAATGCGAGGTGGCTCGGTTATTAAATTAAAAGCTAAATACGATTTTTAAGTTCACTTAACTGCTAGAGTGTTTAATCGATTTAATTTAGAGAAATTAATATGCAAGGTGGCTTGATAATAATCAATCTAAGTTAGGCCTAATCTAAGGGGTAGCCCTTAGGGTCTGTTGAAGCTAGCATGATTAATCTCCTATAATTATTTGATGTGAGGATTGCTTGCACTATTGCTATGAGGGATTGCTCATTCCATTTTTTATCTCCTTGGTTCTCTTATTTCATTAATTCCTTCTTCATTCCATTTCCATCTTTATAATTTAAAATCCCAAAAAGAAGTAATCTAAGACCATTTTAGTTCCATTTGTAAGAGTAGTTTTTCATAGATAAAAGATTTTCTCCATTTTTTTAAAATCAATTTTGATACTTAGTTTACTTAGGAATCATTTTCATTTTTGGCTCCATAAAATGAACACGATGCGGATCGTGCTGCTATATTTGAATCTTCAAGGCGGCTAAAGGGGATTTTTCAAATTGACACCGTTGTCAGGGAGCCAAAAAATTAGTTCCTTGGTAAGTTAAGTGTCAAGTTACATTGACTGGAGTGTGTTTGCTAATAATTAGTGTTTAGGTAGTATAGTTTAGGTTGATTTTCCATACCTTTGTTCTTGCATTGTGCCCTGAATCTGACTTGGATTACTACAAATCTAAGTGTAATATAGTTCTGCAATTTGACTTGTTGAGAACGCTTGCTGCACATTGGTAATTTGACTGAGGAATCTTTTTGCATCGTATTCTTGGTCTAAGAAACTGAATTTACCACTTTGGTTGAGACTTGAGCATCGAAATTCTGCTGTCTTGTTTATCACAACTGTGATTTGCAAGCTAAACTTTATTTCTGATTTAGTTTTATAAAAGAAAGATGAAGATTTCTCAAGCTTTTGAATTATCCTCTTCTTGACTTCGGTAAATTTGATTGGTGTGAATTTGGTCCAACTAAGTGCAATTTATTTTGGATCTGTGATTAATCTGAGTTATTACTCTTGTGCTTGGTGTATAATGTGGACTCACAGAGCTTTGACATAGACATAATTCTTGTTTTTCGACAAATCCCTATTTTATTATATATTTTCATATTTTATTTGGGGATTTTGTCATAATAATTTAGCTTAAAATACCTTATTTGTGCTTAATTGAGATTAAGAGTAAATATATTAAATTGTAACTAAAGAGGACAAAATTTTCAAAATAATTATAATTACTCTTAATCATTGATTTTTTCTGAAAATATTTGCTGTTGGTTTTGTTAGATCCCATGTTTTGATGATAACAAAAGAATGGTTTGAAAAGGAAATGTTTAATAATCAAGCTTGAACTAGAAATGACAGGAATGAGCTTTACTTGAGGTAAGCATGGAAGTAATGAAGAGAGGCCAAGAGATAAAGCTGAGAATCTTGATCAGAAGCAAGTTTCTTAAGGCATTACTCGAGGCGGTACTCGAGTAATGAGACAAAACTTGAAGTAATCGAAGACAACTTCCAGTAACCAGGCAACGTTACTCGAGGAGCTACTCGAGTAACAGTGTAAAAGTTTTCAGGATGCCATTGATACTCGAGGAGCTACTCGAGTAACCCTGTTTCTAAAAATGTGCAGCTCTCGGCATTTAGTACTACTGCAACATTACTCGAGGCGGTACTCGAGTAATCATGTGGAAAACTTCCAGTTGCCTTCAGGTTACCAACGATACTCGAGGCGCTACTCGAGTAACTCTGTTTCTGAAAAGATGAAGCTCTCGGCACTTTGTACCACTGCAACATTACTCGAGTAGCTACTCGAGTAACACATAAAGGTAAATGAAAAACTTCAAGGTGGTACCCGATTAACTTGATATCTTTAATTCATATTCCTCGAGTTCTTACTCCAGTATGCATATATATATTTAAGTGGATTCCTCGAGTAAGTACCCGAGTATACAAAATGTTTTCAAGATAAACTTCAAGTCAGTACCCGGGTAAGTCATTGACAAAAAGCACAGTTACTCGAGGTGGTACCCGAGTAACCTATGGAACAATGAGTGCATTACTCGAGTACGTACTTGAGTAATGAGGTAAGTGCTCTCGGCATTACAATCCTGCAATATTACCCGAGTAGAGCATCGAGTAACCAAAAGTTTATTTCAAGTTTTACTCGAGTTGGTACCCGAGTAACTCATAAAGTTGTGAGTGCATTACTCGAGTAGGTACCCGAGTAAACATGTATTTCCAAAGGTTTGAAAATTGGTTATTCCAGGCACTACCCGAGTAATCTTATGTTTATTCATTAACCTGCACTTGATCAAAGATTTTTCGAGGTTACTCGAGTAGGTACTCGAGTAACATTCAAGCAATACTCGAGGAGGTACTCGAGTAAGATTACCCAGAAATTCTGAAATCATTCAAACGTTCATAGATTTGTTTCCTATATGATTAACCTTTCATTGTATTAGTATTCTTAGTCTATTTACAGATAAACAATGAAGAAAACACTTCAAAGAGATTGAAGTCAAAAGAAACGTTCAAATGCCAACCACCGCCAACGGATATTTTTCAAAAACTTGAAAAGTCAATAGTGGTTGCGCACTCTCCAACGGACGAAAGAAAATGTTCCAACGGTCATCACCAACATATCTATATATATGGGAACATCCAAACAGAGAAAAACAACAAGCACACACACAAACGTATTATCAAGTTTATTGCTCTGTTTTCACATTGGAATTGTATTTCTATGCTTCAGTGATCCTCATTCACTCTGTAAGAGAGATATTTCATTCAAACTCAATATTTGTTATTGAGATAACTTAAGGTTGTGGAACCTTGAGTTGGGATTGAATTGCAACTTGTAAGGGGGAGCGAGTGTCCAGGTATAGGAACTTGCTTGTACTGAGGTGCCAAGAACCCACTGAATCTTGGAAGTTATAGTGAAACTCTCAGAGAAGATCTGAGGACTGGACGTAGGTCAAAGTGGTTGTGACCGAACCAGTATAACTCCCGGTGCACACTTCGGTGATATTTCTCCTTACTCATTACTGTTTTTAATTCCTCTGCTAAAGTTTTATATTTCCGACGAAATTTTAGTATCACCCAATTCACCCCCCCTCTTGGGTGAAACGCTTGTTCTAACATTTGGTATCAGAGCGTAGGTCTTCTTGTTAAGGTATAACAACCTAAGAAGGATCCAATAGCAAGCATGGGTGAAGGAATTCTTCCCGACGGAGCATCCATCACTAGACCTCCCGGTTTCAGTGGAGAACACTTTTCATTTTGGAAAGCAAAATTCAGAGTGTTCGTGATGGCTACCGAATATGGGCTATGGGATGTAATTGAGAGTGGAAATTATCAACCTACAAAGATTGTAGATTCTCAGAAAATTCCCAAGACACCAGCGGAATATGATGAGAATGACAAGAAACTTATCACTCTTAACAGCAAGGCAATTCTGATGTTACAAAGTGCCTTAAGCCAAAGTGAATACTTCAGAATCTGCACACTTCCAACAGCAAAGGAAATGTGGGAAGCTCTGGAAATAGCTCATGAAGGGACTTCGGGAATAAAGGAGAATCGCATCAACACCTTGGTCACTGAATTCGATCTACTTCGAATGAAATCAGGTGAATCAATTTCTGAATTTGAACTTAGATATACTCATCTTGTTAATCAACTTGCAGCACTTGGGAAATCTTATGATCAACATACCCAAGTACGAAAGATTTTGAATATTCTTTCTAAAGAGTGGGAGGCCAAAGTCACTGCGATAGAAGAAGCAAAAGGAGAATCAATGAGATCAGTTGCTTCTCTATTTGGAAGTCTTTCTGAATATGAAAGCAAACTAAAGTTCAAACGGGAACTAGATGATATCGGTGACAAGAAAAAGAAAGGTCTAGCACTAAAAGCAAAAGAAGAAAATCAAGATGAGAATGAAGAGTTCGACGATGACGAAATGGGTCTAATCATAAAACGATTCAGAAAGTTCTACAAGAAAGGACAAGGATTCAAACACTTTCAAAAAGGTGGAACTAGCAACAAAGATCACATCATTTGCTACGAATGTGGAAAATCAGGACATATCAAATCAGAATGTCCAGAACTGAATCAAAAGAGCAAAGAAAAGAGAAAAGGCAAATTCTTCAACAAAAAGAAAGCCTTCGTATCCGCTATATGGGGTGATAGCTCTTCTGACGAAGAAAGTGATGAGGAAGAAGTAGCTAACATATGCCTCGTTGCTCAAGAAGAAACAGAAAGAGAGGTAAATGACTCTGAACCTACCTATGATGAATTACTTTCCGAATATAATGCTTTGCATTCTGAATTCATCAAAGTAGTTAAAGAATTGATTGTTTACAAAAAGAAAAACAAAGCTCTTGAAACTGAACTTAAAGAAAAGATTTGTGAAAATTGTTCATCTCTGAAAAAGAAAAACATTGATCTTACAAAAACTCTTGAAAAATTTACACAAGGTAGTGAGATGCTAAATGTTATTTTAAAAGCTCAACGATTTGTAAATGATCGATCTGGAATTGGATACGATCCAAAATCAGATAAAAGGAAAGGTAGAAAGAAAGCAGGGGGTAAGTCATATTTGAATTATTTCCAGCATTCTGTGCATACATCAAATCCTTTTGCATTTTGTAATTACTGTAATCGAAAAGGCCATTATACTTCTTCATGCATTCATAAGAAGAAAGGAACGATAGGAACCTACAAATGGGTACCTAAAGGTTCATATATCCAGAAAATTATTTGTACTAATCCAAAAGGACCCAAAAAGATGTGGGTACCTAAGACTTAGTCATTCGATTGCAGGAATGTCTCAAAGCATCCAAAAATAACAAGTGGTATATTGATAGTGGATGCTCTAGACATATGACCGGTGATTTCGAAAGTTTTACCAAATTGCAACCTAAAGAAGATGGAGAGGTAAAATTTGGAGGAAATCAAACCGGAAGAATAGCAGGAATTGGTGAAATCAAAAATGACAAAGGAATACAAGTCAAAGATGTATATTATGTTGAAGGCTTGTGTCATAATTTGCTGAGCGTAAGTCAAAGTGCAGATAAAGACAACTGGGTAATATTTGACTCAGAAGAATGCTTAATTATCAACAAGAATGACTTACAACTTGATAAGAAGAATATCAAGGCTAAGCTCAGAGCAAAAAGGGAAGGTAACTGCTATACTCTAGATATTAGTAGAAATGAATCTGAAAATTGTTTCCTGAGTAATACTGATGAAAGTTGGTTATGGCATAAGAGATTGGCTCATGTTAATATGCATCAATTAGGCAAACTACTCAAAAAGGATTTAGTTCTTGGATTGCCCAAAGTGACTTTCAAAAATGATTTGATTTGTGATGCATGTCAAAAGGGTAAACAAACTAAATCATCTTTTAAATTAAAAAATGAGATTTCAACAAATAGACCACTACAACTATTGCATATGGATTTAGTTGGTCCAGCAAGAGTAAAGAGTCTTGGTGGCAACTTATATTCATTGGTCATTGTTGATGATTTCTCTAGATTTACATGGGTTATCTTTCTATCATCAAAAGATGAAACGTTTGAAGAATTTATTGTCTTTGCTAAGAAAGTGCAAAATGAGAAAGGTATGTCCATTGCAGGTATTAGGACCGACCATGGCGGAGAATTTGAAAATCAAGCATTTGAAGAGTATTGTGACACTAATGGGATTGATCACAATTTCTCTGCTCCAAGGACGCCTCAACAAAATGGAGTTGTAGAACGCAAGAATAGAGTGCTTACAGAAATGGCTAGAGCAATGTTGAACGAAAAGAACGTGTCTCAAGTATTTTGGGCTGATGCCATGTGTACAGCATGCTACATTTCAAATAGAGCCTATATCAGAACAAAACTTGGTAAGACACCATACGAGCTGTACAAAGGAAGAAAGCCAAACATTGCTCATCTACACATCTTCGGCTGTAAGTGTTTCATTCATAATAATGGTAAAGATAACTTAGGAAAATTTGATTCTAAAACTGATGAAGGAATTTTCCTAGGATACTCTAACCGAAGTAAAGCATATAGAGTTTTCAATAAACGAACATGTGTTGTTGAAGAATCAATTCATATTGTATTTGATGAATTTGAATCATCTGACAAAACCATTGATGAAGAACAGGAAATTGTTTTAAATCAAGAAAAATCTATTTCTAAGTCTCTTATTCCAGAGGTTGATGAAACTAAGGAAGAAGAGCAATCCCTAGGTCAACCTAGAGCTTGGAGATACAATAAAAGTCATCCCCTAGATCAAGTCATAGGAGATGTGAATGAAGGGATCAAAACTAGAAATAGAATTTTCAATGAAGTAAGTTTTTCTGCATTCATTTCTGAGATTGAACCTTCTAACATTGATGAAGCCTTATCAGACAATGATTGGGTTATAGCAATGCAAGAAGAACTAAATCAATTTGAGAGAAATCAAGTTTGGGATTTGGTGCCCCGACCCAAAGATCATCCGATCATTGGTACTAAATGGGTATTTAAGAACAAACTTGATGAATCTGCAATTATTGTCATAAACAAGGCAAGATTGGTGGCCAAAGGCTATAATCAGGAAGAAGGAATTGATTATGAGGAAACGTATGCTCCAGTGGCTAGATTGGAAGCTATACGTGTACTCTTAGCCTTTGCATGCATCAAGGGATTCAAACTCTATCAAATGGATGTAAAGAGTGCTTTTCTAAATGGTTACATCATGGAAGAAGTGTATGTAGAACAACCTCCAGGCTTTGAGGATGTTACTAAACCTGACCATGTTTTCAAACTCAAAAAGGCTTTATACGGTTTAAAACAAGCTCCTAGAGCATGGTATGAAAGGCTCAGTAAGTTTCTCATCGATCAAGGTTTTGTACGAGGAAAAGTTGATACAACACTCTTTATAAAACGAAAACACAATGATATTTTAATTGTTCAAATATATGTTGATGACATTGTTTTCGGTGCTACTAATGAATCTCTATGTAAGGAATTTTCTGAGATAATGCAGGGAGAATTTGAGATGTCAATGATGGGAGAATTGAATTTCTTTCTTGGTTTACAAATCAAACAAAGAAAGAATGGAATCTTCATATCTCAAACAAAGTATTTAAAAGAGCTATTGAAGAAGTATGGAATGGATGAAGCAAATGGGACAGATACGCCTATGAGTTCAACTACATTGCTTGATGCTGATGTCAAAGGTAAAGACTACAACATAACAAAGTATAGAGGAATGATTGGATCATTACTCTACCTCACGGCAAGTAGACCGGACATCCAATTTAGTGTTGGCATATGTGCAAGATATCAATCAGCACCAAAAGAATCACATGCTGAAACAGTCAAACGAATCTTTAGATACCTTGCTGACACACCCGAACTGGGTCTGTGGTATCCCAAAGGAAGAAGTGAATATCTTGTTGCATATTCAGATTCGGATCATGGAGGATACAAAACAGACAGAAAGAGCACCAGTGGACAAGGACAATTTCTTGGGGGATCTCTTGTATCGTGGTTCAGCAAGAAACAAAATACAGTGTCTCTTTCGTCAACGGAAGCCGAATATGTTGCAGTCTCAAGTTGTTGTGCACAAGTGATATGGTTAAAACAACAACTACAAGATCTTGGTATTTATCTCAAGGAAATACCAATCTATTGTGACAATACAAGTACGATAAGCTTGGCAAAGAATCCAGTTCAACACTCTAGAACCAAGCATATCGATGTCAGGCATCACTTCATCAGAGACCATGTACAGAAGAAAGATGTGAAAGTAATATTCATTCCTACTCATCTTCAACTAGCAGATATCTTCACAAAACCCCTTGCAAAAGATCAATTTCTATACATTAGAAGAGAATTGGGAATGGTAAATCCCAATGAGTTATAAGTAATTTCAGCATTTCATAATATTAGATGAAGTCACTTGTTAAAGTTTTGATGATTACTAACTTAAGCATCGGAGTATATAGAAATTTGTTTTGCAGGAAGGTTGAAACTCTGTTTTGTGAAATAAAAACAGAGGTGATCAGAGGACATATTTACTGGAGTACCAACTTGAAGTTTTGGCTATCTGAGAAACATTACCCGAGGAGTAACTTGAGGTAAAGGAGCATGTTACTCGAGTACGTACTCGAGTAATGGACACCAAAACTGGAAGTAACGGATCAAGTTATTTGATTTTCAAACATAACGGCTCAGGTTTCGAAGAAATGAAGAGTCAGAGGTTAAAAAGATGGTTACCCGAGGCGTGCCTCGAGTAAACTTGAATGTTACTCGAGTAAGGCCTCGAGTAAAGTCGGAGTCCAGATTTTCAAATTGATGAAAAATGACTCAAATCTGTTCGGAATGGGTTATAAATGATCGAGGGAACATCCATGGATAATTACTATATTATTCATGCCAGGTACGCAATTTAAATGAATTATGTTTGAATTTTTCTGTATGATCACTCGAGGAAGGCCTCGAGTAACTTTGAATGTTACTCGAGTACGGCCTCGAGTAAAGTCGGGAGTTAGGTCTTTATCTTGCGCGAACTCGGTCATTTTCACAAAATCACCTCGAGTAAATCACTATACACTCTTTCAAAAACTTTTCCCAATTGTTTCCTTGCCTCATTTCCGTCAAAACCCAACTGATTTCAAGTCCAAAAACTTCCTATTTTGTTCAAAATCCTTCTGCCCTAAACTCGCGTCAGTTACTCTGTTTTTCTGTGATTCTTGATTTTTTGTGTTTCAAGATGGTTAGAACCAAAAATCTCAACTTCACTGATTCCTCTGATTCACAACAAAACCCCGATCCCCTTCCTCCTCCTCCAACGAAGAGAAGGAAGTTAGTTCCAAGATCAAAAGCCAAAATCTCTCTTAAACCTCAATCACCACCGAAAGCAAAAGGGATTGTAATCAATGAGCCTATTGTCACTAGGGCTCAATCCAAGAAGAGTACCTCAACCGGAAGAGGGAAGAGTACCAAAGCTCCCTCACCTCCTCACTCTGATTCCTCTACACCCTCTTTCACTCCTAAGCCACTCAAGAAGCCAAAATATGACAAAAATGTGGCTAAGGCAATGGCTGGGATTATTGACCAAATGGAGAAGGGTCAATCTTCCAAGAAGTCCAAGATTCCAGAAGCAGAAATCACTTCCCCTCCAAAGGGATTTAATGTGGGCAAACTGGAGGAGTCTCCCAAGTACTTAACTCAATTCTCCAGAAGGAAAGTGTGCAAGACACACTATGTGGATCTCAAGCTACTTCAAGAGGTAGTGAAGCACGATCTTAGTCCTTATCTAGACCCTTTTATGCCTTGGTTGTCAATTAGATTACCTTTTTGCACAAAGATAGTCACTCATTTCTATTGCAACCTAGAGATAATAGATGAACCTAACCGAACTTCAGTAGAGGAAGAGATGACCACAACTGTGAGAGGTCAAGAAATTTTGATTTCACCTTCCAAAATCAATTTGTGGTTAGGAATAGAGAACCCCCCTGATGATATATATTCTGAACTTGAGCCAAATCAGATTTTCTCTATCCTAAAGCCCGGTGAGTTAGTTGGCCCCCTAAACTTTAAACCGAGTGATATGTGTGATCACCATAGGGTCCTTTGGTACATATACTCTAGGTCCCTAGTAAACAAAGCCAACAACTACACCCACTTCTCGGATAGGGACTTTAGGTGGTTTGCTTCACTGCTTCTGAAGGAGCAAAAAGATCTGGGTGAATACATCTTCTCGGAGATGAAGAGATACAAGGTAGAAGGGAAGGCTACTACTCCAATGCCATATCCCCAAATTGTGTCTCTTATCTTAAAAGAGAACAAAATATGGTACTTGGATAGTAAGGAGCCAATTGAGAGGATGGTCCCAGTAGGGAGGAACCAGATTGGTAAATTAAACATCGACATCCCTCTTAAAGGCCCACTGGAGTCTGGGTCCAAGAAGAAGCAAAAGACTACTGAGGCAGAGACCAGTAGAATGGATGACACTCAGTCATCGGCTCCAGCTGCTACCACTTCTTCACCATCCTTCCTAAATGCCACTCTCCAGCACTTTATGGAGAATATGCTCAGAGGGTTCCATGTGGATATCTCCAATACAAACGCCGAGTTGATCACCAACACTAATTTCAAGATGGGAGAGTTGGTTGAAAGAATCGACAAGAGGCATGAGGAATTGGTTGAGAGAATGGACAGAAGACATGAGGAGTTGCTAGCAGAACAACTTGCCCAGGGAGAGACACTGAGATTGATATTGGCACGGTTGGACTCTTTGGGTCCCGGACCTTCAGCCGGTCCCTCTTCTTCTGCACCACCACCTCCTTCTGTAGATCCTCCTTCTGACACTCCTATTCGTGAGGATGAACCATCTACCCCTCTGGGTTCTGATCCACTTGAGCCCCAAGGCAAAGAAATTCTATTCTCAGTGGATGATCCTGAAACCCATGAGACCACTCACATTACCATTGATGATTCACCTCCCAAACCTCAACCAGAAACTGATCCTAAACCAACTCCATCACCTGCTCCCACAGAGGAAATCTCTTCTTCCACATCCTCCTCTGAACATCTTACTCCCATGGCTGAGACCACCCCAGAGAACCAGACCACTCCAGAAGCTGAAACTACTATGGTTGTATTCCAACCTTCTCCTCTCCAGCCTAGAGATGACCTTGTTATCCCACCTCTCAATCTTCCTGAACCTGTGTCATCCAGTTCTTTTGATAGTTCAGATGGTGGTGGGTTGGTCTTCCCAGTAAAACCCATTTCCGTGGTCAAACCTCCTAGCCCTCCACCTCATTGATGACGCCAAAAAGGGGGAGAAGAGCTTGAAGTGATTTTGTGAAAGTGTCCTAACTCATTTTGGGATATTTGGGTGTACATGGGACTTTAGGGAGCATTTTGTATTCATTTTGTTTTCATCTTGTAATTTGAAAAGATTTTAAGATTAATGCAAGTGTGGTATGATTTCATTTTAAGTTCATTTTTAGCTTTGAATTATAATACATGTTTTGGACTAATGAAGTTATTATGTATGCAAGGTATATGATATGAATTCAAACTTAATATGACATATTTATAATTGAAAATTCAATTTGAAAAACCATGTTCAAAATCACCAAGTTTTGTCATCATCAAAAAGGGGGAGAATGTTAGATCCCATGTTTTGATGATAACAAAAGAATGGTTTGAAAAGGAAATGTTTAATAATCAAGCTTGAACTAGAAATGACAGGAATGAGCTTTACTTGAGGTAAGCATGGAAGTAATGAAGAGAGGCCAAGAGATAAAGCTGAGAATCTTGATCAGAAGCAAGTTTCTTAAGGCATTACTCGAGGCGGTACTCGAGTAATGAGACAAAACTTGAAGTAATCGAAGACAACTTCCAGTAACCAGGCAACGTTACTCGAGGAGCTACTCGAGTAACAGTGTAAAAGTTTTCAGGATGCCATTGATACTCGAGGAGCTACTCGAGTAACCCTGTTTCTAAAAATGTGCAGCTCTCGGCATTTAGTACTACTGCAACATTACTCGAGGCGGTACTCGAGTAATCATGTGGAAAACTTCCAGTTGCCTTCAGGTTACCAACGATACTCGAGGCGCTACTCGAGTAACTCTGTTTCTGAAAAGATAAAGCTCTCGGCACTTTGTACCACTGCAACATTACTCGAGTAGCTACTCGAGTAACACATAAAGGTAAATGAAAAACTTCAAGGTGGTACCCGATTAACTTGATATCTTTAATTCATATTCCTCGAGTTCTTACTCCAGTATGCATATATATATTTAAGTGGATTCCTCGAGTAAGTACCCGAGTATACAACATGTTTTCAAGATAAACTTTAAGTCAGTACCCGGGTAAGTCATTGACAAAAAGCACAGTTACTCGAGGTGGTACCCGAGTAACCTATGGAACAATGAGTGCATTACTCGAGTACGTACTCGAGTAATGAGGTAAGTGCTCTCGGCATTACAATCCTGCAACATTACCCGAGTAGAGCATCGAGTAACCAAAAGTTTATTTCAAGTTTTACTCGAGTTGGTACCCGAGTAACTCATAAAGTTGTGAGTGCATTACTCGAGTAGATACCCGAGTAAACATGTATTTCCAAAGGTTTGAAAATTGGTTATTCCAGGCACTACCCGAGTAATCTTATGTTTATTCATTAACCTGCACTTGATCAAAGATTTTTCGAGGTTACTCGAGTAGGTACTCGAGTAACATTCAAGCAATACTCGAGGAGGTACTCGAGTAAGATTACCCAGAAATTCTGAAATCATTCAAACGTTCATAGATTTGTTTCCTATATGATTAACCTTTCATTGTATTAGTATTCTTAGTCTATTTACAGATAAACAATGAAGAAAACACTTCAAAGAGATTGAAGTCAAAAGAAACGTTCAAATGCCAACCACCGCCAACGGATATTTTTCAAAAACTTGAAAAGTCAATAGTGGCTGCGCACTCTCCAACGGACGAAAGAAAATGTTCCAACGGTCATCACCAACATATCTATATATATGGGAACATCCAAACAGAGAAAAACAACAAGCACACACACAAACGTATTATCAAGTTTATTGCTCTGTTTTCACATTGGAATTGTATTTCTATGCTTCAGTGATCCTCATTCACTCTGTAAGAGAGATATTTCATTCAAACTCAATATTTGTTATTGAGATAACTTAAGGTTGTGGAACCTTGAGTTGGGATTGAATTGCAACTTGTAAGGGGGAGCGAGTGTCCAGGTATAGGAACTTGCTTGTACTGAGGTGCCAAGAACCCACTGAATCTTGGAAGTTATAGTGAAACTCTCAGAGAAGATCTGAGGACTGGACGTAGGTCAAAGTGGTTGTGACCGAACCAGTATAACTCCCGGTGCACACTTCGGTGATATTTCTCCTTACTCATTACTGTTTTTAATTCCTCTGCTAAAGTTTTATATTTCCGACGAAATTTTAGTATCACCCAATTCACCCCCCCTCTTGGGTGAAACGCTTGTTCTAACAGGTTTCAATACATTTTAATTGAAAATCCTTGAAATTTTGGACTAAATCTGAAAATAGCAATTTGGGGTTCAAATTTGGAAAAAAACACTTTAGTCTCTTGAATTTGAAGAATGACAGTTCCGTACCAATTAAAACACATCGTTTTACTCCTAATGGACTAGGTCAGACGTGAAGGAGCTGTGAGCTAAAAGGGGAGCTGTGGGGAAAAATAAAAAGGAAAACAGAGACGCGAGACGATAGCCGCAGACACACGCGAAGAACGAGAGAGCAGTGGCGAGTTTTGGTCTCCAACTCCACCCTCGTCTTCTTCTCCTCTCCTCGCCGGCGACTCTAGCTACACCCTCGCCATCCATCTTCGTCGCCGGCGAGCTTCACAGTTTGAGAGACAGAGATCAGCCGCGAGTTTAGAGCTAAGAGGAGCTGAGAGTCGAGACGGGAAGGGAGCTACCTCAAGCAGATAGCTGATTCTCTTCTCCATTCCTTCATCTCGCCGGAAATCGCCTAGCATCCCAATCATCTTCACCGTCGCTGGCAGCTATCCACCAACGTTCACCTCCAGTTCTTCACTGCCGGCACCATCCACCAACGTCGGCCTTCAATTCTCACCACCCCATTACCGCCGACAGCCTCCCACAGCAACCACCATCCTCGCCTCACCTTCCATTGGTCCAGGCCTAGCTTCCTCTGTTTCTGAACTGTCGGATTTCGGGCGTACCTGAAGTGTTGTTTCGAGTTCTTCCGGTACCCACGCGAGTCGAATCACCAGGATTTCGACTATAATACACAGTAAATGCACAAGAAGAGAAGAGAAAGAGAAGAGTTTCTCAGAGAGCACTTTTTCTGTCCAGAGAGTATTTTTTCATCTGTCCGTTTTCTTTTTACACCCGCAGCCAAAATAACTGTTCCCCCCAAAACATGCGGGGAAACTGTTCCCACCAGGTTTATCATTTAAACCCTTTGGGAAAATTACTTACAAATACCCCACATTCTTTGGGTATTTTATTTGGCCCCAAAAAACTTAAAGTTTAATGGGTTTGGGCCTAATCCACCAAGGGTGGACTAAGCCCAATTCCCAACATCTCCCACTCACACTTGGTGGATTAGATGTCATAAGAATTGTCTCTCTCTCTTTCTTCTTTCATACTAGGTGCTTTGCCGTGACCGCATGGGCATGACGTCTCCTAGGTGTTTGTACTAGAAATCCCTCTCATAGGACCAGCACAAGACAACCTTTCTTTATGTAGCTTGAATTTTAATATCATGCCTCATATGTCCTAGATATACCAATATACACTTCCACATGGCAGATCAAATCCCTCTCAAGTCAAGATAAAACTTAGATTGCCTTTGCATATGCTTAGTGTCCACACTTATGAAATTACCAAATATTAATATCATAAGGGACATGTCTCAGACACCAACATAGGTGTGTATATTTCAGGTAACCTTCCTTTCGCTCATTTATCATTTTGATATACGTCAACCGCTTTTCTAACATAATACCATGGATTGTATCAGTCGTAATCATAGGACGAATGTTAAGGTAGCAGTCGCTGAAATATACCTCCATGACAATGTCAAAGTCAAAGGACATCACAGAAGTGTTTAACCTTCTTAGGACTCACACAGCAATGAAGCTGGGATCTATTCACTTGCTTCCTGTTTGCGGTTCTTACGCACATGTGGTATGAATCACATGCTACGGTGTTACTCTACACTATAAGAGCGTACGTCGTTTTTGAAACTTATTATAACACCGTACAGACATTAGTTTAGATGCTCCCAGTATCTAAACCCAAACTCTTCTACTCCATTTATCTATCATGACGTCAATGTTGAAGAATTTGTTATCTGGCAACAGGCATCATGGAAGTGGGTATCCATGATTCGATCCACATTTATATTGTGTCTTATTGGATCTCATCTCGATATACTACACTCTTATCGAGGTGACATAATTTGTGTTTCTTCTCTACCATATCAGCATTCCTGCTGCTTTACTGGTGAACACAATTGTCTCATCTTTGCATACTCTTCCTGAGTATCAAAGGCGGTTGCTCGTGTGAGAGAGCCAACCTTACCTGCCTGTACGACATACTAGACATTGTATACCTTTATATAGACACATAAAATTTTATGAAGAAACATTTTCATTAATCATAAACATGTTACATAGTGTCTACAAGTTTACATTTTATGCATCCCAATAGCCTTCACATGTTTGTCATACATTTCCTTGGCTATGGGTTTGGTTAGGGGGTCTGCGACCATACTCTTGGTCGAAATGTGTTGTACAGTAACAACTTTCTGTGCTACATAATCTCTCACAAAATTATACTTTATATCTATGTGTTTGGTCTTGCCATGGTATTTGGGATCTTTCATATAGGCTATGGCCGCGGTGTTGTCACAATACACTAACACCGGATTTGTGCTTTCATTTCCAAATCCAAGATGTTCAATGAATCTTTTCAGCCATATAGCCTCTTGCACTGCTGAAGTGCATGCCACGAATTCAGCTTCCATAGGATGTAGGGCAATGCACGTCTGCTTCTTGCTGCTCCAACATATGGCGCCATTGTTCAGCAAGAAGGTGTACCCTGAAGTCGATCTTCGTTCAACTTCATCTCCACCCAAATCAGCGTCAGAATATCCAACTAAGCGCAGATCGCTTCCTCGATAGCATAGTGCATAATCTGACGTGCCCTTCAAGTATCTCAAAATCCTTTTCACTGCTTTCCAATGTTGCTCACCGGGATTTGACTGGAATCTGCTAACCAGTCCAACTGCGTAACAAATATCTGGCCTTGTACACAACATTGCGTACATCAAACTTCCAACGGCACTAGCATAGGGAACTCTTTCCATTTTCTTCTTTGCTGACTCAGTTTTGGGACACATATCAAGACTTAAGGTTACACCTGAAGCTACTGGGGTATCTAAGGGATTGCAGTCTCTCATGTTGAATCGCTCAAGAATTTTCTTGATGTAACTCTCTTGTGAAAGAGAGAGAATTCTTTTAGAGCGATCCCTTTGGATTTTAACTCCAAGTATATATTCTGCTTCACCCATGTCTTTCATCTCAAAATTCGATGATAACCATTCTTTAATAGCTAAGACCGACTTTAGACTATTTCCAGCTAATAGTATGTCATCTACATATAAGGATAATATTACAAAATTACCCTCAAACCGCTTAATGTAGACGCAGTGGTCCTCTTCAATCATTTGAAAATCATAAGAGGTTATTGCTCTATGAAATCTCAAATACCACTGTCTGGATGATTGTTTCAGTCCATAAATGGACCTCTTGAGCTTACAAACTCTACTCTCCATTCCTTTCTTAATGAAACCTAATGGTTGTTCCATATAGATTTCTTCATCCAGATCACCGTTTAGAAATGCGGTTTTTACATCCATCTGATGCAGTTCCAGATCTAAACTATTTACTATTGTCAGAATAAGTCTTATAGAATTGAAACGTACAACAGGTGAAAAGGTATCCTCGTAATCTATACCTTCCTGTTGTGTGTACCCCTTTGCAACCAATCGAGCCTTGTATTTGTCAATTGATCCATCAACTTTTCTTTTAATTTTGAGAACCCATTTGTTCCCAATGGCTTTTCGTCCTTTTGGTAGATCAACTAGTTCCCAAACTTGATTCTTCTTCATTGAATCAATTTCTTCCTCCATTGCATTCTTCCATTCATCCTTAGCAGGGCCTGATAAGGCTACTTGCACAGAACGAGGCTCATCATCTCCGTCTGGAGTAACTATAAGTGCCTCTCCTTCTATGGAGAAGCGTCTCCTAGGTACATTTCCCCTGTCACTCCTTCTTATGGGAACTTCTTGTCTCTTTCGCTTCTCTTGTCTAGGCCTTTGTAAAGGCCTTTCTGAGCTCCCACTCAAGTCAATGTATTGAGATGATTGAGGATCATTAGTCTGATTTTGTTCTGTACTGCCTTGTTCTTGTGTTTCATAAAGAGATACTGTACGATCAATATCTCCCCTGCTAGGAAATTCATTTTCTAGAAATACGGTATCTCTTGATTCAATTTCAGTCACAGTTCCATCTTCGTTTTCACCTATGAAAACATATCCTTTTGATTGCTCAGAGTATCTTATAAAGATACACTTTTTCCCTCTAGGACCCAATTTCCCATACCTATGGGAATCATTATGAATATACGCAGCAGATCCCCAGGGTCTGAGGATGTTTAAATTTGGCTTGCGTTTTGTCCATAACTCATAGGGCGTAGATGCGACTGATTTTGAGGGCACACGGTTAAGAATGAAGGCAGCCGTTAGTAAAGCATCACCCCAATATGAAATTGGCAGATGTGCTTGAGCCATCATTGACCTAACCATGTCTAGAAGAGTTCTATTTCTTCTTTCAGCAACTCCGTTTTGTTGTGGAGTGCCAGGGATGGTTAGTTGCCTAATTATCCCTTTTTCTTCACAGAGCTCCTTAAAATGATCAGATAAGTATTCACGACCCCGATCAGTGCGCAAAGTTTTAATTTTACAATCCATTTGATTCTCTACTTCATACATGTACCGTCTAAAGCATTCAAGAGCTTCAGACTTGTGTGAGATCAAATAGACGTGACCATATCTCGAATAGTCATCAATGAAGGTAATGAAATACCAGGCTCCGTGTCTCGCCCTCACACTCATTGGACCGCATATATCAGAATGGATTAATTGCAACGGAATCTCAGCTCTAGTTCCCTTACCGAAAGGTTTCCTAGTTGCCTTACCAGCTAGACAATTCTCACATAAGGACATTTCCATATTCGAAATTTCACCTAGCAAACCTTCTCTAGCTAGTTTAATCATTCTATTTTGATTAATGTGTCCTAGTCTAGAGTGCCAGATATTCATATCAACAGTAATATTGGAGGAAATAACGAAAGAGTCATGCACATTAAAATTACCAACAATATCCATAACAAAGAACTTTCTAGAAAGGAAAGCTAAACCATAAAAGGTCTCGTTGCTAAAAATGTCTGCAACTTTGCCATGAAAGTTTACATCAAACCCATAATCCAATAAACAAAGTACTGAAACTAAATTCCGTCGGATGTCAGGTGCATGAAGAACATCATGTAGGATCAAAGTTTTCCCACCACGCAAAGGTAACTTGCAGGTGCCAATTCCTTTGACTTCGATCTTTGCATTGTTGCCCACGTAAAGCCATTTGCTTAGATGCGGCAACCGACGGTATTCCACGAAGGATCCCCGATCCCTCGTCACATGGTCTGTTGAGCCTAAATCCAAAATCCAAGAAGAACAAACAGGTTCTGTTAGAAAAGAAGTACTTAAAACAAAAGAAATGTGTGAATTCACATAATCCACTAGTACCTTTTCACGGTCGTTTCGCTCGGTACAGTCCCGTGCGAAGTGACCCATTTTCTGGCAGGCGTAACACTTGACCTTATTCAGGTCAACTTTCTTCTTGCCGCCTTTCTTTCCTTTCTTCTTGAATTGCTTTCTGCCCTTTTTGAAATTAGAGCCATCCTTCTTGCCTTTCTTTTGTGGTTTCTTGCCCTTTTTGGAATCGGGCTTTGTATTAGAAGGACCAGCATTTTCAGTGTAGTAGGCTTGACCAGAAGCCTTATACGCCGCAAGGCGTTCATCCTCAAGCTCAAGATGTTTGACTACATCATCAAAAGTGACGATGTTGTCATTATGAGTTAAGTTCACTTTCATGTGCTCCCAGCTAGAAGGAAGCGACCTGATTACAGCCTGAACTTGCTGTTCATCAGTCAAGGTGTGTCCTGCTTCCTGAAGTTCTCTGATCATGTTGGACATCTCTCTCAGATGCTGCTTCATAGGAGTATTTGCTCTAAGCTTGTAGGTATCAAACTTGATTGTCAACCTTCTAAGCTTAGTGGTTGATGTGCCACCAAACCTATCCTTGAGTGCAGCCCACATAGCCTGAGCAGTTTGGTATTTCTCATATTGGCACATCAGGTCATTCTCCATTGTGCTCAATAAGGTGACTCTTGCAATGCTGTTCTTCTTCTTCCACGCTTGGTAAACTTCCAAGTTTCTCCTGTGCTGATTAGTAGTCCCAGCTTCAGGTTCCACTAAAATAGTGGTTAGTGGTTCAACAGCCTCCTGTTCCTTCAAAATGTACTGCACCTTACGATGCCAGATGTCCCAGTTTTCGCCATTCAGCTTCTCCCCCTTATTTAGTTCAGCAATGATCCCTTTCGTGGCCATTTTTGTCAATTCTGAAGTGACGTTTTTCATATTTAGAAACGTTGTTCTCTTTAAGAGAACGTAACCAAAACGATTATGTAGCATAGCACGGTATACAATGTCTGTACTTATATCATTCTTGACCAGAAAATAAATTCATTACTAGATCCATAATCAGGAGAATACGTTTGTACCTCCCATCATACAAATACTAGCAACTTATTATTTTCCAAAAAAAAATAATATAAGTACTATAAATAAATCATTAGCTTTTAGAAGTTTCACCTTCTAATAGCTCCCACTCATCAGGGATACACAAGGTACTGAAAACCGGACCGGTCACTGAACCGGTCAAGGCACTGGGTTAAGGGTCAATGGGTCAGATAGGTAGTCAAACCGGAGCTAAACCGGGACTAAACCGGTGAGGAAGTAAATATTTTAGGCTTATTTATATGAAATTCTATGTAAAAATAATAAAAAATGAATTTTTTCAAAAAAAAAAAAAATAGGGTGAACCGGTCCGCACGGTTCACCTCCGGACCGGACCGGACCGGTTGGACCACCGGTTCGCCGGTTCACGGGCTGAACCGGCCGGTCCGGTCCGGTTTTAAATTCCCTGGGGATACATGGTATCATAATGCATAATTAAAAATTAGCATTGTATGACAAACATAATTCATTACCATAATTCATTACATGAAAATAATACCATGTCCATACATAAAATATACAAACAATAACATTTAGAGTCATATTTTCAATACAAACAACATAAATGCAAATAGTAATATAATACACCATTAAATGTCAGAACAACAATAATCAATTATGGCTTTCCTTAATTTCCTAAAGAATCTTTTCTTTTTCTTCATGAATTTTGTTGTTTTCGTCACAGCATCAACCCAACCAACAGTCATTGGAAATGTGCCCCTTGCCCTTACAGCTGCGCGATACTTCATCATTACGCTCACATAGAACTCTGCACTCTTTTTGTCTTTTATGCTTTCCATATAATTCGCAATGATTGAGTATATGATTTTTATATCATTTATTCTAGCTGTTTTGTCCGCGTCAAGTTCAGCTATTTTATCAGCCATAGCAGCAGAATATGGTTGATCGACCTCTTCTTCTAAATTTTGAGGTTCATCAGGACAGGAGGGCACAGACTTAGGTCCAGAGTCAGAGTAGACCACTTGAGGCTCCACTGGAACAGGCTCCAAAAAACCTTCTTCAGGATCTTCCTCAAGAAATTCTTCAGGATCTTCCTCAAGAAATTCATATTCTTCAGGGTCCTCTTCGGGATCTTCTTCAGGATCATCCATATGAGCTTGATCGTCCACATACTCAATGCTCAATGACCCATACTCAAGTGTTTCAGTGCTGTTAGAAGCCTCTTGCTTCATCTTTGACCTACATAAAAAAATGTAAGTCATTATCATGATTTTAAATGTATAAAAAACATTTAAATAAGCACTAAAACCTTACAAATAGATCCTGAAATGCCCTAAAAATAGGCAAATGGCATATCATCATGAAGATCTCGAATTTAGGGATTTTTAGGAATAAACCGCGTCTCAAACAGAGCCCACACGCGCCCACACGTGCCCCAAGAAGGAAAAAATCTGGAAAAATAAAAAAATGAGGTAATTCCTACTCTCGCTGGAGGCGCGTGTCATGCACGCGCCACGTGCAGCTCTCCAATCAGTGCACGCGCCGGCAGGATGGACTCCACGCGCCGCCAGCAGTCTGTCTATGTCCTCCACTTGTCAGTCGGGTCTGCCATGTGGCCACACGCGCCACGTGGCGTTTCTGCTCCAAAATTTTTTTTTTTTTTTTTTTTTTTTTTGGTTTTGGGCCAGTGATGGCCCAAATTTTTTTTTTTTTTTAAGCTCCTCTGCACCAGATCGGGTTGGGCTTTTGACCCGATCTGGTTTTTTTTTTTTTTTATAAATTCTCTTCACCAGATCGGGTTGGGCCTTTGACCCGATCTGGTTTTTTTTTTTTTTATTAAGGCGCAAAACGGTGCCGTTTTGGATCGCTGGAGGTTGTCTTCAACCTCCATCCGGGTCGACCCGGACCCGGTTGCATCCGCGGGCGGGTCCGTCGACCCGGTATCTTCTCTCCTCCGTAACTTCTCCTTCCGGCGTCCGTTTTGCGCGTTCTTGGTGTCCATATTCATCGTTTTTTCGAGCTCTACGCAATGGGATTATTTTTAAGCCCTAAAAACCTCGTTTTATGGAGACCCAATTCAATTTTCTTTTCTGCGTTTTGCTCCTTTTTTCTGTATTTTGCACAACCTATCGGTTCTCTGGTTCTATAGCCCTAGTATATATTTTATGATGCTTTTCAATATCCTAATACTCATAGAACCAAAACATTATCATACAACTGAAGTGCACCGAAAAAGGAATTGTACAGTAGACTACCGAAAAGAAAACAAAACGCATACCGAAAGCCATTATATTTTCGTTTTAGCATATGTACCGGAAACTAATCTCATCCAGGGAAATATACATAAACAGAATCATATACTCTCACGTATTATGAAATTAGACTACCGTACGTACATGTATATCTTCAACATAAAACGAAAAAAATTTATGGACACAGTAAATGTTTAAAGAACACAAACGCATAGCAAAAACATCATTGAGGGCTCATAAAAACCTAAACGCTCTGATACCAATGTCGGATTTCGGGCGTACCTGAAGTGTTGTTTCGAGTTCTTCCGGTACCCACGCGAGTCGAATCACCAGGATTTCGACTATAATACACAGTAAATGCACAAGAAGAGAAGAGAAAGAGAAGAGTTTCTCAAAGAGCACTTTTTCTGTCCAGAGAGTATTTTTTCATCTGTCCGTTTTCTTTTTACACCCGCAGCCAAAATAACTGTTCCCCCCAAAACATGCGGGGAAACTGTTCCCACCAGGTTTATCATTTAAACCCTTTGGGAAAATTACTTACAAATACCCCACATTCTTTGGGTATTTTATTTGGCCCCAAAAAACTTAAAGTTTAATGGGTTTGGGCCTAATCCACCAAGGGTGGACTAAGCCCAATTCCCAACATGAACTCGTCCCAGCAGTGGCTTTCTCTGTTCTGATTTGTTGGGTTTAATTTCAGCCCTGTGCTTGATTGGTTTAGTGTTAATTGGTTAATTTAATCAGTGGTTTGCATGGCTGGAATTGTGACATTATTTGGTGGGCTGTTGTGATAATGGGTAGTGGCTGATTTCCCAATCCCTTGTAGTAGGAGGCAATGACATGAACTTGGAGCTTCAATAGGGGAGTTTTTGTTTTTCCATTTCTCTAATTCTACATTATAATTTTGATTCCTAGGTCTTAGGATGAATTTTATGATGTTGAATTGATTTATTTTGTTGTACTTGGAGAATTGGATGTGGCTTGCACCTTTGTTAGATTACTTGATATGGTGCTTAATTAACTTAATTATCATTTTTTTGTGCTAGTTAGTCATTGAATTGATGATTCTGTGAACATTTTGTGCTAATTTCAAGGTGGCTTGATTAGTGGATCAATGGTGTCTTGTGTTTACATTGGTTAATTGAGTGTGAATTTATTAATTATATTTAGCATTGGGTTTTAACATCATTAATCTTGATTTTTCATATGGGTAACCATTGTTAAATTAAGATTAATGAGAAAATCAAGTGGTAATGAGAGGTGGCTCGGTTATTGGATCAAAAGCTAAATATGATTTTTAAGTTCGTTTAATTGCTAGAGTGCTTAATCAACGTAATTTAGAGAGATTAATATGCAAGGTGGCTTGGTATTGATCAATTTATATTGGGCATAGTATAAGGGGTGGACCTTAGAGTTATTTTTAGAACTAGCATGATAAATCTCCCATAATCATTTTAAGTGAGGATTGCTTGCACCATTACTATGAGGGATTGCTTATTCCATTATTGATCTTCTTATTTCTTTCATTTCATTAGTTCCATCATCATTCCATCTCATATTTTCAAGAAAAATTCCAAAAAGAAGTAATTTAGGACCATTTTAATTCTAGTTGCAAAAGTAGTTTTTCATAGATCAAAGAACAAACCATTTTCTCCATTTTTTAGTCAATTTTGATACTTAGTTTACTTAGGAATCATCTCCGTTTTTGGCTCCATAAAGTGAACACGACCCGGATCATGTTGCTATATTGCAGTATTATTCGGTATTTGAACCCAAGGCGACTAAATAGGAGTTTGAGGAAATTATTTGATGATTCAGTATTAATCTGCCACTGCAACTGTGGAAATTATTTGTTGTCATTGAGGAAATTGGTTATTGATTTTGTGAGGATTGTAGATCTGATTTTCGGCTTGTAATTTTGGAATTTTGCTAAAAGTCTTCAAAACAAAACCTAGGATTTAATCCTAAAATTTTGGTTCTGAGTTTTGGAGTTTTTGTGAAACTTATTGCTGGTTTGAATTTTATGACAAGCTTGAACTGTTGGAAAACTCTTGCTAAATCTTGATAGAGAGTTACGTTGTGGTGCCAACGATATTTTAGCAAAGCTAATTCTCATCTGAACTGTTCTATACTCTTCAAGTTGCAGGACAGTTCGAGCATCATTTTCATCTTAATTGAAATTGTTGATTGGTAGCTTCAAGCTAATTGAATTCCTGGTCTTGTTGTCTCTCTATTGCAAGTTGTCTATCTGTTACTCTGCTGTGACAAGGAGTTTGGAGTTGAGAATCTGAATTTGTTTGTGTCTTGTGTTAATTGGTTGCTACAGCAATTGGAAAATAGTTTGTGCTTTGTTTGCTGGAAGTTTTTCTGGATTAAATCTGTTATTGGAAATCTGAAATTGTTTGGAACTTGGAAGTATTTTATTTTATAACTTGTATGGATAGGATTAGCATGACTATCATGAGTTTGGATATGGGTTGAAGTTTTGCTGCACTCATTGAGTGATTTGGAATTGATTTAGACTCATTAACCGTTTGCATTGAGAAATTGAGTTGGTTAGCTGCTGTTTGTCCTGCATCAAGATTGTTTTTGTTGTCAACAGTGGGTAATAAGTTGAATTGCATCCATGTTTGACAAATTTCGCAATCTGAACCCAGCATTGTGCTGTTTTTGAGCGAAACATTGAGTCTAATGTGTTGAGTGCATGAATATCACATTTTGTTGGTAAAAGCAAGGTACTGAAAACCGGACCGGGCATTGAACCGGTCGAGGCACTGGGTTAAGGGTCAGTGGTTCAGACCGGGGTCAACCCGGGGTCAATTTAAAAAAAATATATAATTTAAATGTTCATACATACCTTTCAAAAAACTATATGAGAGTTATTTTTCAACTAATAGTCCAATATAACCTCTTGAACCTAATACTTCAAAAATATCATTAAGTATATAAGGATTTTTCCCCAACCAATGCAAAAAGTATTCCACAATCCTTTTAAAGCTCCTTATAAATAAAAAACTGTTAGGAATTTTTTTTAAAAAAAAAAAAGCCAAAATGACTTCATTTGGAGTGTAAAAAAGTAAAAAAAAAAAAAAAAAAGGGGATCAAACCGTGACCGGTCCGGGTCAGGCCGGTTCACCCCGGTTCAGGCCGGTTCACACCGGGTCAGACCGGGTTGACCGGTTCACCGGTTTTTTCCCCTCACCCGGACCGGACCAGTGACCGGTTCACCGGTTTCCGGTCTGAACCGGCCGGTCCGGTCCGGTTTTCCATACATTGGGTAAAAGTACTCTAAAATGAAATTGCTGCATTTTGTGTGCTGTCATATATCTCACCTGTGTTGGAGAAATTTTGTTGCTGCTAGGATATTTAGTTTACTACAGTCATTGTGGTGAATTGTGATACTATTGTCAATATTTGCTCCTTTGCTTGCTTGAAGCTCGTACCACACATCTTGTGCCATTGAGTTTTGGATTGCTAGACTCAGTATCATTGGTTGCTGGGTTGTTAATAGCTGTAATAAGCATTGCAGTCAAATTTCACCTTTTTTGTCAAGTTCTGGCCCTATTTCAACCCCATATTTACTTAGTCATTGCTGGGATTTCATGAAATTCATGCGCTGTAATTGGTTTTATGCTTGCTGGAATTATGGGAAAATTATCTGGATTTGAACTAGACACTGCTATCTTGTGTAATTCCATCAATTTCTAGCAAACTCAATTGATTTTGTAGCTGGAACTAAATGTTACACACTTGAAAATTGATTAGAGTTTGGTTGAAATTCAGTCGCACCTTCCCTCGAGCTTGCTGGAATTTTTTTTGAAAATTTTGCCCATAAATTGATGAGCTTTGATTTCCTAAGGGCTTGTTTGGTCTGAGGGGAGGGGAGGGAAAATGGGCTAAGGGCAAATGTTTTTGAGTTGAATTTAAAAAAATTAGAAAAGTGGGGTTAAAAATTTTTAATTAATTTTTCTTACTTTTTTATCTTATATATTCTCTTTATTAAAATTTTATTACCCCACTTCTTCAGTCTTTTAAAATTCAACTCATAAAAATTTTCCTTCTCCTCCCTTCCCCTCCAAATCCCTTACACCAAACAGACCCTTTGGGCCATTTTAAGCAAGTTCAATAGCTTTGCTATTGGGTGTAGTAAATTTTAGCCAAATTTCATCATTTTGGGCAATTTTCAATTTTTTTCTTTATTTTCTAGAATTTTTCCAGATTTTATGGAGCAATTATGCAACACGCATATTTCTTCTTCTCTTGCGTTCAGCATCTTTTATGGAGCAATTGTCCTTATTTAAAGTCTATCTAAATCTAAGAAAGTGTATGTATCTTTAACATCGATTGGGATATTTTTCTTCAAGTAAACAAGATAATTAATATTATCTCTAGTGTTATTAATAAATGTTTACTTAATAGAAGAAAAATCTATATAATCACTACTGTTATTTTATATTGCTTTTCTTTTCATTCCTGCCCTTTGTTAAAGCACGAAACAGGGGGAAAAGCCCCATGAGGATTCATTTTTTGTACCTTTTTTTTTTTTACGTCAAAACTGTATTTCAATAATAAGATCATGATGTCCATTATTTTTTAGGATAATAAATATATTAATTTTGGAAGTCGAATTAATCTAAAAGCTAACTAGCTTAGGAACTCATTTCGAGACAACTATTAATTTGAGATATAGTTTAGGAAATCTTCGAAGCCCTTAATACTGAATAATCAAGCCTACCAGACTTTACCAAAAGCTTGGGCTTCCAAATTGCCTTCATAAGAAACAAATCATCCCTGCAAGGTTCTTTATTTTTTTTTTTTTTTGCCAACATCCCACTTAACGTTCTTTTGAGGATATTCACAAGCCTTAAGCCTACTGTACTTTTTGTTTAAAAAAAAAACCTACTGTACTTGACCAATAAAAGGCCTACTGTATTCGACAGAGAATTAAGAAGTCGGCAAAATAAAAAAAAAAGAAAAGAAAAAAAAAGTGAATTAACTTATACTGCCTTCCCACTGCTAACTAATACTGCCTCTAGTCATAATATCAGAAGTCTTCCAGAAGGAAATTATAGACTAAAATATAAGAGGTTGAGAGAGTAATTAAGTAAACAAAGTTAATAACTTAACCACTTCTTATTAGTTTAAATGAGTTGATTAGATGTGCTTTTGGAATAAGTACTAGGGGGAGTATATTTTTTGCAGTGATTCTTTAACTAGTATGATTTGGATATGGAGAAGTATAAATGTGTATTCCAGGATGCTCCATACTTGCAGCCATAACTTATTTTCCAGTATGATATGCTAAACATGGGAAAACTTGCTTCCTTGATTAAGCAGCTCTTATATTATATACAGGAGAAAGTGTTAGATAATATAAGTATAAACTTTTTTTACCGGAAATTCCCTTAATTGAAAATATATATTTTCTTATAGAAAATAAGACATTCACTAAAAATTGTTTATGATATTTTGTTAGAAAAATTAATCTCCTTCACTACTAGGATAATTGTATTCTTTTGATCTATTAAATGTTACAAACTATTATAAGCTAAGAGTCTAGTTTAAACAAAATAAAATACAAGAACCTGATTTAAAATTAAGGTAAATTATAAGAACTTTCATGTTAATTTTTTCAATTTTATATGAGCTTAATTCAGTTTTTTTTATGAACACTGGATTAAGATATTAATATTGACAAATCCCTATTTTGTTATACATTTTTATATTTATTTGGGGGGTTTTGTCATAATTATTGAGCTTAAAATACCTTTTTTGTGATTATTTAGGATTTAAGAGTAAATACATTGAATTAGAACTAAAAAAGCAAAATTGTCATAAAAATTGTAATTACCCTTTATCATTGATTTTTGAGAATATTTTGATGTTAGTTTAATTGTAGGTTGGAGAATGTGGAAAATGTCAATTGGGGTCAGAATTAATATTTTTGAAGACTAGAAAAAATTATAGAACATCCCCAGAATTTCTGGAAACTGCATATCAATGAAGAAAAGTATCACAGCAAACTACAGAAAACAACCCAAAGTTTTAGAAAGCTACAGTTTTGCCTAAAAGAGTTTTAAAGTTGACAGCTTAATCCCTCTACAAACTTTTGAATATTTGCAGTTTAATCCCTAGTCAAAACGTGCGTTTTGAGACTAGGTCAGATTTCAAATTCCATTCTCGACATAGCAGAGCTCAGGAGCGCCGCGCAAGAGCTTCGGACCCAGGAATCATTCCAAGTTACATTGGAAATTTGACAAAATTCCAAATCCTATATCTTGCCAATAGCAATTTGCAAGGTAAGAATCATTCCCCAAACAATTTCCAATTTTCTGTCTTGGTTTCCATGTTTCTTCTGTTCCAGTATTTCCTTTTGGATGACATCTTTCTTCCCAATATTGCAATCCTTTGTTTAATTTTGAAGAAGTTACTAAGGCATCCTTTAAATATTTGGGACTAAATCCAACTCTCACCTAATTCCTATATTAACAACCGGAGGTATTTACATTGAATCTTCGTCTAAAGACTTTGGAATTGATATCTTCATAAAAGAACAAAGTATCCCCGACAAACTTCAAATTAACGTTATTTTGGGGCTCAAAAGCTTATGCTTGACCACAAATAAAGCAGTGAAAATGACGTCCCCAGAGTGATAACGAATAAATTAAGGAACACACAATGTTTTTGTCATTTTGTCACTGTCATTAGGTGTTGCCAGTTATTTTTCAATTGATATTTTTTATCTGCATCACTCACAATTTTCATATCATATTTGCTTGCGGGTTGTATGGGATATCTACAATATGGCATTAATGACTTGATTTGGGCTTGGATGAGTCATATTCCCTTGTGTAAACAATACTCTTCTGGTTTTATTTATAGGGTAGTGAGAGAAGAAAATTTTAGTTTTATTTATAGGGTAGAGAGAATTTTTCCACATAAATGTACAATTTTACCCTTAATTTATTATTATATTGACTTTGCTCTTATGGATTGTAATATATATTAAATAGGAGTAAAGTTGGAAAGTTGTTAAATTTTAAGGCAGAGTTAATGAAATTTAAGGTTTTTCTTAGTTTGTGTACAATTATGTGCTAAAAGTGTCTTATAAATATGGTCAGAGAATATTCAACAATGAATTAACTAGCCGGCCAAAAACATAGAAAAAAACATGAATTAACTAATATTAGATGAGTCACAACGCGCTTTTGCCGCCCCTACTACTAACTACTAATAAATATATTACTCCCACTAGTTCCTATTAAAGAACACTTCTAATTAATTGTTATATACTAAGAAATTATCATTAAGTCATTTAATTTATCCTAAATTTTTCTAGCTTTTGCCCTTGTATTTTTTATTTTTCCAACTTTGAACCTCATTTATAACAAAGGTAAAATGGGAAAAAAGTAATTAATGAGGTTATTAGATACTTATATTTGGGACCAAAAATTGCTTCTAAAAGATGCCCTATAATGAAGACCAGAGGGAGTATGTAATTCATAATATTAAATATGAGTAAATCTAAAAGTTTATTTATTTTTAGATAAAGTCAATAACATAACCACATCTTATTATAGATTTAATAAGGTGATTAGAAGTGCTTTTGTAATAAAGACTAGGAGGAGAAGTATAAATGTGTATTCTAGGATGCTCCATACTTCAAGTTGCAATTGAATTGCTAGTCTGATATACTAAACATGGGAAAACTTGCTTCCTATCTTTTCATTCTCTTCCTTTTCTACTTTTTGGCTTCCCTGGCATGGAGCGAGATGGATTCCACCATCGATAAATCTGCCCTTCTTACTTTTAAATCATCTATTACTGTGGATCCTTACAATCTCTTGGCTAACTGGTCTGTCTCTTCATCTCCATGTGATTGGGTTGGTGTTGGATGTGATACTCGCCATAGAAGAGTCCATTCCTTGAAGCTTAATGATGAAGGTCTTAAAGGCATCATATCTCCACAATTAGGAAATCTCTCTTTTCTTGTTGAACTTGATTTGAGCAGCAACAACTTTCATGGTCATATACCAAAAGAGTTGGTACAGTTGCGTAGATTGAAACGACTCAACTTGAGCTATAATGACTTTCATGGACAAGTTCCAACAAGGATAGGAGATTTATCTATGCTTGAGCATTTGGATTTTCAAAATAACAGTCTTAGTGGATTTATTCCAATATCTCTACTCAATCTGTCAAAGTTGGAGATCTTATATTGGAATGTTAACTTCATTCAGGGGACCATTCCACTTGAGATAGGAAGTCTAAAACACTTGAAGATTTTACGACTTGGAAGGAACAAGCTTTCTGGAGCTATTCCACAAACAATTTCTAACTTGTCTTCACTTGAACTATTGGGTTTGGCTTATAACACTTTGTCTGGTATGTTTTTGAGAAATATGAGCTTGTCTAAACTGTTTTTTTTTTTTTTTTTTTGTATGCATTTCTTATTTTTTAAGTATTTTTTTGTTATTATCTTAAGAATAAAACAATTCATCATCCAATTTTTAAATGTTTAGTAAAGTCATACCATGGGCGGAAAAAATAAGGTACAAAGTTCAAACGGATCTAATATGTTCATCATTAGTGTTTGGAAATAATTGTTTATTGTTCTAATATGTTCAAATGGAATTGGCTTCCCTATTTTGCTCTGCTCATCCTCTTGCCGATGACTACTCTTCTCAATCATTAGATTGAAATTTTTTAGCGGTTCAAATTTAATATTTTATAAAAATAATTTTTTAAAATATTTTGTATTGTAGTTTTAAATTATTATGAATAAAACTTAGTGGTTTTTGAATTTTTCTATTTATTAATAATTTAATATTTTATTATAATTTTATAAAAACATTAAATCTGAACCATTTAAATATCAATCTAAAGGTTAAGATTATTAGTAGAGTAGAAGTAGATGGGGAGAGCACAAGAGGGGAGCCAAATCTATTATTCTGTTGTTAAAAAGTCTTGAATGTTTTTCTTGTCAAAATACATATATTTAAAGAAAATTCTTCCATATGTATGTTCAAACCCAAAGGGAAAAAAGGCGCACACTCTTTACTTCTCTCTCTCTTTTACAATTTTAGTATTTGAATTAAATTAATTCTTTATTTTCTCTTTCAACATTGTTACAATGAGAAACGATAATTTTTACTACATATATTAATTATTTCAACAAAGAACTTTATCATTCTGTTATGACAACTTAATTATTATTCTGGATTATACTTATTGTGCATCCTATAAAAGTTGATGTTATTGACATATTGTTTGTCATTTAATATTTGAAGGAGCCATTCCAAATCAGATAGGTGATCTTCCACAGCTACAGATAATATATCTTTCAAATAATCAACTTTCAGGTTCTATACCAACCTCTATATTTAATAGTTCAGTGCGACAATACATTGAACTAAATAAAAATAATTTATCTGGGAGTTTGCCAATAAATTTGTGTTTTGGGCTTCCAAAACTTAGAAGATTCTATGTCTATGAAAATGATTTGTCTGGTGAGATACCCTCTATTTGGCATCAATGCAAGGAATTGGAAGATTTAGAATTGAGCAATAACATGTTCAACACAGGAATCATTCCAAGTGACATTGGAAATTTAACCAATCTTCAAAAATTATATCTCTGGAGCAACAACTTGGAAGGTATGAGTTCTAATTACTTGTTGATTACAAATTTATTTTCTTATTTATATAGGTCATTAATTCCTAATACACATTAGTAATTCTATTTGGATCGATAAAAATATATTCGACTGGATTACATTTAAAAACACGGATCATGATGATTTCTTGTTAAAGCAAAGCATGTCATTCAAAGTGTCAATTAGCTGTGCGTTATAAATACTAGTTTAGTGTAGAAATGAATATCAATAAAAGAATATGAAATAAAAATAAACTTATTTTTAATTATTTACTTTCTTAGATGTTTTCGCTCATTTAGATGTTAATTCTTGAAGTGTAAATATATATATATATATATATATATATATATATATATATATATATATTCTACGGAGATAATTATCAACATCGGTGGCCTCCTTCCCCCACTATCTGTCTGCATCATTATTACTATTATCATCAACCGGCAATTGCACGTTGCTCAAGTATTTGTATCACATATAATAGTTGTGGGTAAGGTTGAAACCAAAACTACTTGTTCTATATTATATCCAAAACTTTTAATTGAAAATGATTTTTTTTTGTGTATATATATAGTCAATAAAAAGTTTTCTTTCAAAAAAATGCATGCATGATTTTTTTTTTTTAAAAAAGGTCATTTGGATTATTAAGAGAAATTATAATAAAACATAGGCTTGATAAGCGAGGCATATGCTGGAATATTCACAACTCCTTTAATGGTATGATCAATCTACTCATCAATCAAATTTTATGCTTTCAAAAATTCCATTTATTATTTGCAAAACTGTTCAGTATATCTCCATTTATTAGTTTTTCATAATCAGTAGTTCATTCATGCATACTACATACGCCTAAGGCGCACATACACCAATTTCTTTTGCAGGTGAAATTCCTCAATCTATTTTCAACATTCCTTCTTTGAGAATGGTTTCCCTTTCCTTTAACCATCTAAGTGGCAACTTGCCAGATGAGATGTGCCATCAACTCCCTTTACTTGAGTACTTTGCGGTTGTTGGTAATCATTTACAGGGAAATATTCCAAAATCAATGTGTAATTGCACATCTTTGCTAGTCCTGAATTTGGATATCAACTCGTTTTCAGGTATGCTCAAAAATATTCAAACTAAACAAATTAATTAAATAAACTATATCCTAACCAATATTGACTCAATAATAAACTAATCCTAATTGAGATATTTATAAATAATATTTATATTATTTTTAACAGAAAATAAACTAACAACTCTTTTTTTTTATTACAACTAACAACTCTTTAACACATGCTAATAAAACATGAATTGCAAAATATCTATTTGTAGTTTTATTAAATGTTCTCTGAAGATCACATTTTATGGAATCCTTGCCCAAAAAGCAGTTAGAGTTTTATATGACACATAAGAAAGCAATGATAAAGATATTTACGCAGACCCTCATGTAATCACTAGTAGGTAACTAATTTCATACATGGCTGAAATTAGTTCCCTCACCTTCCAGTAGTTACGTATGGACTTGCTAGCATAGAAAAATTTTTTTGAAAGGATTCGAAACTAATAAAATATTAGGAGTTCTCTTGTAATATAGATATGTGAATTCAAATTTTTGAAACGTGTCTCTGCTTTACATTTATGATAATATAAATGTTATCATGCATCCATCATTTTTTATTTTTAAGATAATCACCCAACAGCTAGCTTTTTGTCTTCAGGTCTTATACCCAAAGAGATAGGCAATCTTGATAAGCTTGAAAAGTTGGATTTCTCAAATAATAATTTCAATGGACCCTTTCCTTCCCATATATTCAACATTACGACATTGACGCGCGTCAATCTTGCTCAAAATTTCCTCTCTGGCTTTCTCTCATCAAATTTAGGAATTAGCCTTCCCAACTTGGAGGAATTGGGGTTGGGATATAATCTGCTTATTGGAGAAATTCCAAGCAGCATCTCAAATGCTTCGAAGCTTACTATGTTAGAATTATCAGGGAATAAATTTAGTGGAGATATACCCACTGCACTTGGGAATCTAACAAACCTGATTGAATTAGCTCTTGGAGGGAATGATTTGAGTGGGTTGATTCCAAATACAATTAATAGACTGCAAAGCCTTCAACTTTTGCGTCTTAGCGACAACAAATTGCAAGGGCCCATTATAAATAAATTGTGCCAAATCAAAAGTTTGAGTGAGCTGGATCTAGACAATAACATGTTTTCAGGAATGATTCCAAGTTGCCTCACAAATACTTCTTTGCGGAAGTTGGATTTAAGCTCTAACAAATTGATTTCTCATATACCCTCTGCCCTATGGAGTCTCCAAGATATCTTGATCCTAGACTTATCCTCCAACGAATTGAGTGGAACAATTCCACATGAGGTATCAAACTTTAGAACAATTACACTATTGAACTTGTCAAAAAATCAAATTTCAGGTAAAATCCCAACAACCATGGGTGGCTTGCAAACATTGCAAAATCTATCTTTGGCTCATAACAATCTACAAGGACCAATTCCTGAATCATTTAGTGGCATGATAGATATTGAGTTCTTGGATTTGTCCCAAAATAATTTGTCTGGGGTGATTCCAAAATCTTTAGAGTTACTCGTCTATATAAAGTACATTAATCTTTCATACAATTTATTGTATGGAGAAATTCCAAACCGTGGGCCTTTTCAGAATTTTACATATGAATCTTTTATGATGAATGAAGATCTTTGTGGAAAGCCCCAACTAAAAGTCCATCCATGCAAAAAAGCAAACAAGCACATCTCAACAAAAATGGTGCTTGTGATCAAATGCTTGTCGGCTATTGTTTTTGCAATCATTTTGGTTGCTTCATGCCTAGTGTTCCTTAAATTTAAGAAGGGCCATGTTAGTCATGAGACGAACAATAGAGACTTCTTAAATTTGGGTGCACCAATCAAGATACCCTATTATGATCTTTTGCAAGCAACAAATAATTTTGATGAGAGTAATTTTCTTGGCAAGGGAAGTTTTGGATCAGTTTACAAAGGAATTCTTTCAAGTGGAAAGATAGTTGCTGTGAAAGTATTTCACTCAAACTTGGAAGAAGCATTAAGGAGTTTCGATATGGAATGTGCTGCCATATGCAGTTTACGTCATCGAAATCTCATTAAGATCATCAGTAGTTGCTCAAATGATGATTTTAAATCTCTAATAATGGAATTCATGTCAAATGGGAGTCTTGATAGATGGTTGTACTCTCATAACTATCATTTAGATATGGTGCAAAGATTGAACATAATGATTGATGTGGCATCAGCGTTGGAGTATCTTCATCATGGTTCTTCTACACCAGTGGTCCATTGTGATGTAAAGCCGAGCAATGTTTTATTGGATGAAAATATGGTGGCCCATTTGAGTGACTTTGGAATTGCCAAATTGTTAAGTGACAGTCAATCTAAAATTTATACCAAAACTTTAGCTACAATTGGTTATATGGCACCAGGTAATAATTTAATACTTATATTAAAATTAATTTAATTTCTGTTACTTATATTCATTTATACCTACACACATGCATGCACATGATCGAAGAAACTATAAGTTATTTGACTATTTAATTCAGCACTCAAATTTATATGTAGAGTATGGATCAAGAGGAGCTGTTTCATTGAAAGGAGATGTATACAGTTTCGGTGTTTTGCTTATGGAAATGTTTACAAGGAAGAAACCAACAGATGAGATGTTTGCTCAAGGTCTAACTTTGAAAGAATTTGTTAGCAAATCAACACCAAATTCAATCATCGATATTATTGATGTCAATTTGATGCAGACAAGCAACCAAAACACTGGTAATATATTATTGTATATTATATCATCAGTTTTTGAGTTGGCATTAAATTGTTGCATTGATGCACCTGAGGCAAGACCCAATATGTCAGAGGTTGTGGTGTCACTGGGAAAACACAAGGCCATGCTAATGCAAAATATTCAAGGGACCCCTTGTTGAATAATTGTGTTAAATCAAATTGTATTGGCTACTCTTAAACCCTTTGGATTGTTTTATTTTTTCAACTTGTCATATGGAGTGATGATGTCTCCTGTTTTAATATATTATCTGTAATATCCCGAATTTTGGGAGTGGAGACTTAGGAATAAGCCTAAATTTAGCGAACTGCTAAGCCCCGATTTAGCAGGTGTCTCAAATCTATTCCCTAATATTTCTTATATCTTTGGGGTATTAAGAAAGTAAAATGGTGAATTTTGGAGAATATGATTATGCTTCCAGTGAAATTTTCTGTGAGGTAGTGAGCTTGTTATCTGATTTTGCATGACCGAATGATGTTTAAAAATTATGAAATTTTACAAGGCCAAAGTAGTCATCCTGAGCTTTAATTTGATAGGTCATATGAATCATTTGAAGCTATATGCAAAAAAATATGAATTTTTGAAGTTAGCCCAGAAAAACTGAAAAGTTTCTGGAGAAGCAGTCAAAGAAATAAAATCTGGGAATGATGTACTATAAACTGGCTAAAGTCCATATTTTTTCTTGAAACTAGACTCAATAAGGGTTCCATAGCCTTTGGAATCACTTCAGTTCGATTTTTCTAGAATTAGTTATGATTTTCAAATTTTGGACAGAAAATCTGCCAGAATTTTGTAAAAATCCGAAAATTGGGAAATTGATAAATAATTAAATTATGACATAAGATATTAGAATAAAACTTCATCTTCCTCCTTTAGCTCTCATTTCTGGCGTGAAACAGCTCCAAGAGAGAGGAAGAGCAAAACATTTTAGAGAGACAAAAGGGGAGGAAAAAGCTTACAAAGATAAGTGATTTCTTCGGTAAATCAGTTCTTAATACATATATCTCCGACCTTAAGCTATTATTCTATCTATTTAAGGGTTGTGAAGCTCAAATATCTTGTTCAAGGACCTAGGGTTTCAGCCAAGAAGAGAAACACCTAGTGGGAGCTTGAGGTAATGTCCAAACCTTCGTATATTGCTTGTTTTGGCTACTGTGGTCAATTTAATCGATGAAATTTCGCCGGATTGCCGTTGGTATTAAATTTTGGAAATTGAGTTGCCTAAGGGTTATGCTACCCAATTTTGGTTCAAATGGTAGTTATAACCTAATGTAATAGTTAACAAAGTAGTTAGAAGTAAAAAATAACACGTTTGCAGAGTTAGAATTGAAAAACCCCGATTTTCCCAAGAGTATTCCATAATTAAGGGTTAGAGTTGGATTAGCAATGATTTGATAATTCCATTGAGTTCAGGAGGGAAAATTAGGTGGGGTTACAGTTAGTCACTTTTTCGGGAAAGCCCGAAAAAGCATAATTACGAAAACGCCCATGAAACCCTTAAAGTAGGGCTGGCAAGGGCAATTTCGTCTTTTGACAGTGAATTTGGTAATTCCAAGTTTCGGAAATGGATTCCTTAGATAGAAATATGTCAGAATAGCCCATGTCAAAATTTCAGAAAAACTGCAATCGGACCAGGTACTGCAGGGCTAAGCCGGGTCCCCGGGGGCATTTTGGTCATTTTTCAACATAGACTCATATAACCCCCAGAAACACTATGGAGGTGTCTAAATGGTACATTTGGAATTGTAGGATCGAATATGGAGCCCAAACTGTTGGCACGCTTTACGAGGCACACGTTTCAAGGCGAAAAAGGGTCAAGGTAGGGGACTTACTTTACTTGCATGTATTTGATATCTTTGCTTTTGTAATGATGTATGTGATAGCCTTACTTGATTGTGTAGAGCATATATGAACAAATGAAGCTCTGTTTCTGTTTTGCTGTGGCCATAGTTTTGTTGCATGAAACATTGAGCATGCAGAAATGTCATTATGGGGCATACATCTAGTTAAAGCTAACATGTCATACACATAGCATATATCATGCATGCATTATGGTATCTGTTTTCTACTGAGATTCTCTAGAATCTCACCCTCCCCTACCAACAATTTAGACAGGAGAATATAGAAGGTACGTGGAAATCAGAGAAGAGAAATGCACGAGAGAGGGTTGCACTGGTGGAGCAAAGACAGGAAGAAGTTTCCGTTTCACTGGGATGGGTTTAGACACCCTAGTAGCCCTGTGTGGGCTACCTTAATTGTTAGTATCATGTACGAACCCCTATGGGGAATTTTAGTAATCATGCACATAATATCAGTATATTTATGTTATTCCTGTGTTGCCTACCGAACCGCATATTGTTTTTCCCGAATACTCCGGTTAAGGTGAAATTAAAATAAGGGTGTGACATTATCATTTGAAATTTGATCATTTTGGACTCACATATGGGTTTTGGTTGTCTTCAAGGTAGTTCTTAACTTTTATGTGTTACAGATGTACATTGAATAATAGTAACATAGAGATAATGGCTTTTTTTCTTTCATGATAAGTGAATAAAGTTTAGAAAGTGATTGAGTTGAGGGAGATATACGTAAAAGATAATTGAAATGTGGAGGAGAAATAGAAATTATTATAAAAAGAAGATATGGTCGAAAAAATGCAATGAAATTAATCCGCCTGAGAATCAAAGTGAATCCCCGTATAACTCTTATACTACATCTGGTTCTTGATATAAGACTCAGTTGATTAATTTGGGGAGATTAATGATGTTAAATAAATTATCTTAAAGTATTTGTATTTTTCATTGTTTCTCCAAACTACTTTTCTTGACTTATAAACTAATATATAATCTAATGATCCACATAAATAATTTAGCTTCTTTATTCTCTTCAGAGTAGTTAACTGGGTTGTATTGAAAACATAAGGTAGTATTAATTATTCAATGACTGGATTAACATGATTATTGGGTTCATTGTGGACTCCAACAAATCCCATCTTGCATTGACACAACTAGAGAAAATGGGCCAATACTAAGACTATCCAAAGCTTTGAAATAAATTTATAGATAGAGATTGGGTTGCCTTTATAATGTTATGGAATATGATGTTTTACTTTTATACTATTTTATTTTATTGGTCAAAACATGTAATTCAAATGCCAAAATTACTTGGTTTTCAGCCTGTGTTGGGCTTGGTTTGTATGGCCCATGTCATTGTTAAACCAAAATTACTTTTATATTACTTTATCAAAATCATGTTTTAAAAAAATATATAACAAACTTTTAAATGTTAATACAATCTTTAGTCCCTCTAAATTTCTCTCATTTTGGTTTTGGTTCTTCTTATATCAAATTATAGGTTTTGAACCCTCAAATTTCATTCTAAATTAGACCCTATAATTTAATAAAAACTTGATCATTTTGCCCTTTAAGGAATCAATACCCATAGTTTGAACTTTGAAACTTCAAGAACAAAGATTATATTAACCCAAGTTTTAAACACATATCTAAGCTCCTCAATGTAATTATGGTGCATTGAAGTTAATACAAAAAAGAATTTTTAGAATTCTAGTTACATTGTTCTTAAAACTATAGGTGATAACTATGATTTTTTAGTGGTGATTTTTTTGCCATCGTTTTCATTGGTGATTATTTAATAATTAATAACATTCATTCAACTATTTTTATTTTTATTTTTATGTAAAAGGATCATAAATTTAATTATTTACTGTTTTTTATCTACTTTTCCAACATTTATTTTTCTATTGAAAACAAAAAGAAAGAAAGAAAGAAAGCTGAATGGGATCTCAATATTTATAATAGTTTCTGATTTGGTGTTCAATGCCTTGAATAGCAGGTGAAAAACTACGTCTGGGACAACCTTAGCATGAAGAACTCTGAAACCGTTTCGAATGGAAAGCTTGAGAAAATGTGAGTTAGTTTTGGTTGCCGAATAGGAAACCGTTACCTTATTGTTGTTTCTAACATCTAAGTAAATTTTGCTATATTTAATAGGTTTTGGGATACTGGGCTAGCAGGGGTGTGCTGCAACTTTTGTATGTCTCTGTTTAACTGATGTTTTCGGTTATTTTTCCAATATTTTATTCTTTTAATAAGCTTTTCTTCATTTGCCTTCATCACTGACGTATAAATTGTAAGCATATAAAAGTATTAAACATGTTGAGTTGGTGACTTCTATCTGATGTGATGGCAGACTTATTGTATTTATCAGCTTTAGCCACTGATGAATGTTAATATTAATGAGAGATTTTTTTTTTTTTTTGAATTATGGAGAATTTTGTGAGACTTAGGATTGAATGAGAACTAGCTACTTATGTTTTTTGCTAGAGCAATGATGCTTAGTGCCTAAAAATTAGATAAAACAGTACAACAAAACAAGAAAAAACAAAACAAAACAATTAGCCATTTCTACCATCTATCAGTAAAACATAAAAGGCTAATTAGTCCCACAATATCCCTCTACCATTTCTAGTCTTTGAGTTTATTTTCATCTTTTAGGAATAATTCACAATTTCTATGTCTTCCAGTACATTTTTATCTCTTTAAATAAGCTCTCTTTTCTCCTGAATAGGAGCTCATTGTGTTAATATCAAGACACAAACACCTTGTCTGTTTTAGAAACATGGTTTTCTTTTTGCAGTGCTGCAATAATGACTAGGGCTTTACCCGATTATCTTGAGGAGAGAAAGGATCTTGTTCTTCTTCAAAATATATCGAGGCTTATTGCTTATCAGATTATGCAAGCCCTGATAATAATATGCTTCTCACAATGTTAAAAGGATCTTTGGGAACTTCTGTCTAAACTTGCTAATGGAGTTGGCGGATACAACACCTCGGACATGAAATTGATCATCACAAATTAATTATGCATATTCCATCAGATAAAATATCAATTTTGTTGTCACATGGACAGTAAGAGATTATAGGTGCAGTGCTTACAAATTTTTAGACATCTTGCAATTTTTGGGCATCAATATTATTTGAGTTTTACATTGTCGTTTCATAAAACATGAGCTTAGAAATTCACATTCAACATTTAATCGACAGCACAAAATATATGCTTCAAACAATGGGAAGAAAAAGCTTACCATATGCATTTCCAATCTGACTTTGATTTTTGAAGCCAGCAGTAACAGAGATGCAAAGAATCATGAGGATCCAATTAATATCTGGAATATAAATCTGGCCAAGGAACATCTTCGATGTGTGCACAACTTGGAAAAACCATGTTGCAGTTCTAGGGCTTGCTTGATAATTGAAAAGGTTGCAGTTCTATCTGCAAAACTAAGGATAATCAACTTCAACATCTAACAAATGAATAGTTACTGCACGAACAAATTAAGCAGCATCATTCAAATTACAAAAATCTTTTAATTGTTTTGGTAACGATGAGGTAGTCGAATCTCCAAGCTCTGGTTCTGAAGCTGCCTCACGGCGCCTCTGTTCTGTTACAAAGCTCTTTCAATTTGCGACTGAAACTCCTCTCCTCACATTATGAAGGTGGCGAATTATCAAGGTGGCGATGATGATGGTGGAGCTCGTTTGCCTCTGGTGTTCGATTCTAAGCTCTGGTTCCAACTCTCCTGCCACGGTCAAGCTCTGTTTCTGGTGTGGGGGAAGAAAGTCGAGGGTCACCGGAGATTGTGGAGGAAGGTGACCGATGAGAGTGAATGGTGGTGTTCTGCCACACTTCTGTCTCCCTGTGTTCTCTGTCACTCCGGCAGGGACGGAAAGGCGGCCTGTGGTGTTGAGGGAAGAAGACTGCCGGCGACCTGCGGTGGTGAATGATGCCGCCGGCGAGAGAGGAAGAAGAAGGCGAAGGTGATGGAGGAGGTTGAAGATCTGGAGGTGGTGAGCTCTGACAATGGCCGCCGCTACTGTTTCATTAAGCCCCAAGAAGTAGCAGCATCGAGCCTCAGCCTAGCCCTTGGTCAAAACGCCCGTTTTGACCAAGGGATTAAATGAAATTTATGAAAGTTTTAGTAGGGATTAAAATGTATTATTGAACACTATTGTGGGTATAATTTTAATTCTGAAATATTTTAGGCCATTTTTTGTACTTTTACCTGAAACCGTTCTTCGTTAGTTTGCAGTTTCCAAACATTTTGGGTTCTTTCCTGTAATTTTTCCCAAAATGATATGCAATGAATATAAACCAAAATATAATACCTTATATTTCAAAATTAAACAATTAATTAAGGTAAGTAATAGAATATATCATATTGTTGCCCTTTTTCAATCTTAATTTCTTATAAACATTTTTAATCATAAAAGAGATATTTTAAGCTCAATTTTTATGACAAAAACCGTAAATAAAATATGAAAATATATAATAAACAAATAAATTTGTCATATATACATTATGACATGCTTTTATGTTTCACGAATGGACATTGAATTAAAAAGTTTGGAAATTGTTTATTTTTACTTTCTCATTTTATTTTTGCCGACCAAGAAAATAATATTGATTTTCCAAGTGAATTAAAAATGTTTCTTACCTTTCTTTATTTTTTTTTTATGCTCTATATTGATGTATTGGAAATCTCCTTATGTTTTTGGGAGTGAAACCCAGCTAAACTAAATTATATTTGAGTAAGTACTAATTAACTAAAAACAATTTTCAGAGAAGAGTTTGTTTGAGCATCAAATAGCGTTAATAACTGCACATAAGGTGCAAAAATGCGGTTTGAAGAATAATTTTTATTAAGATTTCAAGAGGTTTAGACAAATTATTGCATAATTTAACAAATTTTAGTATTTTGATTTTCAACAAGAAAATAGTTACTTTTGTCAAAACAATTCTCTTAAAAAGGAGAAAAATTCTCTAAAAATTAAGGTAAAGTACAAGCTAGGTGGAAAAAAGAAGTTTCTCTCCAAAATAATTTTAAAAAAATGTTTCCCCCGAATTTTCTTAAAAAATATGAGCTAAACATATTTTTTCTTCAATTTCTTTTATAATATTAGTTACATTATATTTATCCCTAACTCAAAAATCTTCAATTTCTCTGTAAGTCCTTTTCTTCTCATTCTTCATTCTTCTCAATATCTGGCAGTCTCTCTTCTCTCTTACCATCTTTCTTGTTTTGGTGATCTGCTGTGTTATGGCATATTAATGGGCCGCTTCCTATTTGCATGTCTGTATCCCTTATTGTCTGTCATTCCTATACATATGAGATCCCATCCTAGTAAACGTCTTGCGCATAGTGATGCTGATGAACTAGAGACTAGAATGCTCTTAAATTTTCTTGTCACAATGCATTCAAGCCTACATAGAAAAAACTATGCGTCATGATTTCTGTTTTTGCTGTTTCATACAATGAGGTTGTTCATTCTGTGTAGAAAGTGAATTTTGTTCTATTAGTTGGGCACTTAAACAGTAAATAGTTAAATGTAACATACACATGCACATACACAATTCTGTTACTTGACTGTCATGTTCTACTTTCTTAATTAAACTAGATTTCACTTTCACGTGATGCACAGGAAGATTAAAATTATTAGTGGCTCATCATTGTTAACAATCAACCCATCTTTTATAATGATAAAAATAATTTTAAAAAAAATTATGTAAGATAAAAATGCTTACTACATGGTACATGCTTGGCAGACCTTTTAGCTTCAAATAGTTAATTTATGAGCAAATCACAACTCGCTATCTTTTGGTAAAGAAAGATCAATCACAGTGCGAAAAGCAAAGGATGAAAACTTGATATGGCATGTGAAAAATTGCAACCACGGGAGAATGTGTCTGTATGGTTACACCAATATAGCTACCTCTGCTGAGGAGTCTTTAGTGATTATTTACTATTAAATTTTGTAGTTATGAAATAATGTTAATTTTACCTACAAAATCTACTTTGCCATTTATAAATGGAATTATTATATATTTCTTTCTTAGAGTTAAAGTGCAGATTCTATATTTTGAAACTTTTAGGATGATAATTAGCCCAAAAAAAACTTTTGAAACATCATTGCAACCGAGTAAAAAAAATTTTGGAACAAATTTACACATTAAACCTTATTTACTCTTTATTATGTATATATTGATAGTGATAACTAGAATAAGTTGCATGCATTACTATAAAAATTCTAAATGAGTTATCATATTTATGGGTTTTAAATAATGGATTTGTTATCAATTTTAAATGTACAGTGTAAAATGATAGTACTATTTTTTGAAGGAACAACAATGTTATTATTAACTAAATAAAATGATACATAAAAAAGACTCGACAAGTAACAAACTAACCTACCCGAGTAAGCAATTGTGCAAGCCCAAAACATAAAGTAACAAACCAATAACATGAAAAAAAAAAACATTCCGCCGGTTGTTGCAGAAGTTATCGCCATCATCCAGGGACTCCAAATCTGCTGGAATAGAAAATTTAGAAGCATTATTCTTTGTACTGACTGTATTGAAGCTGTGAATTTACTCACTAAGGGTTGTGATCATACACACCCCTTTAGAGAGGTCATTGAGGAAGCTAGGTTATGGATGTCTAGAGATTGACATGTTCTTATTAGACATATATCTAGGGATCAGAATACGCAGGCAGATTATTTAGCTAAACTATCTCATACTAGTCTTCATAATTTTGGCATCTTTGATCACCCACCACCTCCTTTATTGGTAGGCGGTGCTTGATGAAAGACTTCTAGGTTTCCTCTTCTTGTGGGGAGCTTTGTTGTATTATTTGATGATTTATGAATTCCAATTTTAATTCAAAAAAGAAAAAGAAAAATAAAAATAAAAAAGCAACAAACATAAAAACAACTATAATGATGGTAATAATACATACACCGATTTTTACTTCATCAATAATAATAATAATAATAATAAACGCTCAATATTTATAATTTAGGGTTTGAATCCTTCAATTAAGCGATGTTAACTATTTGATCGCGATATAATACTAACAAAAATAGTTGATAATTAATTTAAAGTCCTCTATTTATTTTTTTTAAAAAAAAAAAAAGAAAACTGTAACTTGCCCCTCAATATCATTAGATCACAATCTAATTGAAAGTTCAATTGAGTGGATGATTTTGTTTTTGATCACTGATCAGTAGTTCAGTACTTAGAACTTTTGATGGACGAAACAAACGCTGAGAAACCCAACCAAGTGCAAAGACCCAAAGACATTTTCAAATTTTCCATACATCTCAGCTCTCGCTTCCCGCTTTTGAAACCTTGCTTCAGCACTCTCTCAGTTGTCTCTTCGAAAGGTAAGTTCCATTCAATATCTGTAAAAAAACCCATCGCTCTATAGATTTCTCATCCTAACTAACCATTCACATTTTCAAATTAACGTCTTCTGGCTCCTTTTTCCTCCTCATGTTCAGTTGTTGAAAAACTTGTTCAAATTTTAAACCTGTCACATCCCTCGCTTGCTTGTCATTTTTTAGGTAAGATCCTAATTTGAATTTGGCTAATATTTTCCTTTTTTGAATCCTTTCATTTTAATTCACTGATCAAAGAAACAAAAAAGAAGGGCTTCAACATAGTACAACTATCATGCGAATTGAATTCGAGTCAAAATATGATATGGACTCTTTCAGATTTCAAGTCGTATCTGACTGAATCATTTGGTACCTTTCTTATATTCAAGTTTTGTCATGTAATTTAACAATAAATACGTAAAAAAATAAAATTAGATATTGGATCTCAATTCTAGAAGATAGCTATGAAGGCTTACCCTATTTCTCCCTTATTTAAGATTTTAGGTATATTATGCATGCAACTGAATCTTGAACTTTTGATGAGCATCGAAATATTTTGGCTCTATAAACGTCGTTTGACATATAACATTTCCTAGGGTGCTTAAAATTTAGAGACGGTTTCTCTTGCTCCATATATATGTGTATGATCTTTGTTTGACAAAATTATGGTTTGTTCTGTGATATGAAGAAGCAACACCTTGGCCTCCACCGATTTACTTTCTTTAGATAAGATCATATCCCCTAAAATATATTAATTGCTAATTTAGTATTAACTCACCATATGATTCACGGTACCAGCCACTTTGATTTTTATGCATCTCTTTTGATGATATTTCCCCCTCTTGGTGGCCGTGACATCTAGCATATGAAACAGTTCATGTATTCTATTGTACCATTCATCACCTTTTCTATATTATCAGGGAAGACATCCACATTCCAAGGAGGCAAATGGATACCGTTTACAGAGAATTAGATTACCTCAAAGTAGAGGTGAAGAAGCTTAAGGAAGAATGTTGAGTTAAAACATAACTTGTTGAGAGCTTGAAGAATGCCCGCAATGAATAATCTCTGAAATTTCAAGAGATTATGCAGCAGACAGAGAAACAGGCCCACGAACTTCATCTTAAGTCTGAGGAGATATGCGAACTAAGGAATGCCAATGAAGATATAAAGTCTAATTGGCTTGAAGAAGAAGATTGTATCAAGCATTATATTTGATTTCAGAGAAAAAAAAGATGGAAGCTAATTTCACTCACAGATTATCAAAATCGGAAGAAGTAAATAGAGAGCTAGTGTTGGCTTTAGATGAACTGAAAGTTAAAAACAGTGAGCTGAAGCAGAATGCATGTGCCAACAATAACGAAATTTCGGGCCTCAGAACACTTCTATCTGCTACAGAGAAGAAGTATCTTGAAGCACAAGAGAAAACCCGGGAAGCTAACATGTTGGGACATAAGAGATTATTTTATAATGAAACTGGAGGAAGAAAATAGAAACATGTGTGATAAAATGAAATGGAAAATTGAATAGTTTAGACATCATGAAGAAGCTCACAAAAAACTTCAAAGCCAGTTCCAATCTGATAAGGAACAGTGGGAGAAGGAGAAATCTGCACTCCTTAAAGAGATACCTTCCCTACAGACTAGTTTAGATTCTCAAACAAGAGCTCTAGAAGCAGTACAATGCCGTTTAGAGATGTGCAACCATGCATTAGCTCAGCAAGAAAGCAAGGGAAACTCCTTGAGGCTGAAATATCTGAATTCAAGTCACTGTTTGAGGATGTTTTTACCCAGTGTGAAGAAGAAAAGTCAAAGATTCAGAGCTTAACAATTTAGAGGAATGATGAAATAGCAGAGCTAAGAAATTCCCTGGGAGTAAAACAGACACTACTGAGAGAAATGGAACTTAAAATTGTTCAGCTTGAACAAGAGAATCAGGATTTAGAAGATTCACTTAAAGAACTAAGGGAAACACAAATCCAAAATGCTGGAGCAAATTCTTTTCTACCAAAGCTCTGTAAAAAGCTAAGGCGGTTGGAAGAGGCACACAAAGATTGTGCCTCAACTATGAAGTCTAGAGAATGTCAATGGGGTTCTCAAGTTGAAAAGATGGAAGGAGATAGTAGGACCTACAAGTCTTCATTGACCAGTAAAGAACAAGAAATAAAGGAGATGGAACTGGAAAATTGTCATTGCGCAATTGAAGAACATTCTTTAGGGCTCTTGATCTTTAAATCAGAACTCATAGAGGCTTATACCAAATTATTTAGTGCAGAAACAGATAAAGCTGTTCAGATCAAAACAAAAGAAGATATGACTCTTGTCTCTGTTGTGCCATTAGGAGAGAAAGAGCTTGAGCTATATAAAAAAAAAGGCTTGAGGAATCATCAGAAGGTTTACTTGTCTTGAAAGGGCAACTTTTGCAAATGGAGAACACCCTAAAATATCAAAGACATGTTTGCTCTTGAAGCACAAGAGAAGCTAGAGTTTGAATTAGCCAATAAAAATAATGAGATCACTCAATTAGGATGTGAAGAAGAAAAGTGGAAGTCTATGTTGAAACTCTCAAAGCCTGCTCTGAAGAGATTCAAGGAAAATGTCAAAAGATGGAGAGTTCCCTTATTTCAAAGGTTGAGAATGAGCAAGCCCTAAAGGATGAAAATGAAAGCCTTATCATTTGTGGAAAAGTGGGTTGAGGTTGTTGTGCTTACTGGGGCCTTAAAAGATGCAAAAAAATTGATTAAGCTTAAGATTGAAGAAAAGAACTCGAAAATAATGAAATCAAAACTGGAAGTTAACAATTTGCTTGAGAAGTTAGCTTACAAGGAAGAATCAATCTTGCATTTGAAACAAGAATCAGAGCAGCATCAAGCCTCATTCAAGAAACAGAAGTTGGAAGTTGAAGATCAAACAGAAAAACATTGGTCCATGGAAAGCATAATTAGAGAGGTTGAGTTTGAGAAAGGAACTTTGCTCCAAGACATCACAAAGCATAATTAGAGGGTATGTTGGCGCATATTGAAGACATGTATGAAAATATTGAGGAGTTATCTGGTGGGGATCAGCTATTGATGAAGACTCTTGACGTTATATTGTATACTTCTGTAGATGGAGATGATTGGTCAACGGATCTTGTCAACTTTGACAAGTTACATGTTTCTGCTGCAAATAGTGCAAATGGTACTTTTTCTGTCACAACTAAGAAACAAGAAGCAAATTTTCATGAGCGAGCTCCACTGAGAGAGGTTAACAATATGCACATGTAGATCAGAGAAGAATTCTGAACTCAAGCTGAAGAAATGCAGTAAAGGTAAATAAATAAATATTCTTATTTCGAATTTAATGCTCTTACCGTTGGCTTGTATTAGAGTCTTGATATACGCAATATACACTTTCTTTTGTAGCCATAGTCTTGTCAAAAACAGAAGAGCCATGAACATGAAATTTTGTAGCCATGTGATACGAGTGACCTGAACATATATAGACAGAAGTTCCTAGTCCATATATAAATGTTCTTAATTCTAAACCTAAAGCTGGGTTAGTTACCCTGCCGGAAAATAGAAAAGTGGGTTGGTCAACCTAAAGCTGTAGCCATTTGACTTGACTTGATGCATCCCTATAATCTCCTAAACCAAGGGAGAATCACTTTGAAGTCCGAAGGAAGAAATGTAGGGCCTGTTTGATTATATTCTCTGTTTTTTGTTCTCAAAAATAGTTTTATAAAACTATTTTTGAGAATGAGTTTTGAAAACAAAAAACAAAAAAACTTGTTTGGATGATTGTTTTTTAAAACAAGTTTAAAAAAAAAACTTACTTATATGATTGTTTCTTAAAACAAGTTTTAAAAATTAAAAAAAAAAAATTGGCTTTTATTTATTTGGATCTTTTATGTAATAGATATTAATATTATTTTTTAAAATTACTTAATATGTTATTATATTAATAAATTAGTTTAATAAAAAACAAATAAAATAATCAATAAATAACACAAAAATGCTTTACTATTAACAAAATTAACATGTTAAAATTTAAATAAAATATGAAACATAAAACAAAGCATAGTTCATACTAACATAAAATCTAATATGAAAGCTACAAGTCTGTGTGTGTATCTATCATACTATATCATTTTCAGACTCGAGATAAAGCAATTATCCAACCACAAAACAAAGTATATATAGTTCATAGTAACTAATCTAAGAACTACTAGTTCACTGTCTAATATAAAAGCTACAACATATATACATTATGCCCAACATTTTGTAATGTTCTAGCCCATGCCTTTTCAATTGCGAGGCCTCAGGATGTGCCTACAAAAAATTTCCTTTGGTTGCTTCTTCCACCATAATATCAATGTACCATTTAATGATATGCTTTGGTCAAACTGATTGTTCTTATTGTTCTACCTTTCCACCGGATGCCATCTAAAATAGACAAAAGAAAAGAACACTTAAAACTTATGTCATTTCAGACAAAATTGCATACCCCAAGTGAGTTTTAACCCCAAATTTTGCTACAACATAGCTGTACATGTTCTATATATATACAAAATATCTTCCTTTGGTCAAGACTATAGAAACACAATTTTGTCAGCATAAACTATAGAAACAGAATTTACTGGTCATTTCATATCTTTTCCCTCCAAACAATGTTTCTAAGCTGTGAAAGAGATATTGAAAGAGTGCTACAAGTGAATGTTATAAGCTCCTTAAAAGCCAATCATTAAGACTACAATAAAAATGAAGGATACAAAAGAAAGATGACAATGTAGCTAGACTAATGATTTTATTTAACAATGTAAACTCAAGCCAACTCTTCAAAAATTTGGAGCTGATCATTCTCATAAGAAAGCCACAAGGCACCAAGTCTGACATGAGATACTTTGGCTTACCTTCCTTCACTGAGCCATCATTTCCTTTCTTAAAAAGATCATAAAAAAACTGACTACGTGAAGCCAATATACACCTATGAACACCCACAGGTTTGCCCCCAACAACAATATCAACATCACTATAGTCATATTCAGGATCTATCAGTAGCTTCTCAAGGCTTCCACTCAGCTTATTGAGGCACAAATTTTCAAGATTTGCCACATGCTCATGGCTAGGGCAGGCAGATATGTTGGGATTACTTGAGCCATTTGATAAGTAAGATGATGCAAAACTCAAGGAAGATGATACTTCGTTTGCATTATCTATCACTAATTGATTACAATTCAGCCCAACAAATTCCTATCCTGATGAATCAGATTCTTACAAAACCAGAACCAGGATACTTTACAGGTTAAAGCAACTCAAATGCATAAAATCCATAAAGACAATGTTTTATTGTCAAGCGGAACAAAACTAAATATCAAGTACAAGGCAAGCAATTAAACTCAGATTCACAGAAGAAAAAAGTCTGGCATCTTTGTGTAACAGTGCTGCATCAAACCTACTCTAAAGTAAGGAATGCAGATCAATTTACAAAATTATGATCAAAATCTCCAATATAAAGCAAGGAAGTAACTTCTGAACGAGATATTGCTGTTATTCTAGCAAAAGGACTCAAAGGTTTAATGATAGAGCCTCAACCTGTGGAGAGCTCTTATTGCAACAACCTCAAAACTGAATTGACTAGGGGAACCACAACAACGATCAATGACCCCGAGATCCATTAAACTCAAGTCGAAAATGGACTAAAATATCTAAAAGCAAGTCATTTCGTGGATGATTTATTAAGAATTATAGGAGTGGATTGAAGAGGGCCATCATTGTTCATTGAGCGTACCTTGGTGCTTCCGATGAGAGAAACGCCAGCCAGCACGGAAGTCCCAGAGAGAAGAATTTAGGATGAGAAATGTCCAAATAGCTTTTCCCTACAAATATGAAGAATCGCATCAACTGAATAGTCAAAATCCTTCAACGATACAGAAGAAAAAAAACCCAGCTTATCCCTCAAAGGATTTTCATTTAATCTACCCAAAACATTTCAAAGAAACCAACCAAAATCGCACAAGAACAAAAAGGACTCACCGATTGAGGATTGAGGAAAGATTTGAGCCAGCGAACACCGAGCGGAGGGCGAGCTTGGAGCCAGCGAAGGAGAGACTGGACCCAGCGGACACCGAGCGGAGGGTGAGCTTCAACGGCTACTGTTCAAGGTGCTCTCATAGTCATGGCCGCCATGGAAGATTGGTGTTCTTTGCACTGTCGAGTTCGAGATCGAGTTCAGGGGAAGAGTTTTGAGAATAGGAAATAAGAAACAAAAAATAAAAAACATGTTAAAGTTGTTTTCTGTTTTTAAAAACAAATTTCTGTTTTTTTGTTTTTCAGAATAAATTGGGTCAAAATAAATTATCAAACATGTTTTTTGTTTTTTTGTTTTTAAAAACATAAAAACTGTTCTGAAAACAGGTAATCAAATAGACCCGTAATCACCAAAAAATCCCAATAATAAGTGAATAGCATGAACCTGTTATCATTTACTGCTCCGAAACTTGTTATTGCATATTATTCAATAGTTGAAACATTTTTTGGTAACTACATTCTTTCTCTAGGGCCTTAAAATAATTCCGCCCTGAATTAATTATCTCATCACTCCTGTCTGAAGTTGTTGTGATTTTGTTGAAGAGAAAATCAATTAGTAAAATCATTGATATTGTTAATATTTTTGTTAGTTTCATACAATGCTGCACTTTTTGTTCCGCTTGACAAGTGATCCAAGATTTTTTTTTTTCAAATTTTGGAAACATGCAGGATTTGCTGGTGTCTCAAGCAAGCTAAACCATTGTATTTTAATTCTCTTGGGAAATCCAAGAATCAGCACTAACTGTTAGATATGGAGGATTGAAAGATAAACTAAGTGAACTCAATTGATGCTTATTTTTGTAGCTAAGTGAACTCAATTGATGCTTATTTCTGTAGCTCACACATGATTTATAGAAAAGATTAGTTTAGTGATCAAGTTTGATCCGCAGATTTGTATGGGTGAGCCATTTCCATTTGATTATCTTGATACGTGAATGGGAAAACACGAAATAGGTAGGAATTAGTAGAGTTCTAAATATAGTTTACATAGAAGTATCAAATAGTCACTATTTGCTGGTTTGTAATGTGTTTCTGTGATAACGTTCATCACAATTCTAAAGAAAGGCTCATAGATGGGTAGATGACAACCTAATATTAAATCATGCTCTCAGTGATGGGATTAGACAAATACACAACTTTATAATGCATGATTGTATCATAATATTCGATTTCATGTTAAGAAATGCTAACTATTGTTATTTTTTAGCCAGCCGTTGTAATCAAATGAATATTGAATCTGTCATTATGAATATTTTCCTTTATTAAAAAAAAAACACCACTGCTCCCATTTCAGTTAGTAATCAAATTTTAACCCCACCTGTTAAACTTATATTACAACCAACTTTCATTTATGTACTAATTTGTTTATCGTGGATGTTACAAGTTGGATCATATTCTTCACTTTCGGTTCTCTTTTTTATTATTAATAATAAAAAAGGCCTGAATTTGAAGGTTTGACTTTTCTATGTCTAACAATTCAATATGATGTTTTTGGATTTGAGAAGCTTGCATTTTGATAGTAACTGACCCTTCACTCATCAACACTAGGCATATGTAGTTGCAATATACTACCTCGTCCAATCTTAAATATAAAGGATAGTTTATAAGTGAATTTTGATCAAGAATATAAAACTTTTTTATTTTATTTTATCTCTTTATCATTTTTCTCCCAATTAATTTATTTGGCTTATAAATTAATATATAATAATATAATAATACATATGAATATTTCAAAAACTTCATATAACATATGCCATAATTAAGAAAATTATTTAGTTTTCTTAATCTCTCCAAATTAGTCAGCTTTCATTTTTTTGTAGACCTAGGGTATCCACCGCCGATAATAGTAATTGATCCCCTCACACTGTAGACTTCCTGAAAAGGCTTTAGTGCTGACCATAAGACCCTCTCTATACACATCGTCAAGGATCAAACCCGTAATTAGATACTTAAGGAACACAGAAAAGTGGCAAATGTGACCGAAGGTAGGATGTGTGTGCGTGTTAGTTAAAAACAGTATAGGTGTTGGCCCAACAAGGTGGATTGGGGGAGCGCGGGTTAATGCAAATCATGGACAGACTCCTTGTTCTTGTTTCTTTTCCTTTGGGCCCTCACCATTCAAAACTCCTTTGGGGAATTTCTTCAAGATCCCACACACCGTGAAAATCATCAAAATTATTATGGAGTCTCATGGATCTTAATTATAAATAAGTTTTAGTGTACATTTATCAAAGTAACTTTATTTAAAAAAAAAAAAAAAGGAAAAGATACTTCCCCGATAGTGGAAAACATAAAATTAAGAGTCACATTCAAGCTAGCATCTAGATTAAACCAGTATAAAGCAAAGCAAGCCAATCATGGAACAAGACCTCAACTTCAATCCAAGCCAAAACGTAGATGCTGCCACCATGCTTAATCAAACTAAGAAAACTTCTGATATGGATATCAAACTCAGAAAGGCATCTCCATACACTAATAATGTTCAAGCATTCAGATCTTACCTTCTTGAATGAAAAAAGGCATCATAATTCAAGAACTTCAAAACTCTGAGAAGACATCTATTCACCAACTGGAACCTTTCAATCCAAATTGAACGGATTTTCAAACACACTCACTCAGCAAGAGCTCACAAGGCAGCTAGCAGCTGGCATCATCTAATCCTCCAGTCCATACCTTAAACTCCAGTTGGCTTTTCTCAAAAATAAATAAATAAATAAAAAGGATGAGAATGGCAGAGAGAAATACCAGTAAACCCAGCCCCCACTTACCCAACAACAGCTTGAAGAGTCCAATATAAGAACTGACCGCAAATGATAACAGAGGTGATGGTGTATGAGAATGCCAACGACATGGACACCTCCATAGATTATATGAAATACTCGAGCTTATCAATTACTAAGTTTTCTACACAGAAGTTCCACTGGATACCTGTTCACATGCATTATCGTTGGAAATATCTTGCTCATGCTTTGATAATTGATGATTCAGAATTTTACATTTAAATTTGTGATCCAGAATAGTCCAAGTATTACCTGTTTTATGGAAGCAATTAACACAATATATCTGATAACCTGTTTTAAACAAAATCTAGGTAAATTTCAACTGAGTATTCAAGTCCATCCATCACCGTTGGATGTATCTGCTTTCTTAGAGTACTTCATCCATTTCTGCTTGTTCTTCTCTAATGCATTCCGGTTTTGAGAAAATCTTGTAAGCCCCTCTCTCAATGCTCCTAGATTTACCCCATTTCCAACCAAAGTGCTTGTTACTCCCATTTTTGAGACCTGAAATTGGCATTTCCAGCTATTAAACATGTAATATATATGCATAGGACTCTTTCCACCCAAAGAAGATGAGCAAACAGCAATTCTACAATGTAACCATTACTGGATACATTGGAAACGTGATAGCAAATATTGCACAAAAATGAAAAATGAAGGAATTCTTTTTACCGCTTGGATGTTCCTGTTCTCATCATCAAAGAATAGCATAGAATTAAATGGAACCCCAGTCCTTGAATGAATTCTTTGAAAATGGTCTGTTTTGTGTGTCCAACTCGAAAATATTTCCTAATCAATGGAAGGAAAAGACAAATTAAAATTGATAAGACACAGATATGTGATTACAACCATTTACAGATTCCATTTTTTTCAGGAAACAACTTTTTATTTTCCCCCCTTCTTTTTGGGTGTTTAGACGTATACTCTAGAAGGTTAGGGAAGACAAAAAGACTTGCAACCACAACCTTTAGAATTTTTTTTTCCAGCTTAGCACTAATCTCCTACAGCAGAAGCCAGTGCTCAACTCTATTTTTTTCTCAGGGCATCAAATATGATGATATATCAACAAACAGAACAAGGAAAAGAAAGATTAGAGTATGATTCAATGAACAAACCTGAGCAGAAAACATTGACTTGATGCTCAATTTATCAAGAAATGTTCTGGCTATATCGGCAGTAGGTGATCTAGAAGCAATGGCAACATCAATCCCTTTGTCTTTGAGTGCATATAGGATTCCTTTGGCATGAGGGTACAAAGATGGCATTTCATGCTTGGATCGGCACTCGCTGAAATTTGGCTTGACATAAGTGACTAAATTATAAATTAACATTTGAAAACTTTTGCAGGAGAACCATCTTGAGTTATTCGGATCTGGAAGTTCATTTTTACACATTCTAGATAACATAATGGCTTGGCTTTAAATTGTTAGCCTTTGTGGTTTGTTACGTTCAACCCTTGACCTCTACATGATACATTTTGTACAAAGTTGATGAGAATAAAAAATGTAAATGTTTAAAAGATGAGAAACTCAAAATGCTCTCAAGCTATTTCTGGGGCAAACAAACAAACAAACGAAATTGTCCAAAATATAATTTTGAAGGAAACATTCTGATTTTCAAATGTCAACTTAGCCTCAACAACTTTTATCGGCTCAAGAAAAAAAAGTGTCTCACTTCAGACATTGTACAACCGTATGAGGTATAAATGAAACAACGAAATCTTGATCAATTATCAATATGACTATTTATGTTAAAAATAGATGAGACACCATAAATCATTTGAGTTATATAAGAAGAAGCCTCAAGGCCACATCAAAATGATTACCTGCAAATAATCCAAGAATAAAATTTTATTGGATCATGGATTCTGTCACCAGGCAACGTTGAGCTTGTTCAGTGGCCACATATACAAAATTAAGACAGAGAAACCATTAAGCATCCAAAGAATATGACAGTTCAACTCGGTTTGCAAGGAAATTCAATCATATCCTGTGATGAAGTAATGGCAAATAATCCACATAAGCTTGTCCTCTTAGTTCATATAAGAACTAAGAAACTAAACTAAAACTCCTCAATCTACACCATTGATGAAGCATTTTTCCTGGAAGTACCACACAGAAGTTTCTCTCTAAAACGAAAATCTATATCCCAGGACAAAAAGAAACAAAAAAGAAAAGTAATACCAGATTCAACCAAACAAATAAAAAAAGGAAAAAAGGAAAAGAAAAAACAAAAATGGCCGGTTTTAAGTACAAATTCAAAACAAGACTAAATAAAATCAATGCCAATGAAGAGATGAATAATATTTTAAACGAAGCTAGGTTGATTTTAGAGAAAGAAGAGAAAAGGGAGGAGTACCAGTAGAAAGGCCAGAGAGTGTAATCGAGGTCGAAAACGACAAGTCGTGGGAGAGCTTGAAAGACTCCGATTATCTGAAGTGCCTCCGCCTTCACCTTCTCGTCTCCCATCTCTCTGCCTCTGCAACCCCTCCTCAGCTATTGAATTCCGATGGTCGCCGAATATTCTCGCACGAGCTTGGGTGCAATATTCAAAATAATAATATTTTAGTTAAAGGGGCAGCCCTTCGGTGGCAATTTTTAGCCGAAGTGTCGCGGCTAATTTTGCCCGGCAGCTTTAAATATTACTTTAAAAAAAATATAGATAACTTTTTTTTTGCCTGCAAAAAAAAAAAAAAAGATAACACATTGATTTTTGGAAAAATGCTGCAAACATTTGGAAATGACAAATAAGTTTTTTTGTCAAAAAATGATTAGGAAATGTCAAAACGTGATAAGGAATTCCCAACTTCTGGATTTGTGAAATCACCCATCTGTTATTTTCAAATGTTTGGAGCATTTTTCTGTCATTTTTCCTTGATTTTTTGAGATAAATTTACATATTAATAAAAATGACATAAATAATATATAGACTATTAGCTCAGTATATTTAATCAATTAACGGTTAAAATTAATTGACATAAAGATCAGGGCAAAATTACCCCCTTTTGACAGTTTCTGCCCCTAAAAAATTTTCGAGTAAAATTACCCTCGGAGAAAATTTCTAAAGCCCCTTAACCCTAATATTATGTGCACGCGCGTGTGTGTTTTTTTAACTATGGATAAACAGTTTAATCCCCCACTCAAATTTCATGCATAAAAGCCTTGAGCTTTCAAATTCAATAGCAAATTAATCTTTTTGTCCATATGGTTCTCACTCAGTGCGACTATCTCTACACTTTGACTAGGTGCAACTCGATCCATACAATATGACTCGGTTATAACTTAGTCCCTATAAAATCAAGATCAGGACTAAATTAGAAATGGATTAAAACTATAAGAACTGGGTTGCAACTAATATATCATCTTCAAGATTGGTGTTCTGACTAAAAAAAATTCAAATATTTTACTCAACTTGCCTTCCCACAAAGGAAGAATGCACACATCCTGACTATTCATCGTGCTTTTTCAATAATTAACTATAAAAACTCCTTCTTTTGTTTAAAAAAATAAAAGGAAAATTTCAGTCACCCACCCCCCAACCAAAAAAAGAGAAATTCATTTTAGTGAACCCAAAAAGTTTTGAAACTTCACTATATCTTGGGTCAAAATAAAATTAAGTTTCATCGATGAAAAAACAATGATGCCCTTGCTTTATTGTTTGAATCCCCTCTTTTGTTCTTGCAAATGCTCTTATTTGTCTTATGAATTCCTTTATTTATCTTATGAATGGTCAAAATGTTCTTGTTGATTCACTGGTTTCTATTGAATCTCTTTATTTGTCCTCTGAATAAATGCATTTATTTGTCTTGTGAATGTCTTTATTTGTCTTGTAAATGCTCTTATGAAAAAATAAAGTAAGGATATCATTGTCTTTTCATCCACAAAACTTAATTTCATTTTGGTCCAAAAGGTACAGTGAAATTTTGGATTTTTTTAGGGATTGACTGAAATAAAATTACTTCTATGGGACTCACTGAAATTTTCCATTAAAAAAATGTAAAATTTTCCATATAATAAAAATTGTTTGCAGAACATTGAAATAGGTAACTCCAAGCTGGGTGGTTATCTTCTACTTCTATCATATGAAAAAGTCTATTCAAATATCCTAAGGAAAATGAAATTGAGGTCCCAAGAACTAAAGAAAATACTAATAAAGCCCCTATAAAAAGAAATAACAACTCGTTAAGCGTGTTTTACAACTCAACATATTGTAAAAATGACTCAATGAGTTGTAGGGCTGAGCAAGGAACCCAAACCCGCAAGTTCACCCATAACCCAATCTAATTGGGCCAATTTGAGCCCGCCTAAAATAAACCCATGACGTCTTAAATGGGCGGGTTACGGGCACACCTTCGGGTTGCCCGTACCCGCCCATTTAATTTTTTTTATTAGCCTTACCTTGATTGTCCTCACTTAAATGGGCAGGCTATGGGCACACCTTCGGGCTGCCCGTACCCGCCCATTTAATTTTTTTTTATTAGCCTTACCTTGATTGTCCCTCCCTCATTTGGTCATTCCCTCACCAACTCAAAGTGAGATTTATTTCCCCTTATTTTGTTTTGTAGAGAAAGATTTAGCTTATGGAGCTACGGACCCTCCCTCAAGTGAATCTAAAGATGATGGTGAAAACTAAAGCATGAAGATTCAATGGAAAAATGTCATTTTGTTAATCTATGTAGTTGTAATGTGTTAATTTAAAAGTTAAAGTTTGTTTAAATTTAGGTTCTTTTGTGTAAATTGTGATTATTGAACTTTGAAGATTCAGATTTCAGTATTTAAATTGATTGCTTGATGAATTTGGATTGCAGGATTGATGCTTATGTGAATATGTATTTTTTTTTTCCAAAAAAATAAACAAGTCCAATATAAATGGGTTCCGGGTAACCCGGTTAACCCGCCCATTTATTGGCTAGCCCATTTAACACAAGTTAAATGGGTTGAGGTATTGGTATGGGCAAGCCCGTACCCATATAAAATTAAATGGGCGGGCTATGGTTTTAGACACGGGCTGCCCAACCCGCCCATTGCTCTCCCCTAACGAGTTGTTATTTCTTTTTGCAGGGATTTTATTGGTATTTTTTCGGTCTCTGGGACCTCACTGTCATTCTGCAAATATACCATCATCTCAAACTAAAAGGTCTTAGGCTCTGTTTGGTTGCTTCAATGGAAATGGAAAAGGATTCCTTTATATACAAATCCAGGTATGCAACATCTGTTATTTTCATGGCCTCATTACCTGACATTAGCTATGCGCTTTTTTCTATTAATTTTTAGCCAGACATTTGTCATACCAACAAATGATTGGTGGGGATGATAAGTGGTCATGAACTCTCTAAGAATAATAACACAAGTTTGAATCCTATAAAGCATACTTGTCAGTAGAGGAGATAACCCGTTAGATGACATACTCTCTCTCTCTGAACCTTGATTAACCAGTTGCTCGAATACCTGACCTATATTGAAGAAGGTCAAGGTGAAAAAAGGCGCTTGATACCAAAAAATAATTACATTTACCATTGAAAAAGTTACTTTTCATTTCAGTCCATTTTCCATTCCATTATGTGTACCAAATAAGGCCTTCATGCTTAAGTATTATGTCAAATGAGTCGAATCTTTACTAGAGTCCAATAAGGGAAATTAATTACCACTTACACCTCTGTTTTTGGCTCCAAACTCCCGCCAAACTGTAAATGGACTATAAATAATTTCGGTTAAGGTGTAACTTTATTTCGGAAGTTTTCGCTGAGGAGCAATATTACCCCAGAAGTTTTTTTAGGTTCAATGTTACCCCAAAAGTGTTAAAATAAAGCAATAGTATCCATTTTCGTGAAAAAATTGATGGTCAACATGATTTTTATAATGCCCAACGTTAGTTTTTTAACGAAATAGGGCAACAGTATTACAATTTGAAACTTTCAAAGTGACATTGAACATGAAAAAACTTTCAGGACAACATTGTATTATAGCAAAAAACTTCTAGGGATAGATTTGCACCTTAACCCAATAAGTTTTCTTCAATGCAAAGCACTCAACAATGCCATTACGGTTATTTAATTAAAATCATATGTTTCCGTTGATTTATTCCATCTTTGCAACTTCTACGGGATGTAGTGCATGCATGCAATTTTTGTACTTAGATTAGGAAACCAGATAGGCATAATCATTACTACTAGGTTGAGGCTCTTGCATCACCTAAGTAAAAGAATGAATAACAAAAATGGGGCATAAAATGATCCTTGAGTAAAAAGAATGATCAGTATATGAGTTATTCACTTTCCACTAGAATATCTAAGAAAGAATCATGAAAATAATTTCGAAAATGAAGTTTTCTTTTTTGTAAACTTAGGCAAGTGTATTTGAACATTTTATTCAGCGGCAGCACTTGCAGCACTCAAGTCCACAGAAAGATCAACATCCTGAAACAAACAATACAGAAACTAATGTGAGCAAATGAGGGATTGCTTGTTAATAAATAATTTGCATCAAATTTTTCCGAGAAGGATAAAATACTATAGCATAACATGGTATGTGAAGGGTTATTAATTATTAGAAAAAGGATCTAAATTGACAACTTGCTTGTAAATAGACATAAACATGCCATTTTTCCGAAATGCGTATGAACATCAGGTACATCTTTGAATCAGAAATTATGCTGTATTTGCCCAAAAAAAATGGATAACAGTAAAATAAACAGAACAAAAAGGAAACCATTCCAACATTGCACAAAAAGTGTTTTTTAAAATCAAAAGGTAAGATTTACCAAAAGATGGTGCTAGACCATATTGAGAAATGATGTGATATGAGAGATAAGAGAGAAGAATTATAGGGATGATTCCAGAAGTGATTTGATGAAATGTGCAATTTCATTAGAATATCATACAATTGATAATTACCTTTCCAGTGATCTTCCTGTACAGTGCAAGCACATCTTTCACCGTGGACTCAAAGTGCGTAGTGGGGTCATAGCTCTACAAGCAATAAAATGTCAGTCAGTAAAACTGATTTTTTCAGATAAAATGAAAAGGTCCCCTCAGGTGGAATAAGAAAGATGGTAAAATCTCACATCCCTTGTGACGGGAAAAAACCAAAGACAAACATAACCCTACTCATTTGAAAATATGAAGTATGAAGTAGCTGCAGGTCTATACTAAAAGTACAAAAGGATATCTGGCTGTGTAGAGACTTGAACCATTTAACTCCAAAGCTAAACTTTTTTTAATCAAAGTGATCTTTAACATGGTATCCTAGTCCCACAAATCAAGAAGGCACATTTGTAATGGTATGGTATGCCATTTCTATACACACACACACACCCCCAATTCTAGTTTCCTTTCACAAGGGATAAGGAAAAGAAAGCAAGTGGAAAAAATAAAATGAAATAATTCAAAGAGATTATACTTACAGTAGAGATGAAGCAACCATCGGCTTCGCAATCATTCTCAGGTTCATATCTGTCATAAGTGTCATAGAATATCTCATCTACAGGTCCAAGCAGATCAATACCGGGCTTCAATTCCACCTCAGGTTGGTCAGTCTCTGCTTCTGCCGAGACAAAAGCAATATATTTTCCTTGTGCTGCAACGTTATGAGAATAAGAACAGCAAAAAAGATACCTGCAGTTACCATGGACACCAAGAATCAGTTCCTTAAAAGTTGGAATCATAAATTTACAACTAAAAGTTCATTATTCTACTTACATCAACTTTAAGATTTGTCATTCATAAGAAATTGAGAACATAATGCATCCCCATTCACATTTTAATTTTAGTAGTCTCACTGTCCCACTACTTCCCCTCATTGTCATTCTTTGGAGTTAGAGACAATTCCTTTATTACTTCATACCTAAGAAGGTCATTGTTTATGCTTTCATCATTTGTGATTTGCAAAATAAGAAATCAATGAAGGCTAGGGTTTGTCCTTACATATCTGATTTGCGACCAAGTTGTTTTTGCGGCAGAATGACCTGAGCTGAGTGAGAATCATTGGTATTTGGAATAGGATGACTCATAATACATATAGCACGTGCAACTTTTCCGACCTTTTTGACCTATCAGTCAATAAAATATTTGCAGGCGAAGAATAAACTCATTATCAGATATCAAGATTAATTATGTTACTTTGTCGTTTAAACCATGCTTTTCTAATAACTAAAACATGAGAGAAGCTAATAATCTAAATACCCTTAAGAAATCTAACTGGGTACCTTATCAGGTAGATACGAGGGATCACACACAACTTTCTTGCATTTGGCTGTTTCCCCTTCAGATGTCACACCGATGGCTTTCCCACTATCATCAAACTCAACCTACTCAGTAGAAAATAAATAGTGAAAAACTCAAAGAAAAAAATAAAAAATATTAGAAAAAGAAAAAAATAGGACATAAAGAACTTGGGAAGACAAAATGAACCTTAAGGTCTTGTTTGGTATGAGGGGAGGGGAGGTGAGTGAAAGTGAGCAGAGGGAAAAAAAATTTTTAGTTGAATTTTAAAAGAAATCAAAGAAGTGGGATTAAAAGTTTTTAATTTACTTTTTACTCTTTCATCTTACATCTTCTTTTTACTAAAATTTTGTAACCCCACTTCTCCAATCTCTTTAAATTCAACTCATAAGAATTTATACTCCGCTCCAAATCCCTCATAGCAAACAGACCCTAAATTAGTTGCAAATGACAAGATAGAGAAGAAATATCCTTACAATTCAATTTAATTTCTTAATACTAGTGATTCATCATTATGAATTTAAGCAGACAATTCATTATCATTATGAATTTGGGTATCAGATTCAAATGCTCTATAGATGGAAACCTAAAATTTTTGCATTGCTTTATAAGTTTTAGAAGTCAGATAGGCTAAGGATATATAAACTACATATTGACACAAGAATGTCACCATTTGTGTGTCAAAGAATCAGAGAGAGCAAGAGAGATAATAGGAAAATTCTTAATGCAATTTGCTTCATTAGTTCATTATTCAATAAAACACAAGAATGTTCTTGTTTTGTCCAGCAGAAGAAACCAAGTTAGAATGAGGGAATAAGTTATGACAAAGACGTAGTGGGAGTCAGAAAAATACGAACCATGAAAACTGTTGTGACTTATGGGCTAATTACCTTCCTTAGGACATATGAGGAAATCACTTTGAAAGTAAACCAGATAAAGTCTTTAATCCTTTTCTTTTCTTTTTTAGCCCCCATCATAAAACCCTTAAAAACCAAAAGGGCTTTTATAGTAGAAAAGCATCAACATGCAAGCTTTCACTACTTTTAGGAATTCAAACTATCTTCCAGAATACTGAAGCATGATAATGGACTTGCCTTGCATTTTGGTTTGTTGAGCATGTAAGTTCCGCCATATACTGCACTTAAACGTGCAAATGCCTGTTCGACATCAAAGAGATGAATGTTATGTCCAAATGTATAATAACTTAAAAGGATAGAGAACAAGGAAAACCTGAGGCAATTCTCCCAGCCCATATAATGGATATATGTAAGGTGAGCCTCCTTGAAAACGTGTCAGGGACTCTGCATAAAGCTAGATAAAATTGAAAGTAGTATTACTAGCTTATGTAGGTTACCAAGTAATTCTAACTACATAAACATCAATAGAATCAACCGAAAGGTATGAGTCAGAAGATCTCATGAAGAAAAGATAGAGAAAGCCTGAGGAATCAAGGTAATAACATTGGTTATATCCAACATTCATGGAATAAACTGGTCCACAAGAATATGTCAGTGCATAGAAAGAAACCAAAGGAAAATAATAAACTCACAATATTCTTCATAGTATCACAAGATAGAAAGAGAAAACATTATATGCCAAATGACTATATGGTCCATAACCTTGTGCTAAGGATATACATAAAGAATGATATAATGACCATTTTTTATGTTGAATTGTAGAAAAAGGAGAAAGCTTTATTGAAGTATTATCTGAATCTTCTTTTGTCAATGTTATCATACTCTACACATAAAATGTTGGGAATTCAGCTTTGGTACATGATTTTTTCACTTTCATTTTCAGGATGCTCCAGTGTTGTTGAGAAAAGTTTCATCATTAGCGTCTAGTGAGGACGACAACAAAAAAATAATACCTTTAACAGAGAACAAACTATTAGACTAGGTTTAATGGGCATAGTTATATTCATGGTCATCCATTAACAGACAATGAAGAAAAGCCTTGAAATTCCTAAACTTTTTAGTGGTTCCAGGATTTATATTATATTTTGTACTGCAACATTAAGGGGCCTCCACAAAGTCAAGGTCCAAGATCACTAAAAAAAAAATAGCTGTGTAGAGGGCCAATCATGAACCTAAACAAGATTACGTCCACACATGAGGGATGTGGGGATCTTGGAAAATATTTAATATAGAAAGATTGATTGATACCGTGTTTTATTAATCCAAATGTCTATGATTTATATGCTATTAATTTTTTATGTTTTGATCCTACTCTGGATAAGAGTGCACAATTTTGAGTGATTGCCTTTGAATTTTCTTGATATATAGGCGGCATAGAATAATGAATCTAAGTGAGGAATTTCTTTTGCATCATAACACCAAACAAGCATTGGAAGATAATTTGCATTGCTTATACCTTTACTCTTTCTACGAAGTCATTGGCTGGCTGATCCAAGTAGCTATCATCCCTATGAAGTGCCAATGCATGACCAATAAAATCAATTGTATCATCTTCCAACCCATATTTCCTGCATTTTGAAGAACCATTCAAAATTCTTAACATGACTTGAATCAAAGAATTACCCTCTATTCAAATAATTTCTAAATGAAAAAAATATTATCGCCTTCAACACCAAAGAGAGCCAAAACAACAGCCAACTACTCTAATGTTAAATTTGCCAAATATTTAGTGAAATGAAAATGCAAAAACTGTAAATCTAATGTTTGCATTTATATAATGTTTTCTTTGTTTGGTTGGTCCTGTATCATTCTATTCTTCTATAATGACTAATAAATTAAGAGAAAATTTTCAGTTCATGAAGAAATGAACATTTCCAAATCTAGTAAATGGTGCAACATCTTGTTGAGAGTTCTTTTAATGATAAAACTTTGTCAATGTTTTAAGTTGATGTGCATAGTCCAATGCTTACCAAAGAAGGCCAACATAAGTGAAGAAAAACACTTTTCTAACTAGGGAATTTTGAATTTAAAAGAAAAGAAATGGAAGTGTATGCATACGAAATCAGCTGCCTTGCTGTCACTTGGCTCAAATCTAGTCCTTCATGAGATTTTGGATCGCTGTCTTCATAGTCTTGTACATAAATGAAGAACTTTCGAGCACGGCGCTTCTCAAACAATCCCATCAATGGTGATTTCAGTGCTTCAACATCTGTGGCTGGGACTTTGTAAATCTAGAAGGTAAAGTATTCTGTCATAAGATTTTACTCTGAAATTCAGGACATTTGAAAAAATATAATATTTCCAATATGAAAAGTAAAAAACATGCATATTAGTCTAGAAAATGAGTTAGATAATGAATAATATACATACCTTTCCCTTATTATACACAAAACTGCCATCTACAGCTTTAAAATTCAAATGTTTTGTAACATCAGTGTGGATTAGCACACGAACCAAAAGTCCATTGGCCATCATGAACTACAAAAAGCAGCTAAAATATGATTCATATTATAGCAGAATGAATCTAAAAGGGAAAAAAATCATTTAGAAGCATGGAAATTGATACCTTAGGCATCATATCAACATTATACTCTTTATATGCGCCCAGATGCTCAGGTGGCTGGTCATCTCCTTTGAACCGCTTCCATAACTACAAAACAGAAAAAAGAAGAGATGGAAAGAGACAAAGAAGAAGAAAAATCGATGAGCAACTAGATAAATCCTATGCTTCTAAATAAATAAACATCATGGGACAAGAACCTGCTTAAGATTAAGTGATGTAGACTCTCCTCCATAGTAATCATTTCTGTCCATATGCAATACCTATTTCAAGTGGATGGACTTAAAGGTGATCATACAAATCACCGAAACTAATTGCAAGGGCATTTTAGGGAAATAATAGCAATTCAACATTTGTTTATAATCTTCTAGGCCACATCATATCATTAGAAACATCAGCTATCCCTCTAAGAAATAATTTTAGAAATATGGTTGAAAAGGGAGTTATGGTTGAAACTTGAAAGTGGATAGGCAAAAATAGATAAGGTAGAAAATGAGGATTGAAAACGATTATATGATAGTTAGATTAAATGATGATTGAAAATTTAAATAAAATACCTTTTCATGCTGTGGTGAATAAAAAGTGAAAATTCAATGATGATCATTTTTGTTTTACTATACCTGCACAACACCTCACTTGGATCCCATTAATTTCTTAAAAAATTTGACAATATCAATTTTTATAAGAGGAATACACATAATGTTTGGAACTCATTTACACTGTGAAATCCTCATCAATCTGAACGAATCTTGTATACAATGAGTCAATATGGTCTTTGTAAGAATTTTCAAGAATCCTAAACCCCAAATTCCACCAAATGGAACCTCTCAATTTGGTAACAACGAGCGTACGTAAACCTACTTGAACAATGAATCAAGAGTCCCACATACATTATATCTATATCTCTACAAAAATCGTCAGAGGAACATTAAAACTTCCCAGCCATCTCCATTTTTATGACCTATCTCCTACTAATTAAATGCATAATCCAACAAAACTCAAATTTAAAGCTTCAAATGAAGAACGAAAGTGAAAGAGTAGAAGAATCACTGACTTTGAGGCCATCAACAGAGAGAAGGCCACTGAGGATGCATTCCTTGAGCCCTGTGCCGAGGACGATCACATCATACTCTTCATCCATGGCGAATCAACTTCAAATGAATCAAGGAAATCGAAATGTGGAGAGAGAGAAAGAAAATAGAAGGAAATAGAATTGTTTAGACAGAGAGGTCTGAAAATGAGCGAGATTAGACATGGTCAATTTCGATTTTACCATTTTTGTTTGTATGAGCATTGGAGCAGGTCTTTCGCGGGAAGTAACGAGATTGGCGCTAACTATATAATTGCTCGCGTTAGAGCTTACACGCGCTCCATTTTTTTCCCCCAAATGTTCATTGTCATCGTCATCGTCATTGTCCATGCTTTAGAGGCCTAGAGAGTGATCCACGCGATTGGGTTGATGGAGATGGAGCATAATTAAACATTTCTTTGGTCAATACAAATCTTCTTGATTGTGAGAGAGGGAAGGCTTTCCAAACTAGGATTCATGGACGACTCCTCTAAAATTCAATTTACAAAGCACTTCTACCATATACGGTACAATAAAAACCTTAAACTGAATTAATTTTATTTTAAAATCTAATAACTTTCTAATTTTATCTATATTTAATATACATTAGGGAAAATTCCATATAAAGCTATTTAAAATAAGATAGTTTTAAATCAAGTTGGTAAATTCAATAAATCCTTAATTAAGTCATCAACCAAATTTAAGATTTTAAAATGTGGGTAAAATGGCTTTAATGTCATCTTCTCTCTTCTCTTTTTCATTAATTTATATTTATATTTTTTAATATATATATATATATATCAATATTAATATTTAATAAAACAAAATATGATTCATCCATAGTTTAAATATATTAAGTATCATGGTAAGAACAACAACTTACAATATTTTTAAGTAAGGAGTTTATTTTATTAACATGAAAAAATTTTTTCAATATATATATATATATGTCATTATAAAAAATATTTTTTAAATAAATATATTAATTATAAATGTTACTATATTTTTTCATATATAAAGTTTTTCTTGAAAACTTCTATATTTCAATAAACATTTTATGAAATTTTATGTGTATTTAATATTTTTATCTAAAATATCCTTAGAAGTTCATCAAAGTTTAACGCCTTTCTAATAGAAACAAATAATAAATATTAATAATTCATATTAAAGAATGAAAAAGTTAAAAAACTGAGATCTTTACTCAATTATTTTTTAAAAAACTCCCATTTATGTGTTAGGACAAATTATTTAGAGTTTGTTTAGATTAATGTTGGTAAAAATAGCTTTTATTTCAATTGATTTTTACAAACTGAAGTTTGGCAAGTGTTATCCTTTTCTTTTTCTTTTATCTCACTTGATAAAAAATAACTTCATTATTTTTTTAAGAAAAATCAAATTTTTTATTATATTTTTATATCTTTAATATCAATTGAATGATTTTTTGTTGGAAGAATAAAATTTTGTTAATACCAATTAATGATTTTTAGTTGGTATATATCATGGTTCCATTTTTTTGATCCTTTTAGAACATAAAAAAATCCTTTGATTTAGAAAAAATATATTTTATTTGATTATATATTAATGTTAATATATATAGCACAGTAAAGTCATATATCAATAAAATTCTTTTAAGAGTGAGAGATGAAAAGGGAGGACATTAAAGTTATTTTACTCATATTTTAAAATCCTAAATTGGGTTAATGACTCAATTAAATATTTGTTAAATTTACCAACCTAATTTAGAATTTTTCTATTTTAGGTAGCTTTATATGAGATTTTTCCTACATGTTATACTATGCAAGGAAAAAATCAACACAATAATAAATAATAGGTAAAATTAGACAGTCACATGAAAAATTGAATGAGATGACTTATAAATAAGATCAAAAAAAAATTTTCCTCTCTATCCTATAAATAGAAGTAGAGGAGTACTTTATATGAAATTTCTCGAGAAATTATATATTGTTAATTAATGTCAAAGAAACTTTGTGCGATTGACACACTAAGATTTTTTCCACCTCAATTGTCTGTCATCAAACCACATCAGTATAATTAACAATGTTAGTGTTGTATCATCATATTTAACACCATTAACTCTAGGTTTAAATCCTTTTCAAACTATTGATTAATGTTTTAAATGGAATGAAATTTGAGTTTCAAATGTACTATAGGCCAAAAAACCAAAATAAAAACAAACTGTATGGACTAACAATAAGATTAACTCATATCAAAATATTTGTCAAGTTCCAATAACCTACATCTAGATAATCTGATATATTTTCATTAAATTCAAGAATAAAAAAGAGTTTACTTAGAGAATAAAAAATAAATTAATTGTCACTCATTCTTTTTAATTATCATTGAAAAGATTTTTACTTAGCCCGCCTTAATTTTCCTGATCTTTCAGTGTTTGTTTGGTTTAGTAATAAGAGCTCAAAATAAGCCCGATCGAGCCAAAAAATACTTATGGGGCTCATTTATCTTGTTTGGGAATTTTTTCTATATCTCCAATTGACTGTGATTTTGATGTCAAGTGGTACATTTAACATAAGCAATCGGAGGATGGCTTATGTGTTGATCACACTCCAACAACAAGAAATTGTCTTATCTACCCTCGCGCTTCCTGCTCCTAAATTCTCAGCTCCCTGACCAAATATTTTTCCTCTTATTTCTTAACCAAGCTTCTCAAATATGTGTCTTCTATTCCTCCGTCACTGCTTCCACTCCAAAAATAAGACGTGCTTGACTCTTGTATTTGTGTCATTTGTTCCATTTCTAGGAGTAATGTTGCTTGGGATAACATTGCATCTTCCTCTCTTTTGCATGGTTGAAATCTATTTTTGGGGTTAAATTGAGTGGATTTCCATATTAGGCAAGCTTATACGTGGATTTTACACAGATTTTTTTTTTTTTTGGGCCTTGAGCTTGACTTGCTTTGATACTTCTGAACTTACCTTGTTTTTTGACTTCTTTGTAGAGTTTTTGGATCCTTTTAATGATTATATGAATTATTTCTATATAGCTGGACAGCTTCTTCTAAGCTTGTATACCTGAATTACTCAATCTGTTTATCTTTCTTATTGAGAATTTCTATAGCTTAGGCTTTTTTTCAATAGATAAATTGATTATGTAATCCGATGTCAGATTGTGTAATTAATTCAAAATAATTAACTATCATATTTATTAATTTGTTTTTCCTTTTAAATCTTATTTATTATTTATAAATTTGACCAAACATTTTGTTTTCATACCTATATTTATAAATTATTAATAGATTCATTCCTTATTTAAGATAAAATGTATTTATTTAATATTTATATGTGTACTTCACCTAAATTCTTAAATTATTTAGTGTAATAATTATGATTGTTACAGGCTGTAATAATTATAAAATGAAAATAATATTTGAATATTTATGTCATTCATTAAATTATATTTTATAATGTTTATTATTAAATATAATTATAAAAATATAAACAATTTTATTAAATTCATACCTTTTAAATTGTATATTCATAAGTGCTTTTAAGAAATGAAATACAAACATAATCAAAATTCTTAAAGTCACATGGACCCAAACAAAAATCATGATTAACTAATGACACTTTTTTTTTTTTTTTTTATAATAACAAGGGTTTCCCTTTTGAGGTTTAGAGGATAAATGGTTTTCACATCTCCTAACAAATGTGTTTCTTAACATTTGAATTTGTGTTCTCCTCTTTACGAATGTCAAGCTTCTTATCACCTCAACCAATAGTACTAATGACACTTTTTTTTAATATATTCAGCTAAAAAATATGTTTCTATATCTTTATTCAATGTGTTGCCAATTATATTTTTATTCAATAAAATGAAAATAGATTGCTGAACTCAATTAATATAACCTTTAAATTGAATGTATCTTTTATTAAAAAAAACCAATTTCTTTCTTAGAAGTTTTTTGTTAAAAAAAAAGTAAAAAAAAAGATAAAAGCTTAAAAATTAAAAATTAATTTAGGGTGTGTTTGGTTTGAGAGAAGGGGAGGGGAGGGGGTTAAATTACCTTTTTGGATTAAAGGTATATAAATTTTGGGAGGGAACCCAAAATTTAAAAGGAATGATAGGGTAAATTTTGGGCGGGAATTTAAAATTTAAAAGAATGAGGGGAGAATTGCCCAAAAATACCTTGGAGGCAAATTAATTGCTTATTGCTATCAAGCGTGCAAGCGATCCTCCGTGTGTGCAAGCGATCTTCTGTTTTGTGCAAATCATCTTTCGTGTGTGCAAAAATCTTCCATATAAATGTGTAAACAATCTTCCGTTGTATGTAAAATATCTTCCGTTATATGTAACAGATCTTTCATGGTAGTAATCAACAATTAATTTGCTTCCAAGGTATTTTTGGGCAATTCTTCCAAGAATGAGACGGTTAATTTTGGGTTTCTTTCGTCTAAAATTGTAATTTATCCCATTCCCCTCCCCTCAAACCAAACACACCCCTAAGTGTGTGTTTAATTTGTAAGTAGGGGAGGGGAGGGAGATGAGGGAAGGGGGTTAAATTATAATTTTAGATAAGAAAAACCTAAAATTTATCTTCTCATTCTTTTAAATTTTGAATTCCTGTCCAAAATTTACCTTTTTATTTTTTTTAAATTTTGGAAGACCCTTCTAAAATTTAAATATTTTCAACCAAAAAAAGATAATTTACCCATTCTTCTCCCCTCCCTCCCCTCCCCTACCCTCAAACCAAACACACCCTTAGGGTTTTGTTTGGGTTAAGGGGAGGGGATTGAGGGGGAAGGGAGAAGGATTTTACTCTCCTCCTCTTGATTGATAGGAAAAAGATTGTTGTTGCATCAAATATAAAATTCGTATTTCACAAATCAAATTATTATTAAAATTAAAAATATTTATTTTTTTTGCTCAGAAAATTAAAAATATTTATAACTACAATATTGGTAGAGACATCTTTTTTATGTGATCAAACCCACTACTAGTTGCCGCAAAGGACGTTAGCTACAAAAAAAAAAGGAGGTTTGACACCGGTGATGAAACTGATTAGTACTCCATCCTTTTTATCTTAAATATAAGATAGAATTGATTTTTTTTAGAAAAATTAAGAAAATTAAATAAGTTATTTAATTATATCATATATATTATATATTTTTAAATTATATATCATTTTATTAATCAAACTAATTAGTTTAAAAAAAATAAAAATAAAAATATTTTAAAATAATTTAATTAACTTCATTAATCTCTTAAAAAAATATTAACCCTGTCTTATATTTATTTCTACCGAAAAGGAAAAAAAAGGAAAGGAGGGGGGGAGTACATGTCTTGCCGCACATTCCCGCATTCTTCGCACCTGAAGAAGGAGTTGCCCGTTCCCAACCGCGCCTCTCTTTCAACAACAACGCTAGGGTGGCCGAGAGGGGAGAGCGGAGCACGGGGCGCCGGCGGCAAAAGCAGGGGCGTTGATAGTACCGCGAGATAGGGCTTCGGAGATATAAATACCGAGAGAGATTGTCTTCAGATTGAGTTCAGTTAGGCCTTGTTTGGTTGGAGGGGAGGGGATGAAAAATGACCCCCTCCCCTTGTTTGGTATAAAAAGTAGGAGGGGAGGGGCCAAAAAAAAAAGGTCCCAAATCCCTCCCACTCCCTCAAATTGGTTCCCTTCAAATTGGGGGGTTTTGGAGGGAGCCAAAAATTTAAGACCATTTTACCCCCATAAACTTTTCATAATTCCAATTATATCTGAGTCCTAAATATATCACTTCATCCTTTTCTGATTATTTACCTTAGCTTTCTCGCGTCTACCTCATTCTGAGTCTCGCGTCTCAGCTTTCTCGCGTCTCAGCTTGCTCGTGTCTCGCCTCAGCTCCGGTGGATCGTCTTCCTCAGTCGTCTCGCTCGACTGTGCGGCGCCGTCTAGCTCGGCCGTCTTCCTCGGCTCTCTCACGGCTTAGGTTTTTTTCTTCTTCTGATTTTTTTTTTTTTCTGATTTTTGCTGTCAGTTTCTTCAGGAATGTGGGTGTTTTTTTTTCTGATTTTTGCTGTCAATTTCTTCTGTAACGTGGGTGTTTCTTCAGGAATGTGGGTTTTTTTTTTTTTTCTGATTTTTGCTGTCAGTTTCGTCTTCCTCGGCTCTCCCAGCATTTGCTGATTTTGATTTGCTCTTAAAATTTTGATTTTGATTTGCTCTTAAAATTTTGATTTTGATTTGCTCTCACAAGAGCATAGAGCTTTCTTGTATATTGTCTCGCATAGCTTCATTTGATTTGCTCTTAACATTAACTTTAGCAATTGTCTCGCATAGCTTCATATGAAATATCAAATCATTAACTTTAGCAATTGTCTCGCATAGCTTCATATGAAATATCAACGTGCTATGTATTCATGACTTGCTACATATGGTTTTTAGCTATGTATTCATGACTTGCTATGGGTGGGTACTCAATTCCCCTTCCTCTCCTTTTGAATTGATCCTTGGTTATAAGATGTAAAGCAGGTAATATGTATAATGGATTTGAATATGTAATATGTTGGATCATTAATAGCTAAAGTCTTTATGTCATTATCAGCATTATCAATAATAACATATCATTCTTCTCTTACTCGCTCAATCTTCTTATATAAATACGAGACTTCTCTTTCTACCACCTGACTATAGTCTTTAGACACCCAAAAAAAAAGTCATCAAGAAACATCGACCTTGTGCTGCAACTTGCTAGGAAATTGTACGTTTGATTCTTTTCAATTATGTTTTTAATGATTTTCAAGAATATAAATCTTGAAATTTTGTTCTTAAGACATTGATTATCTTTGTTGTCAACGTTGATAGACTAGCGGCAGTATGCTTCTTCCATAGCGTTCAATACTTCCCTGAATGACTTGTTTGAAATATATATACCCCTCATTTGCTGCTATTATGAATGGTAGTTTAGCTGGCGTGGTAAGGAGACTTTTAACGCTTCTCTCCTCTGTATTGTTGCCGTGGTTTAGCTTCTGCTGCCCTGTTGCTTTGTCTGAATATTGTCACAGCTTTTGGTATCTGGGTTTTGCTCTTTGGTTGGTTAAGGTTTATTTTCGCGATTAGATGGTGTCTCAAATTTGCCTTAGAACATGAATGGTATACATGAATCCTATCCTTGAGGAGTATTTGCTGCTGCGGTGAGCTGGTGAATTTTGAAATTGAACAGACCTTGGGATAAAAGAAAGCTGGATTAAATTTTGTTATTTTTCTTATCTTAGTTTGATATAAGTATCCCGGCGTGAATTGCTGAGGTTTTTGATCTCGACCTGCCAAGGATTAAGAACTTAAAATCTGAGCGATGCTCTCTCTTGATACGTTCTGGGTCTTGGACGGGGTGTGGATTGGGTTTAGGGTATGGTGGCACCCATAGTCATTGGAGACGTAGGGCCCATGTCTATACTGGCTTAAAGAAATAGGGATGCTTCTCTGCTATATTCACAACAAATGAGTGTCCTTGTTATGAGATTAAGAGATTCCATCTTTTTTAAATGATATATGCTGGTTCCCATGTCAAATGGCTAGACACAGTTATGAGGGTATTGAAATTCACAACAAATGAGGGTCCTTGTTTTGCTGTGGAATTTCTGCAAACTCTTGTAGTGAATTTTTTTCAAACATTTTGCTGCACTTTCACATTGTTTTGGATGTGAAATCACTCAAATGATCATACTTTGCTTGTTCTGTTGTTTAGCTATTGTTAACCTATTTTGCTAATACAAATACTACACATGTGAGTGTTTTTTGTGGGAAAAAAAAATTTTGGTTTGTCTTGCATTCACTCATAGCTCACCAGTATAACTGCAATTTTGACCGATAACGCGAATATTATTGATTGTAAACTGTGTGCTTAGTTGGTTCTCATGGACAAAACAAGTGAAAATACATCAAAAGAAACTCTGCATGAATATGAAGTTACAGAAGACCAAACTTTTGAAGATTTAGGATTGGATGCACGCCTAGTTCGTGCCTTGCTCAAAAAGGGAGTCGAGAAACCAACTCCAATTCAACAGGTGGCCATTCCACTCATATTGGTGAGTCCGTCTACATTGCTTTTCTTTACTTTGAAGTTTGCTACAACTGCTTCTAAAATATAAATTCTGCTGTTTGGTTTAATGTCTGTGTTTTGTGACAGCTTAAATTTTTTAGTTAGTAGCTTCTTAATTGTATAGTTAATTCTTTCCAGGAAGGTAAGGATGTGGTTGCTCGAGCAAAGACAGGTTCTGGCAAGACATTTGCATACCTTCTTCCATTGCTGCAGAAATTGTTTACTAATAATGTTCAAAGAAAGAAGCTATCACCCAATGCATTCATTCTTTTGCCAACTCGAGAACTATGTCAACAGGTCTATAAACTTCTTTACAATTTCATTACTTGCTTCATGTTCTTCTCTCCTCTTCCATTTTGGGATCAGTCGATCAACTTTTGCTTGCATTTATATTATCAGGTATATGCAGAGGTTTCATCTCTCATTGAACTATGCAGAGTTCAATTGAAAGCTGTACAATTGACAAGCAATATGAAGGCTTCTGATCTGGTTGGTTTACTTTCTTTTCATTTGCTATCACTAAGCATTTGATTATGTGGTCAAAATATGCATCGATTTCTACTTTCTAGTGCCAATTTCTTAAAATTTCTGTTAGTAAATGCTAGTGGATGGTGACCTTTTTGCTCTAATTTGTTGCAGCGGACAGCAATGACTGGACCACCTGATGTTTTGATTTCCACACCTGCCTGTGTTGCTAAATGCTTGTCCACTGGCATACTTAAGTCAACATCCTTGAATGGTTCCCTTGATACTCTAGTTCTTGATGAGGTGAGTTCAAATATTAGTTGTTATTACTTTTGATTCTTGATTTAACTTTGCTTCCCTTTTTGGGATGATTAAACATATATCTGGTGTTAAATTATTTATGCACTGTGATTGACTCCTCTAATGTGATGTTTATCATGATAAGATGTGCTTTGGTACTCGCTATATTTTTTCAGATTGGAGGGTTTCTTCAAATTGATTTATTTATTTTATTTCACCAATATTATTTAAGAAACTACTGAGTAAAGTTCAAGTCTTCTTCACTTATTTTTGTACTTGGTCAATAATTTATTTTAATATGTTATCAGGCAGATCTTCTATTGTCATACGGCTATGAAAATGATATAAAAACCTTTTCAGCTCATGTACCCAGAAGTTGCCAGTGTCTTCTTATGTCTGCAACATCAAGGTGTGCTATTTTTTCTTACTATTCTCAATTGTCTAACTCAAATGCTTTATGGTGTCACAGGAATGTTACTTTCCTCAAAGACTTAAATTCCAGTATCTCTATTGGTTTTTCATCTTGTTTCTATAAATGACGAAATATGAAACTAAAAAACCCTGAAAATTACTTTCCTTTGTTCTTTTGAACAATTTGAAGATTGTGCATTTGCTATTAATGAAATTTGACTAAGTAAAATTGTAATGGAAGTTTCTGACTGTGACCATTGACAGACTGCAATGTTAAATCACTCTTAAATTGTATCATGACATTTTGTTTTGTTTTCTTAGTAATTATGAATTATGTATGCTTCGGCCTTCCTGATCTCAGTTTAATGTATTGTAATATGCAGTGCTGATGTTGACAAACTAAAGAAGTTGATTCTGCACAACCCCTTTATTTTGACTTTGCCTGAACTAGGAAACCAGAAGGATGAGATTATCCCTAAAAATGTTCAACAATTTTGGGTAAGATTTTCTATAGCATTTGGCCTTCTTGTCTTGATCTTGTGGAAAACCTAGCTTTTTGCTGCTTCTCAAAATATTTGATGTATTGTACCACCATTCTGCTTGAGATAACCATTTGCTCCATTCCTTGGGCTTTTCTCAACACATGCACCTTAAGTATGTCTCCAAACACCTATTGAGCACTTCAGACTGCCCATCTGTTTGAGGGTGATAAGCTGAAGATAACTTCTGTTCTATCCCAAAAACCCTTAGAAATTCTTTCTAGAAATTGCTTATGAAGATAGGGTCCCTATCACTAATAATTTCAGTAGGTGCCCCATGTAGTTTGTAAATCTAATCCAGAAAAATCTGAGCTAAAGAAGCTGCTGTATAGGGATGAGAAAGGCTCACAAAATGAGCATATTTACTTAGTCTATCAATTATAACCCAAATTACCTCTTTCCCATTGGATTTAGGGGGTCCCTCAATGAAATCCATAGTAATTGATTCCCATGTACGACTAGGGATAGGGAGAGGTTGCAATAGACCAGGGGAGGCAGTAGTCTCATACTTACATCTAGCACAAGTGTCACAATTCTTCACATAGGCTATAACATCATCTATCATCTTGCGCCACCAAAAGAGAGACTTGATCCTATGATATGTGGCTTGAATACCTGAGTGTCCTCCTTGAGGACTTGAGTGCAACCACTCTAAAATTTTGCTCTTTAGAGCTGAATCATGTCCCACTACAAGCTTACCCTTTCTTCTCAACAATCCATCACTCCAAGTAAAATGAGAAAGGGGTTCCTCGCTAGTTTGCACCTTAGGGAGTAGTTGTAGCAGGTACTCATCTGTCTCCCAACTTTGTTTAATATGCTGCAATAATTCAGGGGAGGAAGTGTCTAGGATCATTTGCATCAGCTGCAATTTAGGCATCCTGGAGAGTGCATCAGCAACTGAATTGTCTTGCCCCTTTTTATACTGAATTTCATAGTCAAACCCAACTAGTTTAGCCACCCATAGCATCTGAAATGAGGTCTTAAGCTGTTGTCCCAATAGGTATTTAAGACTCTACTGATCTGTTCGTATAATAAAGGGCTGCCTTTTCAAGTATTGATGCCAATGCAGAACTGCCAAAACCACAGCCATGAGCTCCTTCTCATAAACAGACAGCTGCTGGTGTTTAGGAGATAAGCCCTTGCTGAAATAGGCTAGAGGTCTTCCTTCTTGCATCAGAACAGCCCCAATTCCCATGCCACATGCGTCAGCCTCAACCACAAATTGTTTGGAAAAATCTGGGAGAGACAGAACTGGTGCTGAAGTGAGAGCCTTTTTGAGATTATTAAAGGCATCAATAGCTTCTTGAGTCCACACAAACCCATTTTTCTTAAGTAGAGCTGTAAGGGGCCTTGCTATAGTGCCGAAATCCTTAATAAAACGTCTATAGTAGCCAGCAAGTCCCAAAAAAGCCCTAAGTTGTTTAATGGTAGTGGGTAGAGGCCATTCAGCGACAGCTTGGATTTTAGTGAGGTCTGTAGACACTGTTCTAGCAGCAATGATGTGTCCCAAATATTCTACATTTGCTGCAGCAAAAATGCACTTGGACATCTTGACATAAAATTGGTTGTTTCTCAAAATATTAAGCACTTCCTCCAAGTGTGCAGCATGTTCAGCAAGAGTAGAACTATAGATTAAAATGTCATAAAAAAGACTAGGACAAACTTACGTAGATGCACCCTAAATAGGTCATTCATAGTTCCTTGAAAGGTGGCTGGCGCATTTGTCATGCCAAATGGCATTACTAGCCATTCATAATGTCCAAAGTGTGATTTAAAAGCTGTTTTGTGTATATCCTCAGGTTCCATTCTGATTTGGTGGTAGCCAGCCCTCAAATCCAGCTTAGTAAACCATCTGGCAGTCCCCAATTCCTCAAATAACTCCTCTATGAGTGGTATGAGGTATTGGTTCTTGATTGTAGCCTTGTTAAGCTCACGAAAGTCAATGCGCATTCTCCATGTGCCATCTTTTTTCTTAACTAGAACAATAGGAGCTGAAAAGGGGGAGAAGCTGGGTTGAATAACCCCAGCCTGCTGCAACTCCTCAATTAATTTCTCAATAACATCCCTTTGAGCTGCTGGGTAATGATAAGGTTTTAAGCTGATAGGATTTGTACCCTTTTTAAGTACTATAGGGTGATTATGGCCTTCTCTAAATGGTGGAAGACCTTTAGGTTCCTCAAAAAGATCTTTGAACTTGCTCAGAATCCACTGGATATCCCCTGGTATGTTGCTGGCAGTTTCAGAAATAGAATGGCAAAAAGTACCTTCAGGTTGCTTGTGCACTAACCGAAGGAGAAATATTTGATCATGCTGAATAGAGTGAATTTTTGGTTTATTGGGTTGTGCTAGCTGCCAAGAATTTGGAGAAACAGCCTGCAATTTCCTAAGATCGCCCTTATACCAGAAATACATGGATAAGGAATCATAATCCCAAAAGGCGTTTTTAATGCTTTTCAGCCATTGCAATCCTAGTACAATATCATAGGTGTTCAATTCTAGGATTCTGAGATCAACCTGAAACTCCAGCCCTTGCATCTTCCATTTAAACCCTTTCCAGACCCCATGTACCTTTAATTTTCTGCCTCCAGCTACTTCCACTGAAGGGAGGTCTGAATTCTCACCTTTCCAACCAAGTTTCTTTGCCAACTTGAAGTTTAGGAAGTCATGGGTACTGCCACTGTCAATAAGGAGCTGAATTAGCTGTTTCCCAACTTGTCCCTGCACTCTCATAGATGTAGCTCTGTCAGCCCCTTCAATAGCGTGTAGAGCTATGCTGGGTTGAAATTCCTTTATATCTTGATCAGTAAGATAGCCCCCTTGCTGATCTTCTTCACTGTCTTGATCATTATCAATGTAGTGCAACTGACTTTTCTGCCTTTGAGTGCACTTGTGATCACGTGAGAAGGGACCATGGCAATAAAAACATAGGTTTTTTAACTTGTGTTCAGTTTCCTCTTCTGGTGTGAGGGGTTTGAAGGTGCGGTTGGGGTTCTTGGGAACCAATGCTAGGGTCTTTGAATCATTCTTGGGAGTATAGTCATTTGTGGAGGGTTTATTTGTGACTAATGCAGCACGGTATGATGCTGTATTGGTAGAACGATTGAGGTTGGTTGCATAAGAAGCAAAACCAGCATTTCTTGATTCTCTATTGCTGAGATTCTTGAAAGTATTACTATCAGAAACCTTAGGATTCTGATTTTCAAAAATGATCTCTTGCATTTCTTGGGTTCAAGATTCTGACCGGCCCAACTAATTCTTTCTTCAATGATGAAATATAGATGTCCACAAGGTAATCTTCAGGCAGATCCAATTTGGCAGAAAGAAAATCGAAAGAGGCATTGAAATCAGATAAAGAACCTGTTTGGCGCAAATGGGTCAGATCACTCATTGGGGTTTCAAATGGAGGACCAAAAGTATCTTGCAGCAAAACTGCATACTCATCCCAAGAAGGTAACCGGTTCCTCAGCCGGCGCTCCAAGGCCCTATGCCATTGGAAAGATTTGTCATCAAGGTGCAAAGAGGCCATTTTCACCTTGCTTTCTTCCGGAGTCTCATCCAAATTAAAATAGCATTCACATTTCAGCAAATAAGTCAGAATATCCTCACCATTATATCTAGGGAAGTCCATTTTGGTGAACTGAGTAGGTTTGTGATAATGCTGACCATTGCCTCTTCTATCGTGATTCCGGTTAGGAGGCAATCTTTCCCCATTCATAAGGTCATTCTGGTTCATCAAAACTCCTTCTTGAACATCATGGTGTAAGGCTTCCATGGAGGCAGTGAATCCGGCTGTGAGTTCTTGAATGCTGGCAATAACCGCTGCCATTTGTTGCTCCAGGGTGTGAATTCGTTGATCCTGCATTCTGTTTTTGTTTCTTTCTTGATTCTCTGCCAAGAGTATGGCAGAGAATCTTTATCTCTGGTACCACTATTGTGGTTCTGTAATTGTTGACAGAACCGTGTAGAAGAAATAGGAAATATAGGTAGAAAGAGAAGGGAAGAAGAGAGACAAGAGGAGAGAATCTAGACAGAAGGGAGAGAGAGAACTGAGAGAGAGAAGAGAAGAGAGACACAAGAATTCTGAATATTCTCTGATTTGGATTAATCACGAAGCACACACTTTACAATGAGGATCCTCTAGGCTTATATAGACAACCTAGATAGCCAATGCCGCCTTATTCCCTAATGAGAGGCGCATAAGCCTATTGCCTATTTCATTAATGGCAATTTTGTAATTAACCTCTAATTCTAATTAAATCCCTAACTAAACTAAATCCCTAACTATATATTTGGGGATTAGGGATTTACATTACAAATTCATATCAGATTTTTTGATATTCATATCTGTTTAATCTTAAGTGAAGATTTTATTTGCTGTTTCTGCATATGGTGATATTCACCCTTGATGATATATTAAGCTACTATTTTGTATTGCTGATTCTTCAAACCTTTTATTACCATAAATTCTTGTTTACATACTTCTTGGATTTATGCTTGTTGACCAAGATCAGACAATATTTTTTTTACTTAAACAGCCTTTAGTTTCTCTAAACAAGCATTATGTCTCAGATCTCAAGCCCTGCCGGTGATAAGCTGCTTTATATCCTTGCCTTGTTGAAGTTAGAGTTGGTCCAAAAGAAAGTTCTAATATTTACCAATAGCATAGACATGAGTTTCAAATTGAAACTCTTCTTGGAAAAGGTATGATGGCTTCTTTTCATGTACCTAGTAAATTTATTTACTTTATATTACGAATTAACCCATGCAATGGCTAACAGGCATGATTCTTTTTCTGTCTGTCTTGTGTTCCAAATATCCTTAGAGCATCTAGAAGATGCTTGTCATTTTACTCAGCTTTCTTTACATTTCTGCTGTTGCTTGTTAAATTCATGCTCACTGTTGTGCGGTTATTGTATTATTCGTTTTTGGTTTCCATCCTCTCTTATTTTTCCTTTCTACTTCTTCCTAGTTTGGAATCAAGTCTGCTGTTTTAAATGCTGAGTTGCCACAGAATTCCCGTCTCCATATTCTCGAGGTTCGTAATAAGATTATAAGATCGAATTCATATTTGCCCACTTGTTCAATGGCTGTTATTATTCTTCTTTTAAATAGTTAAAACACTCAGGCATTGTTCTGTAGTGGGCTATATTATTATTGTTTATGGCTCTGTATTGTCTCGCCTTTTTTTAATAAATCTGGCTTTATCCAGGAATTCAATGCTGGCCTCTTCGATTATCTTATTGCAACTGATGACAGCCACTTAAAGGAGAAGGATGAAGCAACTAAAGAAAATAATGGTGAGTTGCGGCGGTGCAAAAAACTTGTCAAGCAAAAATTAGATTCTGAATTTGGAGTTGTGAGGGGAATCGACTTTAAAAATGTTTACACGGTATGCAAGTTATCTTTCCTGTGTTTGCCTGTGTCAGTGTTTGTTATTCACTTATTGAAACGCTTCCATTAGTTATTACTCAAGAATATGCTGTTGAAGTAAGAATTTTTTCTGATTGTGATTTTTGGATTCCTTTTATATCTGCTTTTCTTTTGGAAACTGCCATCATTCCATGTTTGTCTGTCATTCAGTTAATGATTATTGTTGTCTGTTAACAGGTTATAAACTTTGAAATGCCCCAAAGTGTTGCAGGATATGTCCATAGAATAGGACGTACTGGAAGAGCATACAATTCTGGTTCTTCTGTAACTTTGGTGAGTTTCAGACAAGCAAAATCTTCCAACCTGTGAGGGAATTTTAGATTTCGTATTAGATTTGGCGTCATAGTCTCTGTTTTGGTCTCTATCAATGCACGGGACATCCAGTATAGTTGTGACCTGGGAAATGCTGGGTCATGATTAAGACTGTATACTGGTGATAAAAGGGTTCATGACTGTCTTGTCAATCTAATTTTTCATGTCTTTACAGGTTTCTACTGATGAGATGGAAACTTTAGATGAAATAAGATCTTTTATTGGGGTTGATGAAAACAATGGTTCAAACACAATTGCTGAATTTCCATTGCTTACTAAGAATGCTGTGGAATCTTTACGCTATCGGGCTGAGGTGAATTATCACCTACCTTTTTCCTTGCTGACATCTGTCATGACTTTTTATGGCATTTTTTCTTGGTATTAAATTTGAGAATATTCCTTGTTTTAGTATCACTCTTTGATTGAGATACTTCTACTTTTAACAATTTGTTTGAAATTTGAGCATTTTTTCTTACACGTGTTGTCAACTTTAAAAAATATAGAGAGCTGTATATTTCACAAGCAGTGTATCTTATACTGAGTTCTATGTAAATAAATAGAACCTACTCCAGGTGCTTTTATAGTTTGTCACCAACAGTGTCACAAATTTTAATTTTGAAATATGAAGTCATGTATGTCATTTTTACATGTTGACCATATTAAGAAGCTGTATTGAATATCCTCTACCATGAAGGTTAATTCTTTGTGATAAGCTGTATTGAATAGTTCTTGCCTCATCTGCCTGGCCTATTCGCTGATACTGGGAGGAGATGAATTGGGGCTAAATGTTTGCTTTAGGTAGTGAACAATAATAATGTGTGGATTTCCTTTGCAGGATGTTGCAAAGAGTGTTACAAGAGTTGCAGTTCGTGAATCACGAGCCCAGGATTTGAGGAACGAAATTTTAAACTCTGAAAAGTGAGTTCTTAACTAATACTACCTCTGATCCTTAATACAAGATCCGCTACATTTGTTTCCTTCCTAATATTTTCCTAGATATCTCCCATGGTCTATGCTGTAGGTTGAAGGCACACTTTGAATCTAATCCAAGGGACTTAGGTAATGCAATTAGTTGATTGAAGTGCAAAAAACTTGATTTGTTCATGCTTGGAGAAGTAATGAAATATTCACAATGTATTTGTGCAGATCTATTGAAGCATGATAAAGTTTTGAGTAAAAATGCCCCTCCTGCTCACCTACGTGATGTGCCGGAGTATTTAGTAGACAAAACAACCAAAGAGGCAAGGGAAATGGTCAAGCTTGCAAGGGATGCAATGGGAAATAATAGTCGATCACGGGGATCCAAAAGGAAAAAGCTCAGAAAAGGTGGAGACCCTTTGAAGGCTATATCTGCCAAGGTAGTTATTTTACCTTTCTTTTTGTTTTGGTCATGAGTTTTAATTTCTTCTTGAACAGTCAACCCTGTTTGGTAGCCATGAAGGGATTTGAATTTTGCATCTGCAAAATTTTTTTTTGTTTTATTTTAGAGAAGATTGGTGAAAAGTCTCTATTTGGAAATTTTATTGGCTAGAAGGACCTGAAATATGGAAGAGACAAAAAGTCCTGAAAACTGATACTTTCTTTGTATTACAATATATAATGTCGATTTCAAGTCTTTCTAGTCAACAAAACTTTTAAACAGGTAGTTTTTACCAGTTTTCCCTTTATTTTGCATGTACCAAATTTGAGGGAGTAAAAAGAAATGCTGCTTCCATAGTTTGTTGACTGATTTTGATGAAATTTGGACCCAGGGGCAGAAAAGACCACACAAAGGGGATGTACATAAACGCAGGAAGAAAAATGAACTTTGATCAATATAGTTTTCTTCATCCGGGTCAAGCTTGGGAGGATCCAAAATTTTGTTCACTCCAAATGAGTTACATTGAAATAGACTTGTGATTGCTATTTTTGTAGGGAATTTAGGTGTTTGTCATAGTCTAGCTCTGCATAGTTGATAGGTGCTTGTGGAGAATATATTGGCAATTTTTTAAATTATGTTTTTCTTTTTCTCGCAAATCTATTATTGTCATTTGGAAGCTAATACTTTATTTAGTTAGAGGTTTTCCTCACTTGTCCTTAATGTAATGAAATTAAGTTCATTTGATACATAAAACCAAGTAGAAATAGAAGTTAAATTTATGTTGTTTAACAGTACTAGTGTAATTTATTTCTCTTACAACAGTTCTTCTATTAGACTTGCAAATATTTCGAAGCATTATCTTTCTTAATCCCCCAAGTCTGTCGCAAAGTTTGAGGGAACAAATGTTGTGTTATCCCTTTTTTTTTTTTTGTTGGAATAAAAAGAGTAAAATGGGAAAATTTCTCCTTCACCCTATCCCTCCTCACCAAAATAGAGAAATTTAGAGGGATAACTAGAAAATTGATAAGTTATGCATTGACAAGTGTATGTACTTATTTTCAAATGAGTGTTTGGAAAGTTTTCAAACCTAGGTTTGCGTAATCCGAGATAAAACTCTCCTCACATACTTACCTCGTAAATCATAAAAGCTATTCTTAAAAACTAATTCAAACATATACTAAGTAGTTTTATATTTTTTTAATAAAAACTATTTTTCTTAATAAAGGGCTAAATCCCATTACAGAAAACAGGAAATCAAACTTGTCCTTGATCTTTCTTTCTTCCCATTTACTACCCAACCCTACCTCTCTCTGTTTTCTTTTCTTTTTTCGGCCTTCCATTAAGCTAAACAGTTGGTAAATACTTTGGCATGGTAGCAGCTAACTTATAAAAAAGAATTCAATTAAAATTTAAAATAGGTACTTATTTTATTTGTCCTCTGGTTAATTTTAGTTCCTGAAAAATTTGCAATCCAACGATAACCTATTCATTTTTAAAGCAAAAGATGATCCAACAACCTAGTTCTGTACATAAGCTTCTGTTGTCCAACATCCAACAACCTAGTTTTGTACATTAGTTTCTGTTGTCCAACTATATAAATTTCCATCATAGTTGATCAATTAGGATGAGAATGAAACAGAAGTCACTATTTCCATTGCAACAATACATTTCAAATTTATTTCACACACACCCGCGTGTGTAATATTATTTGGAATAATTATTTGTGATCTAGAAGTGCTCCTCATCAGCAGGAAACTTTAATATGATTTAGAGAGAGTAACCTGGAAGTCCATGAAAATAAATAACCCTTCATGAAACGTAATCATCTTAACATGTGTTCATCATACTATCAAAAAATAGTGAATTCATGAGGGAATTCTGTCACTAATTAATTAGTAGTAACAATCTATTTGATAATGAAATCATCGAATTCCGCTGCTAAATTCCACCGCTGATCAATTGTTTTTTTTTTTTTTGGTATATACTCATCCATATCAATTAACCTGTGTGTATATCTTTTCTTGTAGCATTGTGTTATCATAGAAGAGACAAAACCATGCAATCATTTAATTAATCTGAACAATGCAAACTTATAATAATTTATTTATTTTTAATAAAAATAATATAAACGGTTGAAATTGATTTAATCATCAAGATTCACTCTCTACAGACTACACAGTGACAACACAGTATTGTAATTTTTTTTTTCTTTTTGCAGCCATTACTGTAGAGACAATTATATCATATAATCGCTCAATTAAATTGTTAGTTTTTAATAAAATTTAATTTAAACTGTTCACATTGATTCAGTCATTAGGATTGACTAAAAATATGATTGTATTTCACCAAAAATAAAAGATAATAAAATAAGAGTCCGAAGCCCTGTTAAACAGCAGTGGCCTGAAAGGAGCAGGTTATAATACTGACCTCATTCTGAGAGAAGTGTCCAATGTCTGGCCTTGTTCATCATGCTCAAGCCTTTGAACCTATTGAATATCAGCTTGGTTTAATTCCCAGAAATTACTGAGAAATAACATGAGAAAGACAAGAATCTGAAAAACCTTTTAATTAATCACCTGTTGCAATAATCTCTGGTTTTTTTCCATAAGTTTGACTTCCTGGATTTGCATTATATTATCAAGTTTGAAAACAAGGAAAATGCTGAGACATTATTATAATTATAGGAAGACACAAATAATACATTATAATTAACAAGAGGATTAATTATATAAGAATCTCAAAACCTGGTTTAGTCTCTGGTTTTCCTCCATGAGTTTGGCTTCCTTCATTGACATATCAAACAAATTAATTATATTTAAACTAATACTGAGAGACATACATCCAAACCCACATACTCTCTCTGGTACTTAATATAAGAGCTTGATAACTAATTTATACATATTAAGGAAATTAGTTAAAGTTAGTTATTTGCAACATACAAATATGTATTGGTTTGTCTAAAATACCCTTTCTAATTATGTGCATTGTAACTACTCTTGGTGGAAACTCACTTCCTATGTGCAATCAATAATGATACTTTGGAGACAAAATTATAAATTTGGGTGATAAAGTTGATTGAGATCTTATATTTAGGACCAAAGTAAACCCTTTATCTAGCTCCTATAATTATTACTGGAGGTAGTATTTATTTATATCCATATAGAAATCACTTGCACTTCCATGACTTGTTAATAGTGTCATGATTATAGTTTGTGTGACTACCTTTTCTCTGACTAAAGGGATACTAGAAGGTTAGTTATGTTGCATTTTTTAGACAGCGTTTAATTAGTGTCACATACAAGTTTGCAAACACTTGAAAAAACTTGAATTTCTTAAGCATAATGACCTCAAACATGATCAATAGTTTCTTATTATGATCAAGAGGAAAAGATTGAAAATTGAATGCATAGGATGTGCTTTTTGATGAATAATATACTTTAATGAACTTAACACTAACCTTGTTCTTTAGAATACTGATCTCATGCTCACATGCTTCATCCTGAAAGACATGAATTTCTATTTGTTTCAAATATAAATAGATCTAGCCTATTACCTATGTCGTCATGCACATGATTCAATGAAAATTTCAAAATGGTAAAGAAACATACTCCCCCCGATCCTTAAACAAATGTAGCATGATCTCCCTAAAATATCCTTGTGTGACAAAGGTTATGTAACAATTTATAAGTTAGGTAAAATATTTCGATAAATATAGGAGACAAAATGAACTAAAATCTTATATTTAAGACCAATTCCAACCCCTAATTAGGTCTTATATATATTAGGAATAGGAGGTAGCTAGGATAAATTACCAAACCCATAAAAAAAGGGCTAACAAAACCAATGAACCCATATATAGCTGAACTAGAAAATGGCTGTAGTGGTAACTCAACCAATAGTATTGGGTTTAAATTCTGGATATGCAACTGTATTAAAAACTTGTTTGAAGAGTTTGGGCTCGAATTAGTTGGAATCTAATGTGTCTTCTGGATACTGATGGTCTGATTAAAAGAGGAAAAAGAAAGAAAGTGCTAGCTAAATGGAAAGACGAACCTTTGCTTTTGAAATGCGATTCAAGCTTGTGTTCAGTAAATTTTCTAGTTTCCTTAGATCTCTTAGGGACAATCCTTGTAGTTCTTCTCCATTAAGCTGCCTGTTGCATGTAGAAATTATACACATAATCAAATAATAACAAGTTGTAACTAGCATGTCTTATAAAATTTCTAGCACCATATAATTAATAATACCTTATTTCTCGAGTCTTCCCTTTTAGTTCCTTGTTTAGCTTAAAATATTCACCTTCTACCTGTCCAGTTACCAAAGTAAAATAAAATGAAACAAAACAGCAATATAAAATCTTCTATAGTTTCTTTTTTATCTGAAAGTTTCCAGAAGTATTTGTGTAATTTCATATTGAATAGAATTGTGTGCATAGTTACGTACTCTACCAGGTTTCCAAATTCTATGTTACTGTAAAGGCATATTTCTGACCGTTCCTAACCTATTAGTTTTACGCCACGCCAAATACAGTAAATAAACAATTGAAAGGTGTGTTGGTGAAAAAGAATAAAATAAACTCAATATGATATCAAAGATAATGAGTAAGATGAAATTTAGATTCATTAAACAATTTCAAAACGTATTTCAAAGGAGAACAACAATTGAAAATACTAGAATGTAGCAAAAGAATGTAATAATGGAATAGGATAGCGAAGTTAGTGGGAACATGGCCCACATTCTGACTTATCCAACAAAGCAAAAATTAAATAATTGATCCTAAAATGAGGTAAACGAAGAGTACATGTCTTGGATTATCACTTAAAACTCTCCCTTACTTCAAAGCTGCACACACCCATTTGCATTACGAAATATTCTTTTCTAGCGGACCACCATTTTTTCGGCTATAGTGGACCAATTGATCAATTTCCTCGGTCGTGGTAGCTTTGCTAAGGTATACCATGAACAATCTTTGGTTGATGGCTTCATTGTGGCATTGAAGATCATCAATAAATGAAAAAACACTGAGTGTTCCGTGGAAGACAGAATTGCCAGTGAAGTCAATGCAATGCATTGCCTCCATCACCACCTGAACATCCTCAAAATTTATGAAATCATGGCCATAAAATCTAAGATTTATCTTATCATTGAGTATGTGGCAGGTGGCGACCTCTTATTCGAAATCATGGCCAAGGCGATGTTTGAAAGAGAAGTTGCCTATACTTCAAGCAACTAGACTCCGCTCTGATACCAAAATATTGTTAGTGAACTAATTAATTTTTCAGTGGCAGAAGTCTCTATTCACACTCGAACTTAGAATAGAAAGTTGTAGCAGGAAAGAAAGGCCGTGATTCCTTCCATTTGAGAGAGAAATGATTGATAATGGCTAGAGTGCCCTCTCCTCTGGCTTATCTCTTAAACGAATGTCCGCTTTTGTTCTTTAGGATGCTTTGATACCAAAATATTGTTGGTGAAAGAGAATATAATAATCTGAATTAATAGAATATTGAAGATAATCAGGCGGATGAAATTTGGATTCATTAAACCATGTCAAAGCTTATTATATATGCATACAACAACTCAAAGTACTAACATTTAACAAGATAGTGGGAACATCGCTCACGGTCTAACCTATTCAACAAAGTAAAAATTAAATAATTGATCCTAAAATGAAAGTAATGGAGAGCTAGTGTGTAGCATCTCAAATTTTGGGCTTAGAAGTTGAAAAATAAGTCAAAATTCAGTAGACTATTAAGCCTAGTTGAGTCAAATGTCTTAAACATATCATGAGAAAAATACTTAAGATAATTATTAAAATTATTTATGGGCCTTGAAAATTGAGGAAAACATTATGAAATTCAATTTTGGGGATCTAGAAAAATTATGAAGAGGTTTAGTTCCCTGAAAGTAGCCTAAATAAGTTAAAGCTGAATTATGGGAATTAAGGACCTATTTTTCAAAATAATTCAAGAAAAATAGTTAGAGGTTAATTTTTAGCCCAAGAATTTTAGGGAGACTATTTTACTAGTTAAAGAAGCTAATTAAAGAAGAAAATACTTATAAGGTATTCAAGATTAATTTATAAAACTTATTTGGTAAATCAATACCGATTAAAGAAGGCGTAAAATGGTAATTTTACTACCCAAGCTTAAAAATGAATTTTGGCCAAGGTTAGGCCCAAAATATGAAGGCAAAATGTTGCATATCACACCAAGAAGATGGGCTTTAGTTTTAAAGATATTGATCCCATAAAATGTAAAAAGAGAATGCATACCATTTTGTTCATATTTATAAGTCTTTTTTAACTAGTTTTCACATACCAAGGAGAATTAGTTAACTCATTAACTATGAATTAAATTTTCAATTTTGCCCTTATCTATAATTGATTCCAAAAGTCAACATGAATAAATTCCTTTTGTTTATTACAATTAATAGGGGTAAAAAAGTACAAAATACATTTACTACCCTGAAATTGGACTTATAAATAGAACCAAATTTTTTGGTAAAAAAGGACTTATAAAAAGGATCAGAGTGGTATGTGATAAGCTTATGTGGAGCCAAAACAAACAAAAAAAATGATAACCTAGCCCTTTAATTTAACCAGCAGCCACGCCCTTCACCCCTGATTTTGTAATCTGGAACAGCAAAGAAATAGAGCCAGGGAGAGTTGGAGCCGGAGGAAGAGGAAGAAGGACGAAGGGGAGGGTGAAATCTCACATGGAAAGCTAGTTTTGAGTTAAGGTAAGTGTCTTGACTTCCATTCCATCTTCATTTTATGCATTTGATGGATATTTTGAGAGAAGATGATGTCTTACAAATCTGGTTTAGAGAGAGAAACTGAAGAACTCATTAGCCAAGCATAAGAAACATCAATAGAATGATGGGTTATGTGTTATGACCTTTGTTCTATGGTTTGCATGTGAGTATTGTTGGTTGGAGGCTCTGTTCAGATCTGCAGCTCCTTATTTAATGGGAATTTTGTTCGGTTGTCTCATGGGGATTGGACAAAAGTATCTTAATGCTTTAGTGTATGAGGTATAGGTGCATTGTTGGGTCATATGATGTGTTGGAAGCGTTGGGGTTCAGATTTTTGAAGCTAGTGCCTAGAAGCTGATTTGAAATCTATTGTTAAATGTTTCCAAATGCTGAACAATTGTGTTGGACGGGTTATACTAAGTTTAGAAGCTCCAAAGTGATAACTTTTATTTGGTGATTAAAGCTGGAAATTTTTATTTGGAGATTAAAGCTGGAAATTTCCACAATGCCGTCTGAATGATATAAAGAATTAAATGATGTTTGGAAGGTTAATAATTATGCACTATCCTGTCCCTATATGAAATATTAATAGGATCTGATAATTACTATCAAGACCAAAGAGGAGGCAAAGCAAAGGAAGCACAAGCAAAATGAGGTTATTGGGAATAAGCGAAAGCTAGTAAGACTTACTCTTATATATTTTGTGTTTGGTTGATTACATGTTTATTTGCCAAATATATGCCTTTGAACATGCAGTATCCTTACTTGAATTTATCCCATCACCATGTGTATGTACTTGTAAGGTGGTGTTCTTGCATTGGCAATTTTCATGCTTAGTTTATTACCATTGCATATTATATATTGAGATAATGTTTTGCTACGGAGATTCCCCCGAATCTCATCCATTTTCTCCCCTGTACCAATAGTAAGACCAAGTACTCCTAAAGGAGAAAGCAAGCTAGTGGAGAAAGCTTAACGGTGGAAGCTCTTGAGAAGCTTGTTTTGCTCTTTATGCTATTAAAGTTGATTTTGTTTAATAGTTGTTGTATATTTTTATTTAAGGTTATCATAAGTTAATTATATATTTTGGTATGAATCTATCCTCAATAATGAGGAGCATGAGAGCCAAGGAAAAGGCAAGGTAAGTGCTATGTTAAGGCACAACTAAAATGCAAGTAGATAATGTTTCTTAGCTGTTGTTTTATTGTTGAGCCATGATTTTGAAAGGGCAACTTGATAGGGAAAACGTTTAAACATGGTTATTAAATTTAGCAGTATTATAGTACACATCCAGAGCTTTAAAATGAGTCATCAGGCATAATTTTTAGATTTGTATTTTAAGAGATATTATTTTTCTATTATTACCAAGAAAACGGGAAAAGTGCTGCATAGATACCCAGTCCAGTTCTGGTAAATGGGTGTTTTTGGAGAGAAAGCCTTAGCTTTGAACCCAGGTCTTATTTTTATTTCAACGAGCTCATAAAGATCTAAAAATAGAGCTTTGAACCACTAAATTTGGAGATAAATTGATTTAGTTATGAATTTTCTAAGTTTCAGAAAAATTTTGTATCTCCTGGTACCCAATTCTTGAGAAAGAGTTTCAAGCGTTTAGTCTTTTCATGGGTACCTATTGGGCCCCATGTGGTTCTTAAATGACTAAACATCCATGATAAGTGACTCTAGAGTAAGGTATTACAGAGTGCAGTGATACCTTGACACGGGCAAGCAACCATGTGAATGAATTCGAAACATGTTCTTTAGAAATGACTAATATTACACTCAAGCCCCTTAAATGAAGGAAGGCATAAATTTATTTCTGATGTCTATCATGTGTTTGATATGAAAATGTCATCTCAAGTTTGGGGTGCAGCTCTCTGAAAAAGAACTGAGATAGAATTCATCCAAAATAAACATGGCAAGACTAAGAATGAGAGCAAAACGTGATAAATGAAATGCCAATGACAAGATATAAATTATTTTTATTAAATATATACGAAATCATGTTGCTAAATGTCTAGAGGCATGTGCTAATTAAGGAGGATTCTTGGCTTCGGCATTTGAGGTTTGAAGTATAAACTTTGGTGACTTGAATTTAAGGAGATTGTAAAAGTCTTGCCTTCCATCAACCATCCTGATCAACTATGTGAGGAGTATGTCCTTGGAAATCAATGGATTTAAGGAGATTGTAAAAGCTTTCCAAAGATGGTGCATCAAGTGCAGAAGCCACTGATACATCTAAATTCTCATCAGAGGAAAAAAAACAGGTACTTTCTCCTCTTGATTTGATGATTTTAGCGGTAAAACCATGTTCAAGAAGCTAAAGGTGGATTAGAAAAGAAGATTGGCTATGAAATTATTTAGGCCATGAGATCGGATAGTAGAGGAGAGTTCACATCCAAAGAATTCAACAGCTGCTGTGAAGATAATAGGATTTGTCATCCTCTAATTAATTATGCCAAGGTCTTTGCAACAAAATGGCATAACTGTAAGAAAGAATTGAACAAGTCTTGAGTAGTCCTGACCTATCGCAGAGCACATTGAAGAGGTTATGAGCTGAAGCTGTATACTATGAAGTATATCTATCCTATAGGGTTGTCTCCAAAAGCATCACTGAGATGACACTAATGGCAGGATAGAATGGAAGAAAACTGACTATGATGACAAAGAAACTAGCTAGCCTTCATTGGCCATGTGTGATTCAATCACCGGAAAGATCATTGTTAATCACAGATGTTCAGTTGGATAATCAACCACCGTCAACTCCTACTTCATTGGTTCATGATCTTCGTCAAGTTCGAGTTCTAGGTCAAAGTGTCCAACATTAGGAAGAAATTTATGAGGTTATTGACAATTTAAAAGATCAATGAAGCATCTTCTCTATTTGCATCAAGCAGCAGGAAAAGACAAAAGAGGGGTTATAAGCCATGAACGGTGTAGGGATATCACGTATGAGTAATGCAGACCTGACTTGATGTGAGAGAGTAAAGAAGTTCCACGTCAGATATAGTTTAGTTAAAGAAAAGTTATACAAGTAAAAGGATCAATAAACTCAGTGCTTTAAGGCTTTTGGTTAACATGTAGTATCAAGCCCACTTATATGCATTTTTTTCATTGCTACTAGGCCCGGTCAGGTGGGATATTGTGACATGTTGACATCTTCTAAGCGTGGGTGAATAGGATGCTTTCCAGCCTAACAAAGGCTTATTGTCAGCTCTTGGATCAGCTAGTAGAAGCTGTTCCAACTAAACCGAAGATCATGAGTTCTATGCTTTGGGATTACAATACTATAAGCAGTAGGGTCACCACCCAAATGGGTCCTATTATAGCCCGATCCGGTTTAGTCTAATTTGTAATTTCCTGAGGGGTTGGCCAAAATATCAGGGGTTCACCCAAAAGAAAAAAGTCCTATAGTCAAAAGGCCAGTGTCAATTATGACAATGTGTTAGCCGCATAGATACATGACTGGTTTTCCCTCCCTAAGGAACGCATTAAACAAAAAAAAAAAAAAAAAACCCAACTGTACATACATGCTGTCATTTTATGTTGGTCACAAATCTGGATTAACTTCTATAAAAAATCTAGTCTTACAAAAGGAACATGAATGGAAACCTTAAAAGATCAAAGGGGGAGAATGGAGAAGAGAATTATATATACATACCTGCTGTTCAAGTGATGGCTGGAGCGATTTGTTATTGTTCAGATCTGAGAGCAAGTTTCTCCTTTCAATCACCTGCTGCCTCATGCTTCAAAAACAGAAAAAGTGTTACATATTGGTTCATATTTTCTTTATTAATAATAATAATAATATATTTCTGCACCTTAACATATATTTTGAAGGTGACATAATACTTGCATATATACTTGGGTATTTGATTGAGAATTCTTGAAATAGAAGGGGAGAATAAAAAATCGTAGGTCTATTTGCATATAACAAGTCCTTAATCAATTTAAGTTTTAAGCTTTCACACTTCTTAATACTTTAAAATTGCAGTTGAGAAACCAATTATACTTTTAAGTTGTTCGACTTAGCTGGATACACAATGGCTTTTACTTGATAATTTTTTATACAAATCTCTATAGGAATTATACTTTCTTATCACTTTACTATTTCTCATGACATGTGCTCTACAGGTCTTTCCCATGACATGCACTTTTGTTTTACACACTTAATATTCACATCAAGGACTAAAACCCTATGTTGGTTTGTCACACCATCCCCAGAGATCACTTTGCAGTTAGTACAAAGTCTTCTATTAAGATTCCTCATTCCTGAATATTGTGATTTTATTTTCCATGAACAAGAGGGTTAATGTTGTTATAATCTCAAACAAACTTTCCAGTATTATCATTTTTGCATATACCTTTTATACTATTTCGGTAGAATAATTTTATTACTGCTCAACATTTATGTATATAGGATCTTTAATATGCAGATAATAATGTGGACGCAATTATATATTTTTTTATTCACATAAAGTGCAGTATTTTTTCAAGAGTTAGGGCTAATATACTCCCTCTAATATTGAGCATTTCTTAGAAGGTGTTCTTAGTTTTTCTTATAAGCTATTATTTGATACTCTTAAAGAGTATTAAATATTTTATTATATGTGCTCATTTTTTTTTTTTTTTATATTTTGAGACAATCCAATAATATTTTTATTCTTATTCGGATGAATATCCTTCAGGGTTTTTGTGTAATATTATTGTGAACCATAAGCTTGTTTGGGATCTCAAAAGTGCTTATTCACGTAAATTGAGACAAAAATCCTCTCATACATATCTCGTATATCCTAAATCACGATTAAAAAGCTACTTTTGAAAACTCCAATCGCTATTTCAAATCGTGCCTTTCTCTTTATTGCCTATACACGTGTCTCTCATCTCTTTAATGGTTTTTATTATGCCATGGGATCTGCCTTTTCTGAATCAATTGTCCAAACAAGTAAGCTTTAAAAAATCATTTAAATTCTTATTCATCATTGTATCATACCATTCAAAATTAATTCAATACGTGAATCACAAACAAAATAATCATATGCTTATCCAATATTCTTTATAATTTTTTTGACATATTGTTATCATAATATCAATCTACCATCCAATGACACTGTAATAAATATTTACTAAATATTCTTCCAAGCAAATGATCAAAATAGATAAATGATAACAAAATATTCCTACCTACAATCTTTTAATCACTAAACTAATAGTCTTTAATACAAAACTTATCATTAACTTTGACTAATATTGTCATCTACAATTCATAACCCATATAGGTATATTAATTTTTTTAGAAGGCAACCGAGTCAATCTAGCAACTCGCCTGATTGAGCCTGTGTTGCCTGGGTTGAGATCAGGGTCAACCCAGTTGCCAAAAGTCTCGAGTTAGGGATTTGCCCAGACCGGTTACATGGCTGGGTCGCGGGATTCTAGGTTGATCGGGCCCGTCCGATTCAGGTTTGATAACCTTGGCAATATATTATAGGAATTTGATAATTTGATACTATGTATTTTTTTAGTTCAAAGAATATACACAATCAGTTCTACATTTATTTACCAATGATGACTTTTTACTAGGAAATTATCTTTAATACTGAAATATTTAGATTAATTTGAATCTCAAAGTTAACTAAATAAAGGATATAAGTTCTTTTTTCAGTGATTAACATATGATAACGTGTAATAGAACTCGTTTAGATAGTCAATCTCAATTCATCATGTTAGGCTTATTCAGAATCATAAACTTGTCTTGATCCTTATTCCTAAATAAATAAAGGAGCTTATAATTATCTTGATTTAGAACTCCGTCAACTCACTTATATTTTGAATCATTTGGCCCATTTATTCAATGATTCAATTATTCACCCGTTTACACTTTTCCATGCATGTTAACACCAAAATTTGGAGACAATGTATTGTAAGAGCTTTATCATATATAGAGAGAATTATTAAAAAACTGGTCTAATTTGACATCCTTGCACCAATTCTTTGCACAAAATCTAAATCTTCTTAAACGTTACTTCCTCCAATGTTAAATATAAGAGCTGCTAGTAGTTAGAGGAGTTTGCTTTAGTCGTAAATGTAAGACCTTAATCCATTTCGTATCCCAAATTTGTAATTTCTTCCTAAACTCTCTTTAATGATTGCATGTAATAACAAAGTAGTTTTCTGTCAAAGGAGTAGTATCTAGTGAAAATAATTAAAAGTGGTAGCACACAGTTTTTTTTTTTAACAAATAAATAATTTAACTATTTTTTTAGGGGTTAAGGTGTAAAAATACATGAGTTTTTACTCAAAGTGCACCTAGCACCATATGCTTTTCAAAGGTGCAAAAGTACCCATAAAAATACCATCCTACTAAATCCCTGTTATGTTGACCGTTAATTTGACTAAAAATGCTGACATGGAAGTTGATTTGGCCATAATAATATCCTAATTGGTGGTGAAAAAGAAATGAAAATAAAAATATCCACATATGCCACTAAAATTAATTTATTATTTTAAAAAATTCTCAACCTGGCACGTCATCATCTTCAAAATCTAATAGCCCACAAGCTTAAAATCTCATATTTTAGATCTTTGATCTCCCTCAAAGTCTTCTTCTCCTTCTCCACCTCTCCCCCCCCCCTCTCTTACTCTTCATCTTGTGCCGTTCTTGACTTCTGTCACCTCAGATTTTCCGGCCTAGGATCATGCCAAACCTTTCCATAAAGGATCCCACCCGACTTTGATGCTTAGACCTAAAAGCTTGGATTTGTTTTTCCCTCCTCGATTGGATTTGTCTTCAAAAGATAAGAATCCTAGATTGGCAGCAATACTTTATGGGGTGATTGAAGAGATTTGGGTGGTTGATTATGTTAAAGTTAAACTTCCCATTTTCAAATGCAATTGGGTTGATGTCAACAATGGTGTGATGATTGATCAGTTGGGATTTACATTGGTTGATTTAAAGAGTAGAAGTTTTAGAGATGAACCTTTTATTATGGCATATCAAGCGAAACAAGTGTTCTATGTTACTGATCAGACAAATAAAATGTGGTATGCAGCCCTCCAAGGAAAAAGGGTCGTTGATATTAATCAGGAAAGTCATTCAATGAATGATCTTCTTGAGACTCCTTCTTTTCTATTGGTTTACCATAATTGAACGAAGAAGATGAAGCAGATAATGAACATGGCACGATCGAGAAACGATCATCTTGAAGGGATATGGGAGGATATCCCTTTATAAAACTACACTAAAGGTTAGTTAGCTAAAATAATTATCATGAACTATATTTGAATTATGTATATTGTTATTGGTGTATATAAAAACTACTTTTTTTTGTTGTCGTCACAGGAAAATGAAGGATATGAGGTGTATGTCTTAGTGTAGATTCTCCGAAGCCAGGCCAGCTAGTGATCATCAGCCTGAAAGAGTGTGTATAAAGTATTTTGGCTCTAATATGAATAACAGCATTGTCATTAATGTAATTTAATCTTTGATGTATGTATGTAAGTGAAAATATAAGGAACTTGGTCAAAACAGCATTGTCATGGTTGTATGATTTCCTTGCATTATGATTCTGTCTATGATTTTGAGTTTATTATTCATGGTTGTTTTCCTTACTTCTGTTTCGGCCAGCATTGATTAAGCACAAGGGAGTTGGGTTTTAATATGTTCCAATGAGTTTTGAGTCTCTCACATGTCATTAAGATGTTAGTTATAATTTGTAAGAGAAGAAGATTTATTTGATTGTCGTTGAACTGACTGTTGCTTGCTGAGTGAAATGTTTTAATAGGGGAAATGACTTGCTAGGTAAATGTTTAAAATGAAAATTAAAAAAAAAACTACTTTTAAGACCGGTTCTCTCCAAAACCAATATGAAAATTACATTGAAGACCGGTTTTGGAGAGAACCGGTCTTAAAAGTTGAAATTTTAAGACTAGTTTTCTACAAAACCGGTCTTAAAATTTCAACATTTTTAGACCGGTTTTTCAGAAAACCGGTCTAAAATTTGAACCTTTTAAACCGGTTCCTCTAATAACCGGTCTAAAAATATTTATTTTTAGACCGGTTTTATAATAACCGGTCTTAAAACTTTTTTTTAAGACCGGTTCTATAACCGGTCTAAAAAGTAGCAAACTTTTAAGACCGGCTGTATCAAGACCAGATCTAGAACCAGTCTAAAATGTCTTTTTTTAACCGGTCTTAAAAGTGATTTTTTCACTAGTGGCACTTGACAAATTAAATAGGTAAAAGTAACATACACAATTCAGTTTTGATTGTCTTGTTATGATTTTAAATTAAACTAGATTTTACTTGTTTCTCAAAAAGATTTAAAATTAATGGTGGTTCATTATTGATATTGATTCTTTTTTTTTTTGATACAATGGAAATAAAACCACTTAAATAATAAAAAGAAACTATTGAACATGTCAAGATAAACATGCTTATTATATGTATACCAAAAAAAAAACCATGCTTATTATATGCTGGGCAGACCTTTTTGTTTATAGTCCTCCATTTAAAGCTGATATTTCTGTTATGAGCAAATCACAACTCGATATCTTTTGGTAAAGAAAGATTTCAATCACAATGCAAAAAAGCAAAAGATGAAAACTTGATGTGGTATGAGGATGATTGGAAGCAACAGGGCTCGGAAAAAATTGTAACTATGATAAGTTTACTAGTATTAAATTTTGTAGTTAAGAGATAATGTTATTTCAAAAATCTTAGAAATACCGAATCTACGTCTGTCATTTATCACTTTTGAATAATACAAGTTATTATAGATATTTTTGTGTATTCACATACTGATAATGTTACTTAGAAATGAGTTGCATGAATTCACATAAAAATTCAAGATTGAGTAAAATTCATGGATTATAGATAACGTTGTTTATTACCACTTTTATAACTATAATATATAACGATAATGATAAAGATAATGATGATGATAATGACGACGACAACACATAAATTCTAATAATACATAAATACTCTTTTAGCGAAAATACATAAATACTATTTAGTTTCTCCACCGAAGTTTTTTTTGTTTTGAAAAATTAAACCCTCAATCTTTATAATTTGCGATTTGGATCCCCTTTCCAGTTGAGGCCTTCAGGGATATTAACTAGTCGATTGTGATACAATAATACAAAAAATAATTGATAATTAAATTGAAGGAAGCAGAAACATCTATTAAAGAGGAGAAAGACCAAATTATAAAGCACTTGAAGGAACTAGCCACTTCATTGCAGCAAGATTTGATCTAGTGGGGATCAGCTATTAATGAAGACTCTTCACGATATATTGGATACTTCTGTAGATGGAGATGATTGGTCAACGAATCTTGTTGACTTTGACAAGCTACATGTTTCTGCTGCAAATAGTGCAAATGGTACTATTTCTGTCACAACTAAGAAACAAGAAGCAAATTTTGATGAGCGAGCTCCACTGAGAGAGGTTAACAATTTGCACATGTAGATCAAAGAAGAATATTGAACTCAATCTGAAGAAATGCAGTAAAGGTAAATAAATAAATATTCTTATTTCGGATTTAATGCTCTTATCGTTGGCTTGTGTTAGAGTCTTAATATACGCGATATACCCTTGTTTTCAAAAGCTGGATTTTGTAGAATATTTAGTATCAAGAGAAGTTCAGAGTTAGCAAAGTCAATATTGTTAAATGGTAAATGAAACTCATAATGACGTTTTATTCTTCAACTTTATTCCATAAGTTGTTCATCAAAGCTTATTTACCCATAGTCTTGTTAAAAACAAAGAGCCATGAACATGAAATTTTGTAGCCAAGTGATACAAGTGACCTGAACATATATGGACAGAAGTTCCTAGGCCATATATAAATGTCCTTAATTCTAAACCTGGAGCTGGATTAGTTGTCCTGCCGGAAAAAAGGAAAGTGGGTTGGTCAACTTAAAGCGGGTATCATGAATCTGTTGTCATTTGTTGCACCAAAACTTGTTATTACATGTTCACTAGTTGAAACACTTTTTGGTAATTACATTGTTTCTCTAGGGCCTTATAATAATTCTGCCCTGAATTAATTGTCTCATCACTTCTGTTTGAAGTTGTTGTGATTTTGTTGAAGAGCAAATCAATTAGTAAAACCACTGAATTGTTAATATTCTGTTACTTTCATACAGTGCTGCACTTTCTGTTCCACTTGATAAGTCATCTAAGATTTATTTTACTTTATTTTGGGAACATGCAGGATTTGCTCAAGTCTCAAGCAAGCTAAACCCCTGTATTTTAATTCTCTTGGGAACTCCAAGAATCAGCACTAAATGTTAGATATGGAGGATTGAAAGATAAACTAAGTAACCTCAACTGATGCTTATTTCTGTAGCTCCCACATGATTTCCAGAAGATTTGTTTAGTGATCAAGGTTGATCCCCAGATCTGTATGAGTGAGCCATTTCCATTTGATTATCTTGATACGTGAATGGGAAAACACGAAATGAGTAGGAATTAGTGTTATTCTAAATATAGTTTACATAGAAGTATCATTGCTAGTTTGTAATGTGTTTCTGTGATTAGGTTCATCACAATTATGAAGAAAGGCTCACAGATGACAACCTAATAGCAAATCATGCTCCCAGTGATGGGATTAGACAAATAAACAACTTTATAATGCGTGATTGTATTATAATATTCGACTTCATGTTAAGAGATGCTAACTGTTGTGATTTTTAGCCTGTTATTGTAATCAAATGAATATTGAAACTGTCGTTTTAAACATTTCCCTTTATTCCAAAAAAAAAAAAAATGACAACTGCTACCATTTCAGCCAGTAATCAAATTTTAACCCCTTTTGTTAAACTTACACTACAACCAACTTTTATGGATTTACTAATTTGTTGATTGTCGATGTTACAAGTTGCATCATATACTTCACTTTCGGGTTCTCTTTTTTATGTTTTATTTTTTTCGCCAGTAAGGATAGGTCCTCTTTTTTATCACTCCTCCTGTACTAAATATAAAACAAATTGACTTTTTTTTTTTATGATATTAAGAAAGATAATTAAATTATCTTAAAATATTTATGTTTTTCATTTTTTCTTCAAATCATTTTGCTTAATTTATAAACTAATATAAAATATAAGGATACACAATATATAATATAATTAAGTAACTTATTTAGCTTCTTTGATCTATTTAAAAAAGTCAATTTTGTCTTATATTTAGGACCAGAGAGAGTACTATTAATTAAAAAAGCCTGAATTTGAAGGTTTGACATTTCTATATGTCTAACAATTAAATATTGATCCTGATGTGTTTGGACTTGAGAAGCTTACATTCTGATACGGAATTGATGCTCCATTCATCAACAGTAAGCACATGCAGTTGCAATGTACTACCTTGATTAGGGCTAGTAATATGGGTCAGACCACCATGTTCGGGCTAACCCGCTAACAAGTTGGGACCATATGGATTCGGCCTAAAAAGAATTGCATTACTATAGGTCGATATTTATCCAACCCAACTCATTACCTAACCCGCCAGCCCATATTAATTTTCTTTTTTTTTTTTTTAAAAAAAAAATTATGCTGCGTTTTTCAAACTTTTTTTTAAAACATTATATTGATTTTTTTTCTACAAACCTAAACTATAAAAAAAATAAAAAATACATTACAAAATCATAAAGTGATAATAAAACATCCAATTCAAAGTTTCAAATATTACAAATTAAACATTCATCATAAGTCCACACATTACAAAATAAACATAAATCCAAAAGTCATCGTTAACATACATTACGATCAATAATTAGTTGATATTAATGATATTAGATTACATAATACACTAAGAGAAGTCACATATTTTTTTTAAAAAATAAAATAAATAAAAATGGTCCAACCCGTCGCAAGTTAGGCCCATATGAGTTTAGGCAAAAAAGAACTGCATCAAAACGGTCCCATTTTTGTAGAACCCAAACCGCCCATTTTTTCAGGTTAGGCAGGTTCAGCCCACAGTTAAAACCCATATTACTAGTTTTACCTTAGATCCTAGATATAAGTGAAGTGAATTAACAGTAAGCACATTTGAACATTAACCATTCTTTACAATAGTTTAGAAGTGAATTTTGATCCTAAATATAAGACATTTTTGTCATTTTATCTTTTGTATTTATCATTTTTTAAAGCTAATTTGTATAACTTATAAACTAATATATAATCTAATACAAGTAATACAAGTAATACACATAAATATTTTAAAGACATCATGTAACGTATGCTATAATCAAAAGATTTATTTAGTTTTTTCAATACCCTCCACATTATTCAGTTAACTTTGATATTTAGAAGTGGAGGTAGCACGTGTGTGGGTATTGGTTAGAAACGGTATGGGTGGTGGCCCAAGAAGGTGGGTTGGGGGAGCGCCTCTTAATGCATATTATAACCACTCCTTTTTCATATCATGTTTCTTATCCTTTGTGCCCTCACCATTCAAAACTCTGGGGGAAATTACTTTGAGGTCCAAGCGAACAAAGATTGGTCCAATTAGAAAAGGGACTGGCTCATAACCATAAGACTATGGGTTCAAATCCTTTCGATGTGAGAGCCTTATTGGTAAACAATCTGTAAGCATCTCTGTAAGTACTCTTTGACCCCGAAGGCATGTTCTAGCCTTAGTGAGCTCCCAGAACCCAACTCACTTAAAGAGTATGGGAAGTTTGAAGTGCAAATGGCATTTTCTTATCTTTTTTCCAAAAATAAAATTAAGAGTCACAATTCAAGCTAGCATCTAGATTGAACCAATAGAAAGCAAGCTGATTGATCAAACTACAGTAAAAATGAATGTCCACACCATCAGATGCTATCAGAACAGAAAATTTTCAATCCCCATCAAACTAAAAAAGCTTTTGTTATGGATATCAAACTCAGAAATCTTACCTTTTTGAATGAAAACATGCATCATAATTCAAGAACTTCAACTCTCTGAGAAGATATCTATTCACCAACTGGAACCTTTCAATCCTGCAGCTCTGCATAAGGCTTGTTTGGCAACACAATGTCAATGTGATTTTTCGTTTTACCAGACAAACTTACTCTCGCATTATCTTAGCTGGAATCACATTTTCATCAAATTGAACGGTCTTTCAAAAACACATCAGTAAAAGATCATAAGGCAGCTGACATCATATAATCCTCCATCCTACACCTTTAACTAAAGTTGGCTTTTCTCCGGTATAAATAAATAATAAAAAGGATGAGAGTGGCAGAGAGAAATACCAGTAAACTCAGCCTCCACTTACCCAACAACTTGAATTGTCCAATATAAGAACCGACTGCAATTGATAACAGAGGTCATGGTGTATGAGAATGCCAACGACATGGACACATCTCCATAGATTATATGAAATACTTGAGCTCATCAATTACTACGTTTTCTACACAAAAGTTCCACTGGATACCTGTTCACACGCATTATTGCTGGAAATATCTAGCTCTTGCTTTGATAATTGATGATTCCATTCACATAAGATTTACATTTAAATTTGTAATCAATTATAGTCCAAGTATTCCCTACTTTATGGGAGTATTTGACACAATATATTTGATAAACTAACAATGTTTCATATAAAATTTAGATCTATTTCCATTGAATATTCAGCTTCATTCATCACTGTTTGATGTATCTACTTTCTTAGAGTACTTCATCCATTTCTGCTCGTTCTTCTCTGATGCATTCCGGTTTTGAGAAAATCTTGTAAACCTCACTCTCAATGCTCCTAGATTTACCCCATTCCCGACCAAAATGCTTGTTACTCCCATTTTTGAGACCTGAAATAGCCGTTTTCCGCTCTTAAAAGTGTAATATATATGTATGGTACTCTTTCCCCTCAAGGAAGATGAGCAAATAGCAATTTCGCAATGTAACCATTACTGGACACATTGGAAACATGAAAGCAAATATTGAGAAGAAAAATGAAGCAAGTTTCACAAGAAAGAAAGAAGTTTTTTCACCGCTTGGATGTTCCGGTTCTCGTCATCAAAGAATAGCATAGAATTAAATGGAACCCCAGTCCTCGAATGAATTCTTTGAAAATGATCTGTTTTGTGTGTCCAACTCGAAAATATTTCCTGAAGAGGATGAAAAAACAAATTAAAGTTGATAAACACATATACCTCATTACAACCATTTAAAGATTCGATTAGTTTAGGAAACAGTCTTCTATTTTTCATATCCGTTTTTTTTGGGCGTTAAGACAAATTCTCTACAAGGTTAGGGGAGACAAAAAGGCATGCAACCACAACCTTAGTTTTTTTTTTCCTAGCTTAGCAATAATCTCCTACTACGGAAGCCAGTGCTCGAGTCATTTTTTTTCCTTGGTGCGTCAAAGATGCTATATCAAAACAGAACAAGGAAAAGAAAGATTAGAAAATGATTCAATGAACAAACCTGAGCAACAAACATTGACTTGATGCTCAATTTATCAAGAAATGTTCTTTCTATATCAGCAGTTGGTGATATAGAAGCAATGGCAACATCAATCCCTTTGCCTTTGAGTGCACATAGGATTCCTTGGGCATGAGGGTTCAAAGATGGCATTTCACGCTTGGATCGACACTCACTGAAATTTGGCTTGGCGTAAGTGATAACTCCCCATTTTTAATATATTTGAGACACATTTTGATATAATTAGAGAGTTATTAATACTAATTTAAAGTGATTTTCTTAAGATTTTATAAGACATCAATTGGATATATCATTTGTGGGATTTAAATTAAAATAGAAGTTTTCAAGTTTAGGAAAGGGATAATAATAAGAAAATAATAATTGAAATTAAAAAAATAATAAAATAATTTTAGTTTATATTATTAGTATTAGTATTTTTTTGTTTCATTTTATTTTCTTATATCCATTCCAGTCTTCCAGTTTGCTTTTGAAGAATAGGAAAATATTTGAATGGAGTTAAAAGAGTAAAATACGACAGCGTTTTTTGGCTGAAGGAAGGAGCTGAAATGTTGACCTAAGGGAGCTACGGGTTTTTTTTTTTTGGGGGGGGGGGGGGGGGGGGGGATGACACAGAGGAGGCGCAGCAAAAAGAACAGAGTATTGGAGGATTCATCATTCATCATCTTCGAATGGGAAAAAGCGGAGAGACAGAGCAGCCGACTTGAAGCAGAACAGATGATTGCGGAGGCGATCATCATCATCGCGAGCTGAGTGAAGAGGAGAGCTGGAACAGAGGGACGCGATTTAGTGGCAGTCGATATTGCACTGTGGAGCCGTCCCGAAGATCGCAGAACCAGAGTGAGCGAGAGAAATCCAGAGGCAGCGATTGGGAGGAGAAACAGAGAATTTAAAGACATAGCAGAGGCAGCAGCTGTGAGGCAAAACAGAAAGAAGACTATTGTAGTGCTGTGATTTTTTTCCCTTTTCCTTTTCCTTATGAGTTTGAATTCTGAAATTGCCATTGTTGTCTGGAACTGGATTAAAGCCATGAGTGGCTAATTGTTCTTAAATCTAGAGTAATTATGAATTAATTTAAGGATTTGAGCATGTATGAACTTATTAATTTGTGTTTTTTTTTGTCTACTTAATCTTATATTATTTTGTCTACTTTGTGCTTGATCATCACTAAATAGAAAATTGGGGAATTTAGATTATCCTTAGGAGAAGGATTTTAATTGGATCATAAAATTAAGTAATGTGATATTAGAACTTATTCTAATTTGCCAATATGATAGGAATATACCTATTGGACTCATATAATTTTATTAGGCTGAATTTGGACATTTATTGCCTCTTAAGTGAATTGGTTAGGAATAACAATTTTAACTTAAGAGAGGGGTATGAGTAATTGGAAGATACTTATATCTATTTAAACTCTAAATTAACAAATTAATATTAAGTGCTTTTATTTGGGTAAATATATGGTCTAAGACTTAAAAAGGAGATTAGTCACTCTAGGTTGTTTTTATCTATTTGAAATTTTATAAACATTATATTTGTTTCTTTTGCTCTTATTTAAATTAATTTCCAATTTCTTTATTTGATTTGCTCAATTTAAATGAAAGTGAGAATTTTAATGCCTCATTGTCTATTACCTTAAATCTCTATAGGACGACCTTGATTTGTGGTACTTATTTAAAATTTAGTAACATCAGTAAGTGATTGAATTATATATTGAAATTTCAAAACTTTTGCAAGGAACCAACTTGAGTTATACTGATCTGGAAGTTCATTTTTTTTCACTTTCTAAATGGCAATTTCCTTACATCATGATCATATGAAAGGGTAGGCTTGGCTTTAAATTGTCCACCTTTGTGGTTTGTTAGGTTCAAGCCTTAACCTCTACATGATACATTTTGTACAAATTTTGATGAGAATAAAATGGGAATCCTTAAAAGATGAGAAATTGATAATGTTCTCAAGTCATTTCTGTGGCAAACAAACAAACCAACCATATCCAAAATATAGTTTTGAAGGAAACATTTTTTATCTTCAAGTGTCAACGTAGCCTCAACAACTGTTCTCAGCGCAAGAAAAAAACAAATCTCAACTTCAGACATTGTATAGCCGGGTGAGGTATAAATGAAACAACGAAATCTTAATCGATTATCAATGCGACTATTTATGTACTTAATATAAGACCATAAATTATTCCTTTTGGTCTTTAATACAAGACATACTTAGGGAGTTGATTTTGGTCTTAAATATAAGATATAGTTTTCATATTTATTAGTTTTTTTTCTAATTTAACCATATCAATGCCCCCTCAACAATAATGAGGAGGAGAGGAAATGTGGGTTTTAAGAAAGATGACTATAATATTTAGAAAATACATTCACTAAGTCAACTAACTTTAATCAAATTAGGTAAATATATCATATATTAAGGACTGGAGGGAATATTCGAGTTATATAAGAACAAGCCTCAAGGCCTTATCAAATGATTAATTGCAATTTTCTGAGAATAAAATTGTATTGGATGATGGATTATGTCACCAAGCAAAGTTGAGCTTGGTTAAGTGGCCAAACACAGACAAAATTAAGACAGAGAAACCATTGAGCATCCAAAGAATATGACAGTTCAACTCAGTTTGCAAGGAAATTTAATCATATTCTGTGATGAAGTAATGACAAATAATACACGGAAACCTGCCCTTATATTCATATAAGAACTAAAAAACTAAAACTCCTAAATCTACACCATTGATTAAGCATTTTTCCCCTATCGGTTTTTCAGTTAATTTTATCTTAAATACTTTAACTCTAACTTTAAAAAAAATGAAGTTGATGACTCAGGTTTTTCAGAACAAATTTACACCTTAACAAAAATAATGTGATGACATGTGAACTGTCAATTCCTTATATTTAGTTAATTAACGGTTAAAATTAACTAAAATAATATCCAGAGCAAAATTGCCCCATTTTGACAGTTCTGCAGCAAAATTGCCTCCTGAAAACTTCAAGGACAAATTACCCTTTAACCTTAATATTACACACACACACAAAAATTAATTATGGATAAACAATTTAATTCCCCACTCAAATTTCATGTATAAATAGCCGTGAGCTCTCAATTTCAATGGAAAATTAAGTTTTTTGTCCTTATGGTTTTCACTCGGTGCAACTATCTCTTCACTTTGACTATGTGCAACACAATTCCTACACTTTGACTAGGTGCAACTCAATTCCTACACTTTGACTTAGTCATAACTTAGTCCTTATAAAATAAAGGTCAAGGACTGAGTTGCAGCGGCTGAAGATCATCTTCAAGATTGGTGTTCTTAGTCAAAAACAGATAAAAAAATTCAGATGTTTTACTCAACTTACCTTCCCATAGGTGTGTTCGGTTTGAGGGGAGGGGGCTATGTTACCTTGGTTATTTGGTTTGTTAAAGGGGTAAGGAGGGGATCTTTTGTAATGAGAGCAAAGAATAAAGGGAGGGAAGGGAATAAGAGCCAAAATTTTGGCTTCCCTCCCACTCAAAAATTCAAACCAAATGATAGAATGACGATCCCTCCCTTCCCCTCAAACCAAACACGAAGGAAAACCAATACAGGACCTTGAAGAATGTCAAAGATTTCTCTATTTGGTTAGGGTTAAAAGGAATTGAAAGTTTTATCGGCAAAAAGACAATGATGCCCTTACTTTATTTTTTTAATTTCCTTATTTATCTTGTAAATGCCTTTCTTTGTCTTATGAATTCTTTTATTTATCTTGTGAATAGCCAAAATGTTCTTATTAACTCCCTGGTTTCTTTTGAATCCCTTTATTTATCCTATAAATGCATTTATTTGTTTTATGAATACATTTATTTGTCTTATAAATGCTCTTATGAAAAATAAAATAAGGACAACATTGCCTTTTCACCAACAAAATTTAATTCCATTTTGGTCTAAGTGGTGCAGTGAAATTTCAGAAATTTTTAGGGATTGACTAAAATAGAATTGCTTTCATAGAGCTTACTGAAATTAATTAACACTCACGCCTCTGTTTTTAGCTCCAAACTCCAGCCCAACTGGAAATGAACTATAAATAATTTTGGGTTGAGATGCAAATTTGTTCCAAAAGTTTTCACTTTGGAGCAATGTTCCCCAGAATTATTTTAGGTTTAATGTTGCCTTGGAAGTCCCGAAAGTATTAAAATTGAGCAATATTGCGCATTTTCGTTAAAAAATTGACAGTTAATGTCATTTTTGAACAGTCAACATTAGTTTTTTAACAAAATAAAGCAACATTATTACAATTTAAAACCTCCAGGATGACATGGAACATGAAAAAACTTCCAATACAACATTGTTTATCAACAAAAAACTTATGGGGCAGATGTGCTCATTAGCCTAATAAATTTTCTTTAATGCTAAGCACTCAACAATGCCATTGCGGTTATTTAATTAAAATAATATGTTTCTGTTGATTTATTCCATCTTTACAACTTCTACGGGATGTAGTGCATGCATGCAATTTTTGTACTTAGCTTAGGAAACCAGATAGGTATAATCATTACTACTAAGTTGAGGTTCTTGCATCACCTAAGTAAAAGAATGAATAACAAATATGGGGCATAAAATGGCCCTTGAGTAAAAAGAATGATCAGTATATGAGTTATTCACTTTCCACTAGAATATCTAAGAAAGAATCATGAAAAATGTATTGAAAATGAAGTTTCCTTTTTTGTAAACTTAGGCAAGTGTATTTGAACAATTCATTCAGCGGCAGCACTTGCAGCACTCAAATCCACAGAAAGATCAACATCCTGAAACAACCAATAAAGAAACTAATGTGAGCAAATGAGGGATTGCTTGTTAATAAAAAGTTTGCATCAAATTTTTCCGCGAAGGATAAAATACTATACCATAGCATGGTATGTGAAGGGTTATTAATTATTAAAAAAAGGATCTAAATTGACAACTTGCTTGTAAATAGACAGAAACATGCCATTTTTCTGAAATGCGTATGAACAGCAGGTACATCTTTGAATCAAAAATTATGCTTTATTTGCCAAAAAAAAAATAACAGTAAAATAAACAGAACAAAAAGGAAATCATTCCAACATTGCACAAAAAGTGTTTTTTAAATCGAAAGGTAAGATTTACCAAAAGATGGTGCTAGACCATATTGAGAAATGATGTGATATGAGAGATAAGAGGGAAGAATTACAGATATGATTCTAGAAGTGATTTGATGAAATATGCAATTTCATTAAAATATCATACAATTGATAATTACCTTTCCAGTGATCTCATGTACAATGCAAGCACATCTTTTACCATGGACTCAAAGTACGTAGTGGTGTCATAGCTCTACAAGTAATAAAAAGTCAGTCAGTAAAAATGATTTTTTTAGATAAAATGAAAAAGTCCCCTCAGGTGGAATAAGAAAGATGGTAAAACCTCATATCCCTTGTGACGGAAATCAACCAAAGACAAACATAACCCTACCCATTTGAAAATATGAAGTAACTATAGGTCAATACTAAAAGTAAAAAAGGATATTTGGTTGTGTAGAGACTTGAACCATTTAACTCAAAAGCTTTTTTTTAAAAAAAATTAAAGTGGTCTTTAACATGGTATCCCAGTCCCACAAATCAAGCAGGCACATTTGTAATGGTATGGTATGCAATTTCTATATATAAATATATATCCCAATTCTAGTTTCCTTTCACAAGGGATAAGGAAAAGAAAGCAAGTGAAAAAAATAAAATAAAATAATTCAAAGAGATTATACTTACAGTAGAGATAAAGCAACCTTCGGCTTCGTATTCATTCTCAGGTTCATATCTGTCATAGAATATCTCATCTACAGGTCCAAGTAGATCAATACCGGGCTTCAATTCCACCTCAGGTTGGTCAGTCTCTGCTTCTGCCGAGACAAAAGCAATATATTTTCCTTGTGCTGCAACGTTGTGAAAAAAACAACAGCAAAAATGATACCTAGTTACCATGCACACCAAGAATCAGTTCCTTAAAAGTTGGAATCATAAATTTACAACTAAAAGCTCATTATTCTACTCACATCAACTTTAAGATTTGTCATTCATAAGAAATTGAGAACATAATGCATCCCCATTTACATTTTAATTTAAGATTTGTCATTCATAAGAAATTGAGAACATAATGCATCCCTATTCACATTTTAATTTTAGTGGTCTCACTGTCCCACTACTTCCTGTCATTGTCATTCTTTGGAGTTAGAGACAAGCACTACAAAAAAAAAAAAAAAAAAAACAGCCAATTACCCACTGAAATTACCCACGAATTCCGTCTCTGAAATCAAATTACCGATGGATTAGGGACAAAAACGGAATTACAAACGAATCACCGACAGAATTTTTTCCGTTTCTAAAAAATCCGTGGCAAATTGATTTACCGACGGAATTTTTATTCCTTCGGAAATTACCGACAGATTACCCACGGAAAAAATTCCGTGGGTAATTACCGACGGAATTTACCTACGGAAAACTTCCATGGGTAATTACCGACGGAATTTACTGATGGAAAAATTCCGTGGGTAATTACTGATGGAAATTACCCACGGAACAGACGGAAAATTTTTCCGTCGATAATTACCCATAGAATTTTTCTGTGGGTAAATTCTCTCGGTAATTTAATATTATATTTTTAAAAACAATCCATGTGGCGACCTTTAAAGAGACCACGTGGACATCACCGAAAGCCCCCAACCGCCCAACCCCGCATCCCGCCCCGACTGCCCCCGAGCAAAGGCCACGTGTCTCTGTGAGATAATTGTTGCATTTTGTGACAAAGGTGGGATTCGGACCTCTGACCTTTGGTATGTGTTCTGATGCCTTTGCCAGTTGAGTTGCTTTCACCTTGCGTTATTTATTCACGTAATAATATATATAATGTAATAATTAAAAATAAAATATAATATTAAGATAAATATACATAATTAAATATATATTTATATATAGTTACATATTTCATTTTTTATAATATAAAATATAAAATATTTTAATTTCAAATTTCGTTTAAATATTTAATATTAATATAAATATATATAATATTACATATATATTTATATATAATTATATATTTCGTTTTTTATAATATAAATTTAAAATTTTTTAATTTCTTATTTCAATTAAATATTTAATATAAATATAAATATATATAATATTAAATATATATTTATATATAATTATATATAGATTTGTTTTTACGATATAAAGTTTAAAATTTTAAATTTTTAATTTCATTTAAAATTTTTATTAGTAATATTATATATATTTAATAGATTCTATTAAATATTAATTTTATGATATTAAAATTTTTATTTGTTATAGATTATTTTTATTTTAATTATTTTATATAAATTATTAAATGATAATAAAAAAATTATTAATTTTACCAATGGATTACCCACAGAATTCCGTCGGTAATTTCTCATTCAAATTACTCACAGAATTCCGTGCGTAATGCGTGAGTAATTATCGACGGAAAAAATTCCGTGGGTAATTCATCAGATGTTACCGACGGAATTTTTTCCATAGGTAATTAGAGACGAATGACCCACGGAATTCCGTTGGAAATTTCTTATTAAAATTACCCACAGAATTTCGTGGGTAATGCGTGGGTAATTACCGACGGAAAAAATTCCGTGGGTAATGCGTCAAAAGCTACCAACAGAATTTTTTCTATGGGTAATTAGAGACGAATTACCCTCGGAATTCCGTGGGTAATTTCTCATTCAAATTACCCACGGAATTCCGTGGGTAATGCGTGGGTAATTACCGACGGAAAAAATTCCGTGGGTAATCCGTCAGTAATTACCGATGGAATTTTTTCCGTCTTTAATCAGTCAGTAATTATCGACGGAATTTTTTTCTGTCGGTAATTCCGTTGGTAATTTTTCAGACAGAAAATCCGTAGGTAAATCATCCAAAATTACCGACGGAAATAATTCTGTGGTTAATTCCATCGGTAATAGCATGTTTTTTTGTAGTGAAGTCCTTTATTACTTCATACCTAAGAAGGTCATTGTTTATGCTTTCATCATTTGTGATTTGCAAAATAAGAAATCAATGAAGGCTAGGGTTTGTCCTTACATATCTGATTTGTGACCAAGTTGTTTTTGCGGCAGAATGACCTGAGCTGAGTGAGAATCATTGGTATTTGGAATAGGATGACTCATAATACATATAGCACGTGCAACTTTTCCGACCTTTTTGACCTATCAGTTAATAAATTTTTGCAGATGAAGATTAAACTCATTATCATATATCGAGATTAATTATGTTACTTTCTCGTTTAAACCATGAAAAGTTGCTTTTCTAATCACTAAAACATGAGACAAGCTAATAGTCTAAATACTCTTAAGAAATCTAACTTAAGAAATCTAACTATTTACCTTATCAGGTAGATATGAGGGATCACACACAACTTTCTTGCATTTGGCTGTTTCCCCTTCAGATGTCACACCAATGGCTTTCCCGCTATCATCAGACTCAACCTGTGCAGTAGAAAATAAACAATGAGAAACATGAAACAGAAAATAAAAAATATTAGAAAAAGAAAAAAATAGGGCATAAAGAACTTGGGAAGACAAAATGAACTTTAAGGGCTTGTTTGATATGAGGGGAGGGGAGGGGAGGGGAGTGGAGGGAAAATTTTTTAGAGTTGAATTGTAAAAAAAAAAAAAAAAAATCGAAGAAGTGGGGTTACAAGTTTTTAATTTATTTTTTACTCTTTCATCTTACATCTTCTCTTTAATAAAATTTTGTAATCCTACTTCTCCAATCTTTTTAAATTCAACCCATAAGAATTTTTACTCCCTTCCAAATCCCTCATACCAAACAGACCCTAAATCAGTCACAAATGATAAGCCAGAGAAGAAATATCCTTACCATTCAATTTAATTTCCTAATACTAGTCATTCATCATTATGAATTTAAGCAGACAACTCATTATCATTGTGAATTTGGGTATCAGATTCAAATGCTCTATAGATGGAAACCTAAAATTTTTGCATTGCTTTATAAATTTAAGAAGTCAAATAGGTTAAGGATATATAAACTATATATTGACACAAGAATGTAACCTTTTGTGTGACAGAGAATCAGAGAGATAATAGGAAAATTCTTAACGCAATTTGCTTCATTAGTTCATTATTCAATAAAACACAAGAATGTCTTTGTTTTGTCCAATAGAAGAAACCAAGTTAGAATGAGGGAACAAGTTATGACAAAGAAGTAGTGGGAGTTAGAAAAATACGAACCATGAAAACTTTTGTGACTTATAGGCTAATTACCTTCCTTAGGACATATGAGGAAACACTTTGAAAGTAATTCAAACTATCTTCCAGAAAATACTAAAGCATGATAATGGACTTGCCTTGCATTCTAGTTTGTTGAGCATATAAGTTCCGCCATATACTGCACTTAAACGTGCAAATGCCTGTTCACCATCAAAGAGATGAATGTTAGCTCCAAATGCATAATAACTTACAAGGATAGGGAGAAAGAAAAACCTCCCAATCCGTATAATGGATATATGAAAGGTGAGCCTCCTTGAAAATGTGCCAGGGACTTTGCATAAAGCTAGATAGAATTGAAAGCAGTATTACTAGCTTGTGTAGGTTACCAAGTAATTCTAACTACATAAACTTCAATAGAATCAACTGAAAGGTATGAGTTAGAAGATCTCATGAAGAAGAGATAAAGGAAGCCTGAGGAATCAAGGTAATAATATTTGGTATATCCAATATTCATGGAATAAACTAGTCCACAAGAATAATAAACTCAATATTCTTTGTAGTATTACAAGATAGAAAGAGAGAACATTATATGCCAAATGACTATATGGTCCATAACCTTGTGCTAAGGATAATTATATAGGTTGTGTGTAAATGTTGCAGGGAAATTTATTATATATTATACACACTTCTTTGGTCCTATTTAAAAGGTAAAGAAAGAAGAAATTTGTTTATCCTATTTAAAAGGCATCGAGATAAATTCTTATATAAATGTATAATTTTACCTTTCATTTATTATTGTATCGAATTTGTTCTCTTAGGATATAATTGACAAATTCCTAATTTAATATATATTTTTACAATTTATTTGGGGATTTTGTCATATTACTTGAGTTTAAAATGCTTTAATTGTGATAAATAGATATTAAAAGTAAATTCATTAAATTAGGATTAAAAAGAGAAAAGTTGTCAAAATAATTGTAGTTACTCTTAATCATTGATTCTTGAGATGATTTTATATTGGTTTAATTGTTCCTAATTATAGGTGCTTGAAAAAATTGGATTAAAATTAAAAATGGCAGTTTTGGGCTCAAATTCAGAAATGATAGTTTAGTCCCATGAATTTGTAAAATGACGGTTTGGTCCACACCAGAAACTACACGTTGTTGTCTGTTTATTAGGTCTGATTTAGAGGAGCAGCTCGAAATATACAGAGCCAGAGCAGCCGCGCATCTTCCTCCTTCACCTTGGTCTTCAATCACCTTCACCATCTACGTCTACCACTGTCGCCGGTGACGTCCCTTCACCCATTGTCGCCGGCGACCTCCTTCCTTCACACAGTGCACTGTTGCTTTCTTCAACTCAAGTCAGAGCTACAGCCGCAGCCTCCATAACCTTCACCTTCATTTTCTTCTCGCCATACTCTCTGCCGTGGCTTTTCTCCATTTTCCCCCTCTATCAACCACCCATATCTCGTTCTTCATCATCCACTTGTCATTTAATCAGTGTTTATCCATGGCTGAACTGTTGATGAAGAATATAGCTTCTCCTTGCATGGCTGTTCTTGGCTAAATTCTATTAATCCTTTGTAGTAGTGGCTATGACACGAGATTGGAGCTTCATAGGAGAGTTTTGCTTCATCCATTTCTCTATTTCTACATTGTATTTGTCAGTCCTAGCTTTTAGGATGAATTTTATAATGTTGGACTGATTTATTTTGATGTATTTGGATATTGGATGTGACTTGAACCTTTGTTAGATACTTAAAATTATGTTTAATTAGCTTAGTTATCATTTTTTTGTGCTGGTTAGTCATTGAATTGATGAATTTGTGAATATTTTGTGCTAAATTTAAGGTGGCTTGGTTAGTGGATCAATGGTGTATTGTGTTTACATTGGTTTATTGAATATGAATTTATTAATTGTGTTTAACATTGGGTTTTAGCATCATTAATCTTGATTTTTCATATGGGTGACCATTGTTAAATTAAGATTAATGAGAAAATCATGTGGTAATGCGAGGTAGCTCAGTTATTGAATTAAAAGCTAAATACGATTTTTAAGTTCACTTAACTGCTAGAGTGTTTAATCGATTTAATTTAGAGAAATTAATATGCAAGGTGGCTTAATAATAATCAATCTAAGTTAGACCTAATCTAAGGGATAGCCCTTAGGGTCTGTTGAAGCTAGCATGATTAATCTCCTATAATTATTTGATGTGAGAATTGCTTGCGCTATTGCTATGAGGGATTGCTCATTCCATTTTTTATCTCCTTGGTTCTCTTATTTCATTAATTCCTTCTTCATTCCATTTCCATCTTTATAAATTAAAATCCCAAAAAGAAGTAATCTAAGACCATTTTAATTCCATTTGCAAGAGTAGTTTTTCATAGATAAAAGACCAAACCATTTTCTCCATTTTTTAAAAATCAATTTTGATACTTAGTTTACTTAGGAATCATTTTCATTTTCGGCTCCATAAAATAAACACGATGCGGATTGTGCTGTTATATTGCAGTATTATTCAGTATTTGAATCTCCAAGGCGACTAAAGGGGAGTTTTCAAATTGGCGCCATTTCCAGGGAGCCAAGAAATTGGTTCCTTGGTAAGTTAAGTGTCAAGTTACATTGACTGGAGTGTGTTTGCTAATAATTAGTGTTTAGGTAGTATAGTTTAGGTTGATTTTCCATACCTTTGTTCTTGCATTGTGCCCTGAATTTGACTTGGATTACTACAAATCTAAGTGCAATATAGTTCTGCAATTTGACTTGTTGAGAACGCTTGCTGCACATTGGTAATTTGACCGAGGAATATTTTTGCAGCATATTCTTGGTCTAAGAAACTGAATTTAACACTTTGGTTGAGACTTGAGCATCGAAATTCTGCTGTCTTGTTTATCACAACTGTGATTTGCAAGCTAAACTTTATTTCTGATTTAGTTTTATAAAAGAAAGATGAAGATTTCTCAAGCTTTTGAATTGGCCTCTTCTTGATTTTGGTAAATTTGATTGGTGTGAATTTGGTCCAACTAAGCGCAATTTATTTTGGATATGTGATTAATCTGAGCTATTACTCTTGTGCTTGGTGTATAATGTGGACTCACAGAGCTTTGATGTTGACATAATTCTTGTTATTTGACAAATCTCTATTTTATTATATATTTTCATATTTTATTTGGGGATTTTGTCAAAATAATTTAGCTTAAAATGCCTTATTTTTGTTTAATTGAGATTAAGAGTAAATATATTAAATTGTAACTAAAAAGAGCAAAATTGTTAAAATAATTATACTTACTTTTAATCATTGATTTTTTCTGAAATTATTTGATGTTGGTTTCAATATATTTTAATTGAAAATCTTTAAAATTTTGGACTAAATCTGAAAATAGCAATTTGGGGTTCAAATTTGGAAAATGACACTTTAGTCTCTTGAATATGAAGAATGACAGTTCAGTACCAATTAAAACACATCGTTTTACTCCTAATGGACTAGGTCAGACGTGAAGGAGCTGTGAGCTAAAAGGGAGCTGTGGGGAAAAATAAAAAGGAAAACGAGAGACTCGAGACGATAGCCGCAGACACACGCGAAGAACGAGAGAGCAGCGGCGAGCTTTGTTCTCCAACTCCACCCTCGTCTTCTTCTCCTCTCCTCGCCGGCGACTCTAGCTACACCGTCCCCATCCATCTTCGTCGCCGGTGAGCTTCACAGTTTGAGAGACAGAGATCAGCCGCGAGTTTAGAGCTAAGAGGAGCTGATAGTTGAGACGGGAAGGGAGCTACCGAAAGCAGAGAGCTGATTCTCTTCTCCATTCCTTCATCTCTCCAAAAATCGCCTACCATCCCAATCATCTTCACCATCGCTGGTAGCTATCCACCAACGTTCACCTCCAGTTCTTCACCGCCGACACCATCCACCAACGTCGGCCTTCAATTCTCACCACCCCATTACCGCCAACAGCCTCCCACAGCAACCACCATCCTCCCCTCACCTTCCATTGGTCCAGGCCTAGCTTCCTCTATTTCTGAACTCGTCCCAGCAGTGGCTTTCTCTGTTCTGATTTGTTGGGTTTAATTTCAGCCCTGTGCTTGATTGGTTTAGTGTTAATTGGTTAATTTAATCAGTGGTTTGCATGGCTGGAATTGTGACATTATTTGGTGGGCTGTTGTGATAATGGGCAGTGGCTGATTTCCCAATCCCTTGTAGTAGGAGGCAATGGCATGAACTTGGAGCTTCAATAGGGGAGTTTTTGCTCTTCCATTTCTCTAATTCTACATTGTAATTTTGATTCCTAGGTCTTAGGATGAATTTTATGATGTTGAATTGATTTATTTTCTTGTACTTGGAGAATTGGATGTGGCTTGGATCTTTGTTAGATACTTGAAATTGTGCTTAATTAACTTAATTATCATTTTTTTTGTGCTAGTTAGTCATTGAATTGATGATTCTGTGAACATTTTCTGCTAATTTCAAGGTGGTTTGGTTAGTGGGTCAATGGTGTGTTGTGTTTACATTGGTTAATTGAGTGTGAATTTATTAATTATATTTAGCATTGAGTTTTAACATCATTAATCTTGATTTTTCATATGGGTGGTCATTGTTAAATTAAGATTAATGAGAAAATCAAGTAGTAATGCGAGGTGGCTCGGTTATTGGATCAAAAGCTAAATATGATTTTTAAGTTCATTTAATTGCTAGAGTGCTTAATCAACGTAATTTAGAGAGATTAATATGTAAGGTGGCTTGGTATTTATCAATTTATATTCGGCCTAGTATAAGGGGTGGCCCTTAGAGTCATTTTTAGAACTAGCATGATAAATCTCCCATAATCATTTTAAGTGAGGATTGCTTGCGCTATTGCTATGAGGGATTGCTTATTCCATTATTGATCTTCTTATTTCTTTCATTTCATTAGTTCCATCGTCATTCCATCTCATATTTTCAAGAAAAATTCCAAAAAGAAGTAATTTAGGACCATTTTAATTCTAGTTGCAAAAGTAGTTTTTCATAGATCAAAGACCAAACCATTTTCTCCATTTTTTAGTCAATTTTCATACTTAGTTTACTTAGGAATCATCTCTGTTTTTGGCTCCATAAAGTGAACACGATCCGGATCGTGCTGCTATATTGCAGTATTATTCAGTATTTGAACCCATGGCAACTAAATGGGAGTTTGAGGAAATTATTTGATGATTTAGTATTAATCTGCTACTGGAACTGTGGAAATTATTTGTTGTCATTGAGGAAATTGGTTATTGATTTTGTGAGGATTGTAGATCTGATTTTCGGCTTGCAATTTTGGAATTTTGCTAAAAGTCTTCAAAACAAAACCTAGGATTTAATCCTAAAATTTTGGTTCTGAGTTTTGGAGTTTTTGTGGAACTTATTGCTGGTTTGAATTTTATGACAAGCTTGAATTGTTGGAAGACTCTTGCTAAATCTTGATGGAGAGTTACGTTGTGGTGCCAACCATATTTTAGCAAAGCTAATTCTCATCTAAACTGTTCTATACTCTGCAAGTTGTAGGACAGTTCGAGCATCATTTTCATCTTAATTGAAATTGTTGATTGGTAGCTTCAAGCTGATTGAATTCCTGGTCTTGTTGTCTCTCTGTTGCAAGTTGTCTATCTGTTACTCTGCTGTGACAAGGAGTTTGAAGTTGAGAATCTGAATTTGTTTGTCTTGTGTTAATTGGCTGCTGCAACAATTGGAAAATAGTTTGTGCTTTGTTTGCTGGAAGTTTTTTTGAATTAAATCTGTTATTGGAAATTTGAAATTGTTTGGAACTTGGAAGTATTTTATTTTATAACTTGTATGGATAGGATTAGCATGACCATCATGAGTTTGGATATGGGTTGAAGTTTTGCTGCACTCATTGAGTGATTTGGAACTGATGTAGACTCATTAAACTTTTGCATTGAGAAATTGAGTTGGTTAGCTGCTGTTTGTCCTGCATCAAGATTGTTTTTGCTGTCAACAGTGAGTAATAAGTTGAATTGCATCCATGTTTGACAAATTTTGCAATCTTAACCCAGCATTGTGCTGTTTTTGAGCAAAACATTGAGTCTAATGTGTTGAGTGCATGAATATCACATTTTGTTGGTAAAAGTACTCTAAACTGAAATTGCAGCATTTTGTGTGCCGTCATATATCTCACCTGTGTTGGAGAAATTTTGTTGCTGCTAGGATATTTAGTTTACTACAGTCATTGTGGTGAATTGTGATACTATTGTCAATACTAGTTTTGGATTGCTAGACTCAGTATCATTGGTTGCTGGGTTGTTAATAACTGTAATAAGCATTGCAGTCAAATTTCACATTTGTTGTCAAGTTCTGGCCCTATTTCAACCCCATATTCACTTAATCATTGCTGGGATTTCATGAAATTCATGCGCTGTAATTGGTTTTATGCTTGCTGGAATTATGGGAAAATTATCTGGATTTGAACTGGACACTGCTATCTTGTGTAATTCCATCAATTTCTAGCAAACTCAATTGATTTTGTAGCTGGAACTAAATGTTACACACTTGAAAATTGATTGGAGTTTGGTTGAAATTCAGTCGCACCTTCACTCGAGTTTGTTGGAATTTTTTTCTGAAAATTTTGCCCAGAAATTGATGAGCTTTGATTTCCTAAGGGCTTGTTTGGTTTGAGGGGAGGGGAGGGAAAATGGGCGGAGGGCAAATTTTTTTGAGTTGAATTTAAAAAAATTAGAAAAGTAGGGTTAAAAAATTTTAATTAATTTTTCTTACTTTTTTATCTTATATATTCTCTTTATTAAAATTTTATTACCTCACTTCTTTAGTCTTTTAAAATTCAACTCATAAAAATTTTCCCTCCCCTCCATTCCCCTCCAAATCCCTCACACCAAACAGACCCTAAAGGTTTGGGCCATTTTAAGCAAGTTCAATAGCTTTGCTATTGGGTGTAGTAAATGTTAGCCAAATTTCATCATTTTGGGCAATTTTCAATTTTTTCTTTATTTTCTAGAATTTTTCCAGATTTTTCATTAGGTTAGTTTTTCAGTTTTCTTCTTTGATTTCTTCCAATTTTTAGGATTCATTTGCATCTTTAGGACTTTTTAGAACTTAGAATTCATTGGGATTTAATTGATTGCAATTTGAATAGCTTGGTTTAATGATAATTATGAGTTTAGGTTCAATACTAATCTTTCTATGCTTTTTTTTAAGGAATGATGGAACATCCAATCCAAGTGGTCCAAAAGACTTTTGATATGTATCCTTCTTCTCACTGACTTTTTGGTTCTGGGAATTAAGTTTATGGCCTACAAACGAAATGATGCAGTGTGATGAAGATGCACGTGGTCCTTGATGTGAGAAATTATGCAACACGCAAATTTCTTCTTCTCTTGCGTTCAGCATCTTTTATGGAGCAATTGTCCTTATTTAAAGTCTATCTAAATCTAAGTAAGTGTATGTATCTTTAACATCGATAGGGATATTTTTCTTCAAGTAAACAGGATAATTAATATTATCTCTAGTGTTATTAATAAATGTTTACTTAATAGAAGAAAAATCTATATAATCACTACTGTTATTTTATATTGCTTTTCTTTTCATTACTGCCCTTTGTTGAAGCACGAAACAGGGGGAAAAGCCCCATGAGGATTCATTTTTTGTACCTTTTTTTTTTTTTTTGCGTCAAAACTGTATTTCAATAATAAGATCATGATGTCCATTATTTTTTAGGATAATAAATATATTAATTTTGGAAGTCGAATTAATCTAAAAGCTAACTAGCTTAGGAACTCATTTCGAGACAACTATTAATTTGAGATATAGTTTAGGAAATCTTCGAAGCCCTTAATACTGAATAATCAAGCCTACCAGACTTTACCAAAAGCTTGGGCTTCCAAATTGCCTTCATAAGAAACAAATCATCCCCACAAGATTCTTTATTTTTTTTGCCAACATCCCACTTAACGTTCTTTTGAGGTTATTCAAAAGCCTATTGTACTTTTTGTTAAAAAAAAAAAAACCTACTGTACTTGACCAATAAAAGGCCTACTGTATTCGACAGTGAATTAAGAAGTCGGCAAAAAAAAAAAAAAAAAAAACAGTGAATTAACTTATACTGCCTTCCCACTGCTAACTAATACTGCCTCTAGTCATAATATTATCATAATATTATAGACTAAAATATAAGAGGTTGAGAGAGTAATTATGTAGACAAAGTTAATAACTTAACCACTTCTTATTAGTTTAAATGAGTTGATTAGATGTGCTTTTGGAATAACTACTAGGGGGAGTATATTTTTTTGCTGTGATTCTTTAACTAGTATGATTTGGATATGGAGAAGTATAAATGTGTATTCCAGGATGCTCCATGCTTGCAGCCATCACTTATTTTCCAGTCTGATATGCTAAACATGGGAAAACTTGCTTCCTTGATTAAGCAGCTCTTATATTATAGACAGGAGGAAGTGTTTGATAATATAAGTATAAACTTTTTTTACCGGAAATTCCCTTAATTGAAAATATATATTTTCTTATAGAAAATAGGACATACACTAAAAATTGTTTATGATATTTTGTTAGAAAAATAAATCTCCTTCATTACTAGGATAATTGTATTCTTTTGATCTATTAAATGTTACAAACTATTATAAGCTAAGAGTCTAGTTTAAACAAAATAAAATACAAGAACCTGATTTAAAATTAAGGTAAATTATAAGAACTTTCATGTTAATTTTTTCAATTTTATATGAGCTTAATTCAGTTTTTTTTTTATGAACACTGGATTGAGATGTTAATATCCCAAATAAAATATGAAAATATATAATAAAAATAGAGATTTGTTACATATACAATATGACATGATTTTACGTGTCACAAATGTACATTGAATTAAAAAGATCAGAAATTGTTTATTTTTAATTTCCCATTTTATTTCTGCCGACCAAAAAAAAATATTGATTTTCCTAGTGAATTAAAATATTTCTTACCTTTGTCTGTATCTTTATGCTCTATACTGGTGTATTGGAAATCTCCTTATGCTTTTGGGAGTGAAACCTATCTAAACGTACTAAATTATGTTTGAGTAATTACTGATTAACTAAAATTTCTTTTTTAGAGAAGAGTTTGTTTAAGAAACAAATAGCATCAATAACTGCACATAAGATGCAAAAATGGGGTTTGAAGAATAATTTTTATTAAGATTTCAAGAGGTTTAGACAAAGTATTGCATAATTTAACAAATTTTAGTACTTTGATTTTCAACAAGAAAATAGTGATTTTTGTCAAAACAATTCTCTTAAAAAGGAGAAAAATTCTCTAAAAATTAAGGTAACGTATAAGCTAGATAGAGAAAAGAGGTTTCTCTCCAAAATAATTTTAGAAAAATGATCCTCCCGAAATTTCTTAAAAAATCTGAGCTAAAAATAATTTTCTTCAATTCCTTTTATAATACTAGTTACATTATATTCATCCCCAACTCAAGAATCTTCAATTTCTCTGTATGTCCTTTTCTTCTCATTCCTCATTTTCTTTATATTTTAAACACTTGCAATTTGGGCAATTGTAGCAAAGGATCCTATGACTCACAATTTGATTAAAAAGTCATATTCATCTTACATATTGAGAATTACATTAATTCCTCTTTCACATCTTCTAGTCCAAGAATAAAACGCAAACAACCATTAGATCAGATTATGCAAATAGATGTACCAAAAAAAAAAACATTATGCAAATATATTGCAAAACAAAGCATCTACTGATTGATAGAAAAATTAAAGTGAGATAATGACATTGGGGCCCGCTAGATGATGGTTGTTAAGACTTTAGTCCCCTAAATTGGAAAAACATCAAATCTAAATTGTAAAAAAAAAACAAATGCAATAATTGATGTTGGTAACCCGTTCATATTGTTGAACAATATGAAAACAACATAAAGTCCATTGAAAAAAGTACTTTATCAACACGTTAACGCACTCTTTATCAAAAGCATACTTTAGCTTCTTATAAAAACAAAAAAAAAGGCATACTTTAGCTTTCACTTTTCTATATATGAATGAAAACTTTTACTTTCACCTATGTTTATTATATATTTTCATATATGTAATATGGTGGTCGACGGTCTCGTTAAAGTTTAAACATTTTTTTTTTGAAATATATAACATTTAACACAGTAAAAAATGTTGAAGAGTTTGCTCATTTTTATTTAAATACTTATTGTTGCATTATTTTTTGTATTTATTGTTTGCTGTTTACTTCTAGTTTTTGTGACTGACTTAAGTGTTTTCAAAGGAATTTGGTCTTAGAAGCTAGGAAACTTCATCTAGTACCCTGGGAAACTATTAAATTAGAGAAAGATGAGGGGGGGCTTGGAATTAAAGATCTAGTTACCCAAAATAAAGCTTTTATAATGAAGTTGTGTTGGGGTCTCCTGACTAAGCCTGATGCCCTCTGGGTTAGATGCTTGAAGAGTAAATATGCATGCGGAACAGAGAAAATCCCTATGATAAACAAGAAGAAGAATCAATCAGCAGTTTGGAGTGCAATTGTCAGAGTTTGGGGAAAGTTTAAAAAGAAGTTGGGAAGTAAACTCAGAAGTGGCAGAAACACAAATGCTTGGTGGGAAACATGGTCCCCGCTAGAACAACCCTTGATTCAATATATAGATAAGAATTCAGAATGGGTTAGTCATGAGGAATCGGTGAGAGCATTTGTATCCCCAAATGGCTCATGGGATATTATGAAGTGGAGACTATTTTTACCAGAATGGGTGATTGAGAAAATCAAGATGGTGAAACCTCCAACGGCAGAAGGGGAGGACCTGTTTTACTGGAAGGCGTCAAATGATGGAAATTTCAGTGTGAGATCAGCATACAAGATGTTAGGGAGTATTAATGAATCAATAAGAGAACCTCTCTGGCAACAAATCTGGCGGTGGCCAATTCCAGAAAGAGCCAAGTTTTTCATGTGGCAAGTTTTTCATGAAAGATTACCTACCAATTCTATTCGTAAATTGCGAGGATTGAGTGTACATGGCGAGTGCCCATTTGAGTGCCTTGGTGAGGAATCCATATTACATACATTGAGAGACTGTGAGGCTGCTTATACGGTGTGGCAAGTTTTAATTGACCCTATATACTATAGTACTTTTTTTAGTGGTAATTTGCAGGAATGGATACTGTGGAATAGCAAACAAGAACCAGGTAGCAGGAGAGTCAAAAACTGGCCTTGGTTGCGGATATTTGGTTCGGCTTGCTGGCTCATATGGAAGAATAGATGCAAGAAGGCCTTTGAGGGTATTGCTGAAGAACCACGTAGCATCATTCAAAGCTGTCTTCAGCATCTGATGGAAGGCGTAGAACAAGGAAGATTGAAGCATCGGATCTACCAGATTCCTGATAGAGCAGACGTTAAGTGGAGTGCTCCCCCTTCTGGCTATGTTCGGGTCGACGTAGATGGTTCGGTTAATAACCATAAAATTGCTGCTTGTGGTGGCATTGTCCGAGATAGCAATGGGATGTGGATGACAGGTTTCCAACAGAAAATTGGGTTCACCTCCACTACTGCAGCGGAGTTACAAGCAATCAAGGCAGGTATGCAAATCTGCAAACAGATGAAACTCACGAAAGTTAAGTTACATTCAGATTCATTAGAGGCTATTCAGTTACTGATATCAGGATATGGGCCATATCATCCATTGGCCCAAGATATCATTGAGATTAGATCGTTGATTTATTCTGGTTGGGATATAGAGATACTTCACTCAAATAGGGAAGCGTTGAAGTGTGCAGATTATTTGGCTAAAATGGCGCAGGAGGCGAACACTGATCTGTGTCTACTACAAGTGCCACCAACTTCTTGTTTGAATCAAATGTTAGTCGATCTAAGCTAAATTGATTGATGTAATATCACCTCTTTTGGTTTGTAGTGTCAATATGACACAACTCAAGAGTTAACTCTTGTCCTACTAATTCAAAAAAAAAAAAAGGAATTTGGTCTTACTTATGTCCCGTGAAAAAAATAATGCATTGTACAATGAAATTATAAAAAGAGTGAAAATTAAATAAAAAATTAAAGAAAATCCTATTGAGTTGTTAAGATTATAAATTCATGAGGTATTATTATTATTGGTCCTTAGAGTTTATTTTGGTCTCTATAGTTTTATAACGACTTGATTTAAATTAATATTATAGACTAAAATCAAAACTCGTTAAAAGTATATAGACTTGTCATTAATGACTCTATTTTTTTGTTCTTACCAAACATTTACTATTGTATAGAAACATTGTTGGCAATTGTTTGACTTTGGGTCTAGGTCCGCCTTTGATGGGCCGGACTATTTGATTAGGAAACAAATAGTCTTATTAAATAAGAAACAAATTAGCATTAATTATGCATTTGTTAATTGAGAAATAAGTAATTATATATTAGAAAATTAATCAAGAATTAATTTCTGGATTATTACTTAGAGGGCAAGTAGGAGTGCAAATCACTTCCTAACTAGTGGTCTCCTTATACCATTGTAAATAAGATGTGCAATTTGGGCAATTGTAGCAAAGGATCCTATGACTCACTATTTGATTAAAAAGTCATATTCATATTACATATTGAGAACTATATTAATCCCTCTTGCACATCTTCTAGTCTAAGAATAAAACGCAAACAACCATTAGATCAGAGTATGCAAATATATTACAAAACAAAGCATCTACTGATTGATAGAAAAATTAAAGTGACATAATGACATTTGGGCCCCTAGATGATGGTTGTCAAGACTTTATTCCCCTACATTGGAAAAATATCAAATCTAAATTGTAAAAAAAATGCAATAATTGATGTTGGTAACCTGTTCATATTGTTGAAAAATATGAAAACAACATAAAGTCCATTAAAGTACTTTTTTTTTCCCGATGAAATACCCATTTAAGTACTTTATCAACACGTTAAAGCACTCTTTTTCAAAAGCATACTTTAGCTTCCACTTTTCTATATATAAATGAAAAATTTTACTTTCACTTTTGTTTATTATATATTTTCATATCTGAAAAAATGTATATATTTTCACATATGTAATATGGTGGCCGACAGTCTCGTCAAAGTTTAAACATTTTTTTATGAAATATATAACATTTAACGCAATAAAACTTTTGATAGTTGCAGGCTTTCTTTTTTCATGATTTGATTATTACCACATAAAATTTATTACTATGTTTAAAATGTTGAAGAGTTTGCTCATTTTTATTTAAATATTTATTGTTGCATGTTACATTTTTGGCTTATTTATTGCACTAGAACGCTGTGTTTTGCTATCACCCAAGGTCCTTCAAATAATATACGTTTGTAGTGGAGAGTCCAAGTTTCCTGATTTGTGAATTTGATAACATAATAATTGTTTGGCAAATCAATTAAATCAAATTCACTGAACTTCCAAATTCTGCATAGCATCTCTTTCAGTTTGTGGAAATTAAATCTAGCACCAAGGACCGTGATGATTAATGCATTCTTCCATGGCTCACAGCTTTCATTGTACTCCTCGTCTGTCATTACTTTGACGGCTACATTATCACTGCTTTGTTTCAATCAAGTACTACAGTAGGCTTTTGATGAGTAACTTCAAAATAACTTTAATTTGAAGCTTGTGGGCTGGGGATAATTTGTTCCTGTATGAAGATATCCCAGTTCTTTAAACGAAGATTATTCAATTTATTATATATTCTTTTCAAGTACTCCCTCCAACTCCTGTCATTAATGGCGGGCAAATCAGTACTGATAAAGTCGGTCTTGTCTACACTTCCTTCCTATCAAATGCAAACACTTCTCATCCCTACAGGGGTTCTGAAAGACATTGAAAAGCTAAGCAGAGAATTCTTTTGGAGCCAAGGACCAAAAGCTAGGAAACTACATCTAGTACCCTGGGAAACTATTAAATTAGAGAAAGATGAGGGGGGCTTGGAATTAAAGATCTAGTTACCCAAAATAAAGCTTTTATAATGAAGTTGTGTTGGGGTCTCCTGACTAAGCCTGATGCCCTCTGGGTTAGATGCTTGAAGAGTAAATATGCATGCGGAACAGAGAAAATCCCTATGATAAACAAGAAGAAGAATCAATCAGCAGTTTGGAGTGCAATTGTCAGAGTTTGGGGAAAGTTTAAAAAGAAGTTGGGAAGTAAACTCAGAAGTGGCAGAAACACAAATGCTTGGTGGGAAACATGGTCCCCGCTAGAACAACCCTTGATTCAATATATAGATAAGAATTCAGAATGGGTTAGTCATGAGGAATCGGTGAGAGCATTTGTATCCCCAAATGGCTCATGGGATATTATGAAGTGGAGACTATTTTTACCAGAATGGGTGATTGAGAAAATCAAGATGGTGAAACCTCCAACGGCAGAAGGGGAGTACCTGTTTTACTGGAAGGCGTCAAATGATGGAAATTTCAGTGTGAGATCAGCATACAAGATGTTAGGGAGTATTAATGAATCAATAAGAGAACCTCTCTGGCAACAAATCTGGCGGTGGCCAATTCCAGAAAGAGCCAAGTTTTTCATGTGGCAAGTTTTTCATGGAAGATTACCTACCAATTCTATTCGTAAATTGCGAGGATTGAGTGTACATAGCGAGTGCCCATTTGAGTGCCTTGGTGAGGAATCAATATTACATACATTGAGAGACTGTGAGGCTGCTTATACGGTGTGGCAAGTTTTAATTGACCCTATATACTATAGTACTTTTTTTAGTGGTAATTTGCAGGAATGGATACTGTGGAATAGCAAACAAGAACCAGGTAGCAGGAGAGTCAAAAACTGGCCTTGGTTGCGGATATTTGGTTCGGCTTGCTGGCTCATATGGAAGAATAGATGCAAGAAGGCCTTTGAGGGTATCGCTGAAGAACCACGTAGCATCATTCAAAGCTGTCTTCACCATCTGATGGAAGGCGTAGAACAAGGAAGATTGAAGCATCGGATCTACCAGATTCCTGATAGAGCAGACGTTAAGTGGAGTGCTCCCCCTTCTGGCTATGTTCGGGTCGACGTAGATGGTTCGGTTAATAACCATAAAATTGCTGCTTGTGGTGGCATTGTCCGAGATAGCAATGGGATGTGGATGACAGGTTTCCAACAGAAAATTGGGTTCACCTCCACTACTGCAGCGGAGTTACAAGCAATCAAGGCAGGTATGCAAATCTGCAAACAGATGAAACTCACGAAAGTTAAGTTACATTCAGATTCATTAGAGGCTATTCAGTTACTGATATCAGGATATGGGCCATATCATCCATTGGCCCAAGATATCATTGAGATTAGATCGTTGATTTATTCTGGTTGGGATATAGAGATACTTCACTCAAATAGGGAAGCGTTGAAGTGTGCAGATTATTTGGCTAAAATGGCGCAGGAGGCGAACACTGATCTGTGTCTACTACAAGTGCCACCAACTTCTTGTTTGAATCAAATGTTAGTTGATCTAAGCTAAATTGATTGATGTAATATCACCTCTTTTGGTTTGTAGTGTCAATATGACACAACTCAAGAGTTAACTCTTGTCCTACTAATTCAAAAAAAAAAAAAAAGAATTTTGTTTTACTTATGAACCATGAAAAAAATAATGTATTGTACAATGAAATTATAAAATGAGTGAAAATTAAATAAAAAATTAAAGAAAAGCCTATTGAGTTGTTAAGATTATAAATTCATGGGAAATATCTTTATTAGTCCTTACAGTTTATTTTAGTATCTATGGTTTTGTAACGACTTGATTTGAGTTAATGGTACGGATCAAAACCCAAATTCATTAAAAGTATATAGACTCGTCATTGATGACCCCAATTTTTTGGTTCTTATTGTCCTTTCAATGCCAAACATTTACTATTGTATAGAAATATTGATGCAATTTAAAAGAATATTATGTTAAGCTTGCTAGGTATTTTTCTGTTCCAAATCATTCTTCATATCTAGTTTCTCCATTTCAATCACCCAGCTTACCAACTTATATCAAATGCATGCAAACAAGACAAATAAAATGAGATGAAATATGGGAGGGGGGGAAGGAAATATCTGAAATGTCAAAAAGAAAAGTGTGATATGTTTGGATTCACTTAAAAGGAATAAACACCATCAAAGATGAGGAAGGGTATGCAAAGGAAATGGTTGTTGGTCTCTTAACTAATTATTATGCTCTTATCTTTTCTTGTTTTACTTTTAAGATTATATTGAATGACATGAAGATGCTCACAATTATTGATCTATAAAAAAAATGATCTATAAATGGAGTATTTTCTCAAAAAAAAAAAAAAAAAAGACGTGAAGCTTAACTGGTGGGGGCTATTTCTAGATTAGAGGAATATAACTTTGTTTGATCATATTTTAAAATCCGAATAATTAAAAGTAAATCCTTCAATATTCATAATTTGTTATATTTAATAAAGAAGTTTTCATAAAATTAATATATAAAGCCTCTGAGCATGATAAAATCGAAAAAAATTAACATGAGTTTAAAAGTGAGTTAACAAGTGTGTAAACTCATGAGTTTAACTGAATTTACAACTAACACGAGTTTACTTGCGATTCGACTTGATTTAATAAGGTAGAAACGTAAAAACAGTAAACTTAGATAATCACCTTCTAAGTTTGACAACAAAGCTAATTAGGGGAAATTAATCCGAAAGTCCCATAGGTTTAATCTTATCCCTGTAGCCTTTTTATTGGCTCTTTACAATTTCTAAGATCATAAGCATTAGTTTATATGCTCATAATCTGTTGATTATGAATCTTAATGTCAAAATTGTACCATCAATATGTTACCAAAATAGTGTACCAACAATAAATAAAAGTAGTTAACTCTTCAAGTGATTTATATTATGGATCAAAAAAAATTTTCCAAAAGATGCCCTATATTTTAGACTGAGAGAATATAAAAATAGATACCTTTGATATTGTTAGCCCCATAAACGAACTAAGTAATGCCACTGTCATGAAGTAGGGCGCGCGTTGGTTGCTTCTGCAGAAGGTTTAATTTGTTTTGTTGATACAAGGTTTAAACAATTTTTAGTGAGCCTTATTTATCGTGATTACTGTTAATGATTGTGGATATCCCTCATTTATGTGACATAAGAATATTAAACCCCTAATAATTATAGAATAAAAGAGATTATAATGTACTCCTAGGATCCTTAATGTATGACATAATTTGGGAGTTGTAGAAAAACTATTTTACAAATTTATCAATTTTTCTCAAATTAGCTATATTAACATTCCCTCAGCAATAATCAAGTATATGTGAGGGGGGAATTAAGGAAGATGATTAGGATATTTTCAAAAAAATTATGTCATATTAGCTTATTTAACTAACTTCCATAATCTAATCAAATTAATTAACTGACTAACTTCCAAAATGTGAATACTCTCAAAATTTTGGACAAGTTTATCTCGTTCTTAAAGAACTAATACTGTGGTCATTGCTAGATCAATGTTCATCTACAGCATAAAACTTGAGAGCGCAAGATCTCATTATTGAGGTTTTTTGGTATGTACTATATACTATACAGTGAGTGTTTTTTTAAGCTAAACCTATGACTTAAGAGTTTGACAAGTTTGCTATACAGTATTAGGTGAGACAATTACTAGATATTGTGTGTAGCTGTGTGTGTGTATCCCACACACGCACCCAAACATTTAAGAGCCCAATCTAGCTATTTTATCACTCTAATTTATCACTTTCTCCAAACTAATTTACCTAATTTATAAATTGATTTGTAATAAAATATTACACATGAGTATTTTAAGAAAATCAAATCACATATATTATAATTGACTAATTTATTCATTTTCTTGATTTGTCCAAGTATCTCCTAGGATGAAGATAAAATTATAATATAATATTGTTAAAAACTTAACCCAATTTTTGACCATTTAATTTAATATAATATTGTTTAAATTAAAAAAATACAATAAAATATAAAATTATAATTCAGTAGTTTATATTATACAAATATATAATATAAAATAAAACATCCACTTCCTTGGCGCACAATGTGGGGACTTTCATACTCTCTCCACTTGAATCCTTGCTGAGTTCGGTTCTTGCTGAAGGAACGATGCCGCTTCATCTCTATGGAGGGAATTGGAGGGAGGTTGTAGGGTATTTTATGGAGATCATGCATGTTTGTGATAATTAATTAGTCAAGTAGCTCTTATATTATGTTTAGAGGAGTACACATTTTCATTATTAAATTTGAGAAAGTTGAGAAAATATGTATAAAATTTATTTTTAAAAAACATAATATATCGAAACAAGCTTATTATTATTATTATTATTATTTTGCCATTTTTAAGCTTGTGGATCAAATGGCGTCTACTCACAAGTCAAGCACGTCAATAATGGGGTAGACTTAGACCATGTTTGGACTTCCATGAGTCAAGTTTAGCTAAATCTAAGTAAGTATATAAATCATTTGATTATAAGAAAATTACATCCAACCAACGGCAAATGACTTTTAAAGACCCTGCAAGATCATATTGTAGTCAAGAACCATAAATTTTTTAAATTAAAAAAAAAACATAATCCTTAGTTGGAACTTGGTATATATTTTTTTTAGTTAAATTCTATTAGTACTAATCTATAATATTTTTAGCATTCAACTTTGATATTTTCATCTCTCTTATTTTATATTTTTTTACACATTTTTCTAGTGTTTCCATACTCATCTTTAATGTTTTTAATATTCATCTTTAATTTTTTCATTGTTTGTTATTTTTATTTTTTTTATTATTGAAAATATTAAAAATAGGTGGTCAGAACATCAAATATGAGTATTGAACAATCAACCTAAGAAAATTTAATTCCAAACACAAGGATCTGGGTCCTTATTTTCAATTTTTAAAATTGGTTGTTCTCAATTGTAATTAATGTTTTTAGAGACTTGTTAATTGTCATTTGCCCTAATTGGGTCTATATTCAAAATTGACGTGACTGTACATTAAAAACTCCTCAAACATGTTTTTCATCTCGAGAAAATGTAAATATTTATAATTACAAAACAAAATTATATTATTCAAACACAAGACCACAAAACCACTGGTTTAAGTGGTAGCAGCCTACAACCAGTGGATCTAAACTCTTGACGATATTCATCCAGCATCTTAAAATTATGAAACAATATTATTTACTATTTTTCAAGTATGTCTAATTATATCTCCACTAAATTTAATCAAGGAGTAAGAGAAACTAAATAAAACAAATTACACATATATGAGGAAATAAATTTAGATAGAATTCTGATATACTATTTGTATTTCATAATTTGTGTCTATGAAACCTTAACTGAAAAATAAAAAGAAACAAATAACGAAAAAAATGAAATTAAAAGGACCAAAATCCTTGTGGCGGTATTATTAAGGATGCCCAAGGAATGGTTATAGAGGGTTTTTGATTTCATCTAGAAACCGGCGGTTACTTAACAGCAAAATTATGGGGCTGTCTAATGGGTTTGAAACGAGCTTGGGACTGTGGCCATCGGAATGTCTGACTAAGCAGTAAATCGCAAGAGGCTTTAAGCCTGCTTCAGGACGATGCTTCTCATCTCCATGAGGATAGGTTGCTGATTATGGGGATAAAAAGTATGTTGAACTGTAGCTGGAAGGTAATTCACAATACTCCCTCCAGTCCTAATTATAAAATAAAGTTGACTTTTTTGGAGGGATTAAGGAAGCTAATTAAATTACTTTAGAGTATTTATATATTTATTTTTTTTCTCCAAACTAATTAGTTTGATGAATAAACTGATATATAATCTAAAAATACATAATATATAATACGATTGAGTAACTTATTTAGCTTTTTTAATCTCTCCAAAAAAAGTCAACTTTGTCCCGGCGAAGGGCTCTCAATGATTGTCTAGGATTGACCTTATTTCTAGGTCCAAATATGCTGTCTAATTTGCATGGGTCCAATAGTACCTAGCGATAGCTTTTAGTTTTTCTATTTATAAAAAAAAAAAAAAAGAAAAGAAATTGATCAAGAAGCTGGTCCCCTGAATTTGGAAAATCATGAACTTTGCTGCAATCGTGCAAGTTTGCTAAAGTTATCTGATCCCCAGACTTTACCAACAGCTTGTGCTTCCTATCATTATTCATTTTTTTTTTGGCCGGTCTTCCTATCATTATTCATAACTTTCTTCTATCCTTAATATAACACATATTTATATAATTTGATTATATTAAGAAAATCAATTAATATGACATATATTTTCTAAAACACCCTAGTCATTTTCTTTAATTAGCCTTCCTTCTAAATTATTGTTGAGGGTGCCTCAATAGAGATGAATTAGGAAAAGCTTAACAAATATAAAAAATATGTCTTATATTTAAGACTAATATCAATTTTTTAAATATGTCTTATATTAATGAAAGGAGTTAGAGGGAGTACTTGAAAAGAATATATAATAAATTGAATAATCTTTGTTTGAAGAATTGGGATATCTTCATAAAGTAACAAATTATCCCCAGCCCACAAGCTTCAAATTAAAGTTATTTTGAAGTTACTCATCAAAAGCCTACTGTAGTACTTGATTGAAACAAAGCAGTGATAATGTAGTCCTCAAACATCTTTTTTTGTCATTTTGTCTTTCATTATGTATTGCCATTAATTTTTCAAATAACTTCATCACTCGCAATTTAGGGGAGGCTGGGGAAAAATCCACCATTAAAAATTTTACCGGTATATTTGAGTAATACTGTGTGTGTGCAAAATTTATAGATTACCAATACTTTCGATGTATAAAACTTTATCAGGTTTTCCTCACTTCTAAATTATTTTTAAAAAAATCATAGGTGGGGGATATCTACATTATGACATTAACGACTTGATTTGACAATGATTAATATATATATATATATATATTCGGTCATTCCCTCAATAACCTTCTCATTACGATGATTAACAAAAATCATCGTAATGAATACATTAAAATGTTTTTCGGCAGAATTATAATTTTTGACAACTCTAGGCCACTTTATGTAATTTTCTTTTGCCATTTTTCTCATTGATTTACAATTTCCCAAAATATTGGGAATTTTCTATAATTTTCCCTAATCTTCAAAAATATTAATTCGACCCAATTAACATTTTCTACATTTTCCAATTTTCTTACAAAACACCTGCAATACAAGATTAAGCATAAGGTGGTATCAAAAAACCAATAAATTATTTGCATGAATAATTAACAAATTATGACTATTTTACCCCTAATTAGATTTAATTTAATACAAAAGTACCTAACTTAAATTAGTGCTTAAGCATACAATAATAACTTAAAAAACACATTAAATTCCCCAAATTAGTGATTAAAAAGTCTATAAAAATATGGTTCAATCAGTTTAAACAAAGTATTGCATAATCTAACAAATTTTAGTACTTTGATTTTCAACAAGAAAATAGTGATTTTTGTCAAAACAATTCTCTTATAAAGGAGAAACATTCTCTAGAAATTAAGGTAAAGTACAAGCTGGATGGAAAAAAGAAGCTTTCTCTCCAAAATAATTTTAGAAAAATGTTTCTCCCAAATTTTCTTAAAAAATCTGAGCTAAAAAGTCTAAATCATCTCATCAGACCAAGTAGATCCGTAATGTTCAGCACATATATCTGCAGGCTGCAGCATGCTTATTTCCAACATCCAATATATCCACAACACTCTTGCTTCAAAATATTTTTCTTCAATTTATTTTATAATATTAGTTACATTATATTCATCCCCGACTCAATAATCTTCAATTTCTCTATATGTCCTTTTCTTCTTATTCTTTTAAACACTTGCAATTTGGGCAATTGTAGCAAGGGATCCTATGACTCACTATTTGATTAAAAAGTCATATTCATCCTACATGTTAAGAATTATATTAATTCCTCTTGCACATCTTCTAGTCCAAGAATAAAGCAAAAACAACCATTAGATCAGAGTATGCAAATATATTGCAAAACAAAGCATCTACTGATTGATAGAAAAATTGAAGTGAGATAATGACATTTGGGCCCCTAGATGATGGTTGTTTTTTTGTTTATTTTTGCTTTTTTGCCAACGATGGTTGTTAAGACTTTAGTCCCCTAAATTGAAAAAATATCAAATCCAAATTGTAAAAAAAATGCAATAATTGATGTTGTTAACCCGTTCATATTGTTGAACAATATGAAAACAACATAAAGTCCATTAAAGTACTTTATCATCACGTTGAAGCACTTTTTATCAAAAGCATACTTTAGCTTTCACTTTTCTATATATGAATGAAAACTTTTACTTTCACTTATGTTTATTATATATTTTCATATCTGAAAAAATGTATATATTTTCATATATGTAATATGGTGGCCGACAGTCTCGTTAAAGTTAAAACATTTTTTTATGAAATATATAACATTTGACGCAGTAAAAAATGTTGAAGAGTTTGCTCATTTTTATTTAAATATTTATTGTTGCATGTTTTTTTTTTTTTTTTTGTATTTATTGTTTGCTGCTTACTTCTAGTTTTTGTGAGTGACTCGTGTGTTTTCAAAGGAATTTGGTCTTACTAATGTACCATGAAAAAAATAATGTATTGTACAATGAAATTATAAAATGAGTAAAAATTATATAAAAATAATTAAAGAAAAGCCTATTGAGTTGTTAAGATTATAAATTCATGAGGTAATATTATTATTAGTTCTTAGGAGAATATAGACTCGTCATTGATAACCCCAATTTTTTTTGTTCTTATTGTCCTTTCAATGCCAAACATTTACTATTGTATAGAAACATTGATGGCAATTTAGAAGAATATTATGTTAAGCTTACTAGGTATTTTGCTGCTCCAAATCATTCTTGATATCTAATTTCTTCATTTCAATCACCTAACTTACCAACTTATATCACATACATGCAAACAAGACAAATAAAATGAGATGAACTATGGGGGGAAAAAAAGGAAATATCTGAAATGTCAAAAAGAAAAGTATGATATGTTTGGATTCACCTAAAAAGGAATAAACACCATCAAAGATGAGTAAGGGTATGGAAAGGAAATGGTTATTGGGCTCTTAACAAATTATTATGCTTTTATCTTTTCTTGTTTTACTTTTATGATTATTATGAATGACATGAAGATGCTCACAATTATTTATCTATAAAAAAAATTATCTATAAAAGGAGTATTTTCTCAAAAAATTTAAAAAGTCATAATATCAAAGTCTTCTAGAAGGAAATTATGGTCTAGAATATAAGAGGTTGAGAGAGTAATTAAGTGGACAAAGTTAATAACTTAACCACTTCTTTTGGAATAAGGACTAGGGGGAGTATATTTTTTGCAGTGATTCTTTAACTAGTATGGTTTGGATATGGAGAAGTATAAATGTGTATTCCAGGATGCTCCATACTTGCAGCCATAACTTATTTTCCAGTCTGATATGCTAAATATGGGAAAACTTGCTTTTCCTTAATTAAATAGCTCTTATATTATAGACAGAAGGAAGTGCTAGATAATATAAGAATAAAATTTTTTACCAGAAATTTCCTTAATTAAAAATATATACTTTCTTATAGAAAATAGGACATTCACTAAAAAATGTTTATGATATTTTGTTAGAAAAATAAATCTCCTTCATTACTAGGATAATTGTATTCTTTTGATCTATTAAATGTTAGAAACTATTATATGCTAAGAGTCTATTTTAATTTAACGAAAATAAAATACAAGAACCTGATTTAAAATTAAGGTAAATTATAAGAACTTTCATATTATTTTTTTCAATTTTATATGATCTTAATTCAGTTTTTTTATGAACACTGGATTGAGATGTTAATATTGACAAATCCATATTTTGTTATACATTTTCATATTTATTTGGGGATTTTCTCATAATTATTGAGTTTAAAATGCCTTCTTTGTGACTATTTGGGATTTAAGAGTAAATACATTGAATTAAAACCAAAAAGGGAAAATTTGTCATAAAAATTGTAATTACTCTTTATCATTGATTTTTGAGAATATTTTGATGTTGGTTTAATTTTAGGTGTTTTAGAAAAAAATTGGAGAATGTGGAAAATGTTAATTGGGGTCAGAATTAATATTTTTGAAGACTAGGGAAAATTGCGGAATAACCTGAGAATTTCTGGAAAATGTATATCAATAAATAAAAGGATCTTGTTGACAAAAAAAGGGAAAATGACGGAAAAGTGTTCTCAAAAGTTAGAAATGACAGATGGGTGATTTCGCAATTTGGAAGTTGGGAATTCCTTATCATGTTTTGATATTTTCTAATCAATTTTTGGTAAAAAAAAAAAAACTCATCTGTCATTTCCCAATTCCGAGAACACTTTTCTGTCATTCTCCCAAAAAAAGTAAAGAAAAGGATCAGAGCAAACTACAAAAAATGGCCCAAAGTTTTGGAAAGCTACAGTTTTGCCTAAAAGAGTTTTAAAATTGATAGTTTAATCCCTGCACAAATTTTTGAATATTTGCAGTGAAGTCCCCAATCAAAAATTGCGTTTTGACCAGAGAGAGACAGGTCAGATTTCAGATTCCATTCTCGACATATCAGAGCCCATCCCAGGAGCGCCGTGCAAGAGTTTCGGACTAAAGATCTTCAACCTTGACCTCTCATTCTTCATCACCTTCATCTTCTTCCTTCTTGCGGGCGACATCATTCACAATTATTAATATTTAATTGTGATTATAATGTAAGGGTTCTTGGTTACTTGTATCATTGCATTCCAGTGATTCAAATTGCTAGAGTTTTGAATTGGGTTTCGGTTAGAAAGATTATTTTTTATCCGGTGCAGAGGAATCAATTCACCTAACTCAAACTAGCTTCAAGGGTCTTTTAGACACCTTTGTCAAGCTAGCAACTCCCATTATCTTTTGAAGCAAAGATAAATAAAATTTATTGTTCTAGGAGGTTTTCATCATATTTCAAAACCAATTTCCATTTCACTTCATTAATTTTATTCAAAAATTATTAGTTAAAGCATTTTAGTTTAATTGCAACTTAGTTGACAGTTAAAAAGCTTAAATCCTTTTTATTATTTCATATGAATTATTGCATTTAGTTTCTATATAAGTAATAAGGGATCTCTCAATAGACGATCTAGAATTGCATCCTATATTGCAATCATTTATTTAATTTTGAAGAAGTTACTAAGGCCAACACACTCTTTTAAATATTTAGTACCAAATCCAACTCTCATCTAATTTTTATATTAACAACCGGAGGTATTTACATTGAATCTTCGTCTGAAGACTTTGGATCTTTTTCTTTTTCTTTTTCTTTTTTTGTGATCAAATGAAGACTTTGGAATTGATATCTTCGTAAAAGAACAGAGTATCCCCACAAACTTCAAGTTAACGTTATTTTGGGGTTACTCAAAAGCTTATACTTTACTACAAATAAAGCAGCGAAAATGACGTCCCCAAAGTGATAACAAAGAAATTAATTAAGGAGAACACAACGTTTTTGTCATTTTGTCACTGTCATGATGTGTTACCAGTTATTTTTCAATTAATATCTTTTTATCTGCATCACTCACAATTTTCATATCATATTCGCTTCCGGGTTGTATGTGATATCTATAGTATGGCATTAATGACTTGATTTGGGCTTGGATGAGTCATATTCCCTTGCGTAAACAATACTCCTCTAATTCTATTTATAAGGAAGTGAGAGAAACAAAATTTTAGTCCTATTTATAGGGTAAAGAAAAATTTTTCATATAAATATATAATTTTATCCTTAATTTATTATTATGTTGACTTTGTTCTCATGGATCATAATACATACTCCCTCCGGTCCTAATTATAGGACAATATTTGGGAGTTGATCTTGGTCCTAATTATAGGACAAAATTCTAATTTTTATCAATTTCTTTCCAAAATACCCCCTATTGATACTTTCTCAATAATAATTAAACACAATAATAATTTAAGAATACACTTATGTATTATATGAAGTGAGTAATGCTTGCAACTCATTAATACCACATACACCCCAATTTTACTGTTTTTTGTAAATTTTAAGTTTTAAATAAGGGCATTTTAGGAAAATAAATATGATTAACTAATTTAACTACTATCCTTAATTTCTCCAAAGTTAGGTAAATATGTCCTATAATTAGGACCGGAGGGAGTAGTAAATAGGGGTAAAGTTAGAAAGTTATTGAATTTTAAAGCAGGGTTAATAAAATTTAAAGTTCTTTTTTTTTTTTGTCTATGTAAAATATGCTCAAAGTATCTTATAAATATGATAAGAGAATATTCAACGATGAATTAACTAGTCTGCAAAAAACATTAAAAAAAAATGAATTAACTAATATTAGATGAGTTACAATCAACGCGCTTTTGCCTTCCCTACTGCTATAAATATATTACTCCCTTACGTTCCTATTAAAGAACACTGCTATTTAATCCTTATATACTAAGAAATCATCATTAAGTCATTTAATTTGTTGTAAATTTTTCTAACTTTTGCCCTCTGTAATTTTTATTTTTCCAACTTTGAACCTCAATTATAAGAAAGGTAAAATGGGGAAAAATTAATTAATGAGGTTATTAGTTACTTATATTTGGGACCAAAAATTGCTTTTAGAAAATGTCCTATAATAAGGACCAGAGGAAGTATGTAATTCATTATATTAAATATGAGTAAATTTGAAAATTTATTTATTTTTACATAAAGTTAATAACTTAACCACGTCTTATTATATTTTCAAAAAGGTGATTAGAAGTGCTTTTATAATAAAAACTAGGAGGAGAAGTATAAATGTGTATTCTAGGATGCTCCATAATACTTGCACCTGTGATTGAATTGCTAGTCTGATATACTAAACATGGGAAGACTTGCTTCCTTTCTTTTCATTCTCTTCCTTTGCTACTTTATGGCCTCCTTAACATGGAGCGAGATGGATTCCACCATCGACAAATCTGCCCTTCTTGCTTTCAAATCATCTATTGCGGTGGATCCATACAATCTCTTATCTAACTGGTCAGTCTCTTCTTCCCCATGTGATTGGGTTGGTATTGGATGCAATACTCGCCATGGAAGGGTCCGTTTCTTGAATCTTAGTGACCTAGGCCTTAAAGGCATCTTATCTCCACAACTAGGAAATCTCTCTTTCCTTGTTGAACTTGATCTGAGTAGCAATTATTTTCATGGCCAAATACCAAAAGAGTTGGTACAATTGCGTGGATTGAAACGACTCAACTTGAGCTACAATGATTTTCATGGACAAGTTCCAACATGGATAGGAGATTTATCTGTGCTTGAGCATTTGAGTTTTCGAAATAACAGTCTTAATGGATTTATTCCAATATCTTTGTTCAATATGTCAAAGTTGGAGATCTTGGATTGGAATGATAACTTCATTCAAGGGACCATTCCACCTGAGATAGGAAGTCTAAAGCACTTGAAGATTTTACTACTTGCAAGGAACAAGCTTTTTGGAGCTATACCACAAACAATTTTTAACTTGTCTTCACTTGAATTATTGAGTTTGTCTTATAACACTTTGTCAGGTATGTTTTTGAGAAATATGAACTTGTCTAAATTGTTTTTTTTAAATCCTTTTTTATATTGTGTGTGTTTCTTTTTTTTTTTGGGGAAAATGACAGAAAAATAATTTTCAAATTGCAAAATTCTAAATCAGGTATTTCCTAAAAAATGAGTTATGAATTGCTTATCAAGTTTCGTCATTCCCTTATCAATTATTGGTAATTAATCTAATTTGAGATTTTACAATTTCAAATTTCTTTTTCTATCTTTTTCCCTAGTTTTTCCTGCATTTTTCTGTTATTATTTTAAGAATAAAAGAATCCATCGTCCAATTTTTGAAACGGTTTGTAAAGTCAAAACATGTGAAAAAAGAATAATGGTACAAAGTTCAAACGAATCTAAAAGGTTCATCATTAGTCTTTGAAAATAAATATTTATTATTCTGTTATTAACAAGTTTTTGTAGGTTTTTCTTTTCTGAATAAGTAAGCTTTTTTATTTTTGTACAACTTAAAATAAGTAGGCCTTACAAATTACAAGCAACATATCTTTTTGGAACATCTAATTTTGATTTGGATAATCTGAATTATATATTAATTTATTATTTACTATTAATTTTTATTTTTTTAAAAAAATTTTGTAACAAAATGACATTTCTGGGAGTCTCCTAACAAATATGCGTTTTGAAAGAAATGATAAAAGCAAGGGCGCCAATTCTCCTAGTTTTTTCCTTTAACTCAGTTAATTGAAGAAACTCATACTCTTACTCCTTGAATGACATATAGAAGCTTGTCAGAATTAATTAATCCACTATATTCAGAAAGATAACAGTAATAAATATAAATATAAATTAATCTAAATTACAAAATAATAAACTAAATTGGGGTATAAAACACGGTGTGAAACCTTGTGGAATAGCACAATACACTCTCCAACATTAAATCCATCCAAATTTCCCATCGAAGCACATATCCTTTTTTTTTTTTTTTTAACCTGCGCACATCCAAATTATTTATTCGATCGTTATTAGTGAAGTCAAATTGAAAGGTCATTCCTTTTTAAAAATAAGTGTAGTAGTGCGGTGCTTTATTATTTAGAATATATTTGTTTTATTTCTTAAAAAGTGCGCAAGTGTTACTATATGTATTTATCAAAATATTACTTGTCTCATGGACATAATACCTTTATCAATTGCACCAATAATCTTATTTGGCGTATGGATATTGATCTTGAATTGTCCCTATAGAGGACTTATTTAGTTAGTAATAGATTTAATTTTTGAAAATAATTATATTTCTTAACATTGTCAGCTTAACTTTCTAACGGTATATCTTATGCTTAAGTATATCTTTTCTTTATTTTTTTTCAATAAAATGCCGACATAAATTTTAACATTAGAATGAGAAATTTCAAACTGTAGACATCAATACAAAAATACATATACTTAAAGAAAATTCTTCCATATGTATGTTAAAAAAAAAAAAAAACCCCAAGGAAGAAAAGGTGCACACTCTTTACTCCTCTCTCTTTCACAGTTTTAGTATTTTTATTATATTATTTCTTTAGTATCTCTTTCAACATTGATACAATGATAAATGATAATTTTTGCTATATATATTAATTATTTCTACAATGAACTTTATCATTTTGTTATGACAACTTACTTATTACTCTGGATTATACTTATTGCACATGCTGTAAAAGTTGATGTTATTGACATATTGTTTGTCGTTTAATTTTGAAGGAGCCCTTCCAAATCATATTGGTGATCTTCCAAAGCTACAGAAAATATATCTTGGAGCTAACCGACTTTCAAGTTCTATACCAACCTCCATATTTAATAGTTCAGTGCGACAATACATTGATCTAGCCAGAAATAATTTATCTGGAAGTTTGCCAATAAATTTGTGTTTAGGGCTTCCAAAACTTAAATTATTCTATGTCTTTAAAAATGATTTGTCTGGTGAGATACCCTCTGTTTGGCATCAATGCAAGGAATTGGAAGATTTAGAATTGTACGATAACATGTTCAACCCAGGAATCATTCCAAGTGACATTGGAAATTTGACAAACCTCCAAATCCTTGATCTTCACAACAGCAATTTGCAAGGTAAGAATCATTCCCCAAACAATTTCCAATTTTCTCTCTTGGTTTTCATGTTTTGTCTATTCCAGTATTTTCTTTTCGACGACATCTTTCTTCTTTTTCTTAAAAAACAAAAAAGATGAACGAATCATCCAGCTTTCTCACTGAATCACATATCCAATAAAAACATATGCCATGGGAATAATAGTTTGGTCTATGGATATTAGTCCAGCCATATTGGAAAGGTCATGGATTTTTTCAAAAGAATTATAGTTTTCTTTTAACATTTAAGGTATATTATAGCGTTAATTCTCAAAATAAGTCAAAAGATATATACCAACTGACATTGGAAATTTAACCAATCTTAAAAAATTATATCTCTCGAGCAACAACTTGGAAGGTATGAGTTCTAATTACATGTTGATTGCAAATTTATTTTCTTGTTTATAGCTCATTAATTCCTAATACACATTAGTAATTCTATTTGGATCGATTAAAAATATATTCGACTCGATTACATTTAAAAACACGGATCATGATGCTTTCTTGTTAAAGCAAAGCATGTCATTCAAAGTGTCAATTAGCTGTGGGTTATAAATAGTTTAGTCCAACCAGATTGGAAACGTCATGGATTTCTTAATTTTTTTTATATTGTGTGAGTTTCTTTTTTTTTTTTTTGGGAAAATGATAAAGAAAGAACCTTGAAATTGCAAAATTCCAAATCAAGTATTTCCTAAAAAATGAGTTATGAATTGCTTATCAAGTTTCGTCATTCCCTTATCAATTCTTGCTAATTAATCTAATTTGAGATTTTACAATGTCAAATTTGTTTTTCTATCTTTTTCCCTATTTTTTCCTGTATTTTTCTGTTATTATTTTAAGAATAAAAGAATCCATCGTCCAATTTTTGAAACGGTTTGTAAAGTCATAACATGGGAAAAAAGAATAATGGTACAAAGTTCAAACGAATCTAAAAGGTTCATCATTCGTTTTTGAAAATAAATATTTATTATTCTGTTATTAAAATTTTTTTGTAGGGTTTTCTTTTCTGAATAAGTCTGTTTTTTGTTTTTTGTTTTTTTTTTTTTTGCACAACTTAAAATAAGTAGGCCTTACAAGTTACAAGCAACATATCTTTTTGGAACATTTAATTTTGATTTGGATAATCTGAATTATATATTAATTTATTATTTACTATTAATTTTTATTTTTAAAAAAAAATTAGCAACAAAATAACATTTCTGGGAGTCTCCTAACAAATATGCGTTTTGAAAGAAATGATAAAAAGCAAGGGCGCCAATTCTCCTAGTTTTTTACTTTAACACAGTTAATTGAATAAACTCATACTCTTACTCCTTGAATGAGATGAAAGCCACCTGCATGACATATAGAAGTTTGTCAGAATTAATTAATCCACTATATTCAGAAAGATAACAGTAATAAATATAAATATAAATTAATCTAAATTATTTATTCGATCGTTATTAGTGAAGTCAAATTGAAAGGGTCATTCCTTTTTTTTTTTTTTTTTTTTGAATTAGTAGGACAAGAGTTAACTCTTGAGTTGTGTCATATTGACACTACAAACCAAAAGGGTCATTCCTTTTTAAAAATAAGTGTAGTAGTGCGGTGCTTTATTATTTAGAATATATTTGTTTTTATTTCTAAAAAAGTGCGCAAGTCTTACTTTATGTATTTATCAAAACATTACTTGTCTCATGTACATAATACCTTTATCAAATGCACCAATAATCTTATTTGGCGTATGGATTTTGATCTTGAATTGTCCCTATATAGGACTTATTCATCTAGTAACAGATTTAATTTTTGAAAATAATTATATTTCTTAATATTGTCAGCTTAGCTTTCTAACGATATATCTTAAAAAGTTTTTGTAGGTTTTTCTTTTCTGAATAAGTAAGCTCCTTTAATGGTATGATCAATCTGCTCATCCATCAATTTTTTTGCTTTCAAAAATTTCATTTATTATTTGAAAAAATGTTCAGTATATCTCCATTTATTAGTTCATTCATGCATACTACAAACGCCTAAGGCACACATACACCAAATTCTTTTGCAGGTGAAATTCCTCAATCTATTTTTAACATTCCTTCCTTGAGAGAGGTTTACCTTTCCTTTAACCGTCTAAGTGGCAACTTGCCAGATGAGATGTGCCATCAACTCCCTTTACTTGAGGACTTTGAGGTTGTTGATAATCATTTACAGGGAAATATTCCAAAATCAATGTGTAATTGCACATCTTTGCTATTCTTGCTTTTGGATATCAACTGGTTTTCAGGTATGCTCAAAAATTACCTTTCTACATGAGTTGTGTTTGCGCGCTTATAACTATATCACATGTTTAGTACTTTCATTCAAATATGCGAATATACGACAAGAAATTATTGCAAGCTTTGAAATGTAATGATGTTTTCAAACACACACTTAATAATTCCTATTGATAGAATTCATATTGGTTGAGAGAATAAGGAGGAAAAAGTCTCTATTAAATACAAAAGAATAAAATTGATTTTTTTTCAAAGACCAACCTTATGGTGGCTAGAATCTTTGTAGACTAAAATTACATTAAAATAATCAAATAAGGTCTAGAAATAATCTCTAAAATCTACTGGGTCCTATCAACAATAATATGGATCCTTTGATTCATAAAATCGATATCTCATAAAATATTCAAACTAAACAAATTAATTAAATAAAGTATATCCTAGTCAATATTGTCTCAATAATAAACTAATCCTAATTGAGTTATTTATAAATAATATTTATATTATTTTTAACAGAAAATAAACTAACAACTCTTTAACACATGCTAATAAACACGAATTGCAAAATATTTATTTGTAGTTTTATTAAATGTTCTCTGAAGATCACATTTTATGGAATCCTTGCCCAAAAAGTAGTTAGATTTTTATATGACACATAAGAAAGCAATGATAAAGATATTATAGGAAGTAACTAATTTCATACACGGCTTAAATTAGTTCCTTCACTTTCCTTTATTATCCAGGTATGGACTTGCTAGTATAGAAACAAGTTTAAAAGGACCAGAAAGTAATAAAATATTAGAAGTTTCTTGTAATATAGAGAAGTGAATTCGAATTTTTGAAACGTTCGTGTGTCTGTTTTATACATACACGTACATTATATAAAAGTTATCATGCATCCATCATTTTTTGTTTTTTAAGTTAATCATCCAACAGCTAGCTTTTTGTTTTCAGGTCTTATACCCAAGGAGATAGGCAATCTTGATAAGCTTGAAGAGTTTGCTTTCTCAGATAATAATTTCAATGGACCCTTTCCTTCCCATATATTCAACATTACGGCATTGAGGCGCGTCTTCCTTAATCATAATTTCCTCTCTAGCTTTCTCCCATCAAATTTAGGAATTGGCCTTCCCAACCTGGAGCAATTGTTTTTGGGAGATAATCAACTTATTGGAGAAATTCCAAGCAGCATCTCAAATGCTTCCAAGCTCACTATGTTAGATTTATCATGGAATAAATTTAGTGGAGATATACCCACTGCACTTGAGAATCTAACAAAGCTGATGGCATTATATCTTGAAGGGAACGATTTGAATGGAATGATTCCAAATACAATTAATAGACTGCAAACCCTTCAACATTTAAGTCTTAGCTACAACATATTGCAAGGGTCCATCAGACGTGAATTGTGCCAAATCAAAAGTTTGAGTGAGTTGTATCTAGGAAACAACATGTTTTCAGGAATGATTCCAAGTTGCCTCACAAATACTTCTTTGCGGAAGTTGGATTTAAGCTCTAACAAATTGATTTCTCATATACCCTCTTCCCTTTGGAGTCTCCAAGATATCTTGATCCTAGACTTATCCTCCAACGAATTGAGTGGAAAAATTCCACCCGAGGTACCAAACTTTAGAGCAATTATGCTGTTGAACTTGTCAAGAAATCAAATTTCAGGTAAAATCCCAACAACCATGGGTGGCTTGCAAACATTACAAAATCTATCTTTGGCTCATAACAAACTACAAGGACCTATTCCTGCATCATTTAGTGGCATGATAAATATTGAGTTCTTGGATTTGTCCCAAAATAATTTGTCTGGGGTGATTCCAAAATCTTTAGAGTTACTTGTCCATATGAAGTACATTAATCTTTCATGCAATTTATTGTATGGAGAAATTCCAAACGGTGGGCCTTTTCAGAATTTTACATATGAATCTTTTACGATGAATGAAGATCTTTGTGGAAAGCCGCAACTAAAAGTCCATCCATGCAAAAAAGCAAACAAGCACATCTCAACAAAAATGGTGCTTGTGATCAAATGCTTGTCTGCTATCATTTTTGCAATCATTTTGGTTGCTTCATGCCTAGTGTTCCTTAAATTTAAGAAGGGCCATGTTAGTCATGAGACGAACAATACAGACTTCTTAAATTTGGGTACACCAATCAAGATATCCTATTATGATCTTTTGCAAGCAACAAATAATTTTGATGAGAGTAATTTTATTGGCAAGGGAAGTTTTGGATCAGTTTACAAAGGAATTCTTTCAAGTGGAAAGATAGTTGCTGTGAAAGTATTTCACTCTAACTTGGAAGAAGCATTAAGGAGTTTTGATATTGAATGTGCTACGATATGCAGTTTACATCATCGAAATCTCGTCAAGATCATCAGTAGTTGCTCAAATGATGATTTTAAATCTCTAATAATGGAATTCATGTCAAAGGGGAGTCTTGATAGATGGTTGTACTCTCATAACTATCATTTAGATATGGTGCAAAGATTGAACGTAATCATTGATGTGGCATCAGCGTTGGAGTATCTTCATCATGGTTCTTCTACACCAGTGGTCCATTGTGATGTAAAGCCGAGCAATGTTTTATTGGATGAAAATATGGTGGCCCATTTGAGTGACTTTGGAATTGCCAAATTGTTAAGTGACAATCAATCTGAAATTTATACCAAAACTTTGGCTACAATTGGTTATATGGCCCCAGGTAATAGTTTAATAATCATATTAAAGTTTATTTAATTTTTGTTACTTATATTCATTTATACCAACACACATGCATGCACATGCTAGAAGAAACTATAAGTTATTCGACTATTTAATTCAACACTCAAATTTATATGTAGAGTATGGATCAAGAGGAGTTGTTTCATTGAAAGGAGATGTATACAGTTTCGGTGTTTTGCTTATGGAAATGTTTACAAGGAAGAAACCAACAGATGAGATGTTTGTTCAAGGTCTAACTTTGAAAGAATTTGTTAGCAAATCAACACCAAATTCAATCATCGATATTATTGATGTCAATTTGATGCACACAAGCAACCAAAACACTGGTAATATATTATTGTATATTACATCATCAGTTTTTGAGTTGGCATTAAATTGTTGCACTACTGCACCTGAGGCAAGACCTAATATGTCAGAGGTTGTGGTGTCACTGGGAAAACACAAGGCCATGATGATGCAAAATATTCAAGGGACCCCTTGTTGAATAATTGTGTTAAATCAAATTGCATTTGCTACAATCTATAACCCTTTGGATTGTTTTATTTTTTTCAACTTGCCATATGGAGTGATGATGTCTCTTGTATTAATATATTATTATTTGAAATTTGAGCATTTTGGACTCACATATATATGGGTTTTGGTTGTCTGCAAGGTAGATTTTAACTTTTATGTGTTACAGATGTACATTGAATAATAGTAACATAGAGATAATGGCTTTTTTTATTTCATGATAAGTGAATAAAGTTTAGAAAGTGATTGACTTGAGGAAGATATACGTAATAGATCGTGGAGGAGAAATAGAAATTGTTATAAAAAGAAGATATGGTCGAAAAAAAGCAATGAAATTAATTCACCAGAGAACCAAAGTGAATCCCTTTATAACTCTTATACTACATCGGGTCTTTAATATAAGACTCAGTTGACTAATTTGAAGAGATTAAGGATATTAAATAAATTATTTTAAAGTATTTATATTTTTCATTTTTCCTCCAAACTAATTTGCTTGACTTATAAATAATATATAATCTAATGATCCAACTAAATAATTTAGCTACTTTATTCTCTCCAGAGCAGTGGACTGGGTTGTATTGAGGACATAAGGTGGTGTTAATTATTCAATGACTGGGTTAACATGATTATTGGGTTCATTGTGGACTCCAACAAATCCCATCTTGCATTGACCCAACTACAGAAAATGGACCAATACTAAGACCATCCAAAGCTTTGAAATAAGTTTATAGATTCAGATTGGGTTGCCATTATAATGTAATGGAATATGATGTTTTATTTTTATTCTATTTTATTTTATTGGTTAAAACATGTAATTCAAATGCCAAAATTACTTGGTTTTCAATCTGTGTTGGGCTTGGGTTTATGGCCAATGTTATTGTTAAACCAAAATTACTTTTATATTAGTTTAATCAAAATCATGTTTTAAAAAAAATATATAACAAACTTTTACATCTTAATACAATCTTTAGTTCCTCTAATTTTCTCTTATTTTGGTTTTAGTTCTTCTAATATCAAATTATAGGTTTTGGACCCTCAAATTTTACTCTGTAAATTGGACCCTACAATTTAATAAAAACTTGATCATTTTGCCCTCTAAGAAATCAATACCCATACTTTGAACTTTGAAGCTTGAAGAACAAAGATTATATTAACCCAAGTCTTAAACATATATGCTAAGCTCCTCAATGTAATTATGGTGCATTTAAGTTAATACAAAAAAGAATTTTTAGAATTCTAGTTACATTGTTCTTAAAACTATAGGTGATAACTATGTTTTAGTGGTGATTTTTTTCCATCGTTTTCATTGGTGATTATTTAATACTAGTAATTAATAACATTCACTCAATTATTTTTATTTTTTTTATGTAAAAGCATTATAAATTTAATTATTTATTGTTTTTTATCTACTTTTCCAAGATTTATTCTTCTATTGAAAATGAAAAGAAAGAAAGAAAGAAAGCTGAATGGGATCTCAATATTTATAATAACCACGTCTCAGTTCCTGATTCGGGTTCAATGCCTTGAATGGTAGGTGAAGAATTCCATCTAGGACAATATTGCATGAAGAAAATGTTAGTTTTGTTTGGCGAATGGTAAGCCGTTACCTTAATGTTGTTTCTAACGTCTAAGTAAATTTTGCTATATTTTACAAACGGGGCTGGCAGGGGTATGCTGCAGATTTTTTATGTCTTTGTTTTACTGATGTTTTTAGTTATTTTTCCTATACTTTATTCTTTTAGTGAGCTTTTCTTCATTTGCCTTCATCACTGACACCTTAAAATCTGACGTATAAATTGTAAGCTTATAAAAGTATTAAACGTGTTGAGTTGGTGAATTCTATCCGGTGTGATGGCAGACTTATTGTATTTATTAGCTTTGGCCACTGATGAATGTTAATATTAATGAGAGATTTTTTTTTTTTTGAATTCTGGAGAATTTTGTGAGACTCAGTACTGAATAAGTACTAGCTAGTTATGTTTTTTTCCTAAATAAATGATGCTTAGAACCTAAAAATCAGTCAAAACAGTACAATAGAACAAAACAAAACAAAACAAGAAACCACAAAACAATCAGCCACCCGTATCTACCATCTATTAGTAAAACATAAAAGGCCAATTTGTCTCACAATATCCTTCTACCATTTTTAGTCTTTGAGTCTATTTTCATCTTTCAGAAATAATTCACAATTTCCGTGTCTTTCAGTATATTTTCATCTCTTTAGATAAGCTCTCTTTTCTCCTGAATAGGAGCTCATTGTGTTAATATCAAGACACGCATACCTTGTCTCGTTCCTAAAACATGGTTTTCTTTTTGCAGTGTTATAATAATGACTAGGGCTTTCCCCAATTATCTAGGGGAGAGAAAGGATCTTGTTTTTGTTCAGAATATAGAGTCTTATTGCTTATCAGATTATGCAAGCCCTAATAATAATATGCTTCGCTTGCTAATGGAGTTGGCAGATACAAGACCTTGGACATGAAATTGATCATCACAAATTAATTATGCATATTCCATCAGACAATATATCAATTTTGTTGTCGTATGGACAATAAGGGATTATAGGTACAACGCTTACGAATTTTTAGACATCTTGTAATTTTTTGGCATCAAGATCATTTGAGTGTTACATTGTCTTTTCATAAACCATGAGCTTAGAAATTCACATTCAACATTTAATCGACAGCACAAAATATATGCCTCAAACAATGGGAGGAAAGAGCTTACCATATGCATTTCCAATCTGACTTTGATTTTTGAAACCAGCAGTAACAGAGATGCTGAGAAATTTGGCCAAGGAACATCTTCGATGTGTGCACAACTTTCACTCTTGGAAAAAAACCATGTGCTAGGGCTTGCTTGATAATTGAAAGGTTGCAGTTATTGTGGCCTGGCTTGCAACTATAGCTGCCGCTATTGTTACAACAAATACTGGCCAATATATTCTATCTGCAGAACTAATGATAATCAACTTCAACATCTAACAAATGAACAGAAACTGCATGAAGAAATTAAGCAGCATGATTCAAATTACAAAAATCTTTTAATTGTTCTGGTAACGATGGAGGTAGTCGAATCTCCAAGCTCTGGTTCTGAAGCTTCTTTGCGGCGCCTCTATTCTGGTATGAAGCTCTCTCAATTTGCCTCTGGTGTCTGATTCTGAGATCTGGTTCCAATTCTCCTGCTATGGTGAAGCTCTATTTCTGGTGTGGGGCAAGAAAGTCGAAGGTCACCGGAGATTGTGGAGGAAGGTGATCAGTGAGAGTGAATGGTGGTGTTTTGCCGCACTTCTATCTCCCTGTGTTCTCTGTCGCTCCGGCAGTGATAGAAAGGCGGCCTGTGGTGTTGAGGGAAGAAGACTGCCGGTGGCCTGTGGTGGTGATGATACCTCCGGCGAGAGAGGAAGAAGAAGGCGAAGGTGATGGAGGAGGTTGAAGATCTGCAGGTGGTGAGCCATGTCAATGGCCGCCGCTACTGTTTCATTAAGCACCGAAGAAGCAGCAGCATTGAGCCTCGACCTAACCCTTGGTCAAAACGTGCGTTTTCACCAAGGGACTGCATTGAAAATTTTGAAAGTTTTTAGGAGGACTAACATAGAATAGCGAAAAATTTTGTGGGTACAAAGTTAATTTGAAAGCATTTTAGGCCCAGTTTTTGTAATTGTCTCTGAATCTTTCTTCATTAGTTCGCAGTTTCTAGAAATTCTAGGTCTTTCCTGTATTTTTCCCAAACTAATATGCAATGAAAATAAACCCAAAATGTAATATCTTGTATTCCAAAATTAATCAATTAAGGTAAATCATAAAATATATGAGATTTTTGAGATTTTTCAACCTTAATTTCTTTTAAACACCTTTAATCACAATTAATTATAAAAGAGGTATTTTAAGCTCAATTCTTATGACAAAAACTCCAAATAAAATATGAAAATATATAATAAAAATAGAGATTTATCATATACATTATAACATGATTTTATGGGTCACCAATGTACATTGAATTAAAATTTCGGAAATTTGTTATTTTTACTTTCCCATTTTATTTCTGCCTACCAAAAAAATAATATTGATTTTCCAAATGAATTAAAATGTTTCTTACCATTGTCTGTTTCTTTATGCTCTATACTGATGTTTTGGAAATCTCCTTATGTTTTTGGAAGTAAAACCCAGGTAAACATACTAAATTATGTTTGATTAAAAAGTCATATTCATTTTACATATTGAAAATTATATTAATTCCTCTTGCACATATTCTAGTCCAAAATAAAACACAAACAACCATTTGATCAGAGTATGCAAATATATTGCAAAACAAAGCATCTACTGATTAACAGAAAACTTAAAGTGAGAAAATGACATTTGGGCCCCTTAGATGATGATTCTTAAGACTTTAGTCCCCTAAATTGGAAAAATATCAAATCTAAAAATTAAGGTAAAGTACAAGCTAGATGGAGAAAAGAGGTTTCTCTCCAAAATAATTTCAATAAAATGATCCTCCCGAATTTTCTTAAAAAATCTGAGCTAAAAATATTTTTCTTCAATTTCTTTTATAATATTAGGTATTTTTTCAACATTGTATTCTTTTAATGAGCTTTTATTCATTTGCCTTCATCACTGACACCTTAAAAAGCAGCGTATAAATTGTAAGCTTATAAAAGTATTAAACATGTTGAGTTGGTAAATTCTATATGGTGTGATGGCAAACTTATTATATTTATTAACTTTGGCCACTGATATGCTAATATTAATTAGAGATATTGTTTTTCTTTTTTTCTTTTCTTTTTTGAATCTAGAGAATTTTTTAAAACTCAATACTAAATAAGAGCTAGCTAGTTATGTTTTTTTGCTATGATGCTTAGAGCCTAAAAATAAGACAAAACAGTACAACAGACCAAAATAAAACAAAACATGAAACCACAAAACAATATAATCAATCACCCATTGAAGAAGGCATGTGTGCTTTGTGCCTTGCTAGCCTCTTCAAAAATTAAACCAAGAATTGCAATATAGGGTGTAATTCCAAATCGTCTCTCGGTGAGCCATTTATTAATTACCTAAAAACTAAGTGTGTGATTGGCATAAAACAAGTTAAAAAATGATTTTGAGCTTTTTATGTATCAACTAAATTGCAATTAAACTAAAATGCTTTAAAAACTAATATTTTTGGATTTTTGGAATAAAAGTGGAATGGAATGGAAATTGGTTTTGAAATGTATGATAAAAACCTCTTAGAACAATGGATTTCATCTATCTTTTGCTTCAAAATATTTTTAGGAGTGTGATAGTTTGACAAAAAATGCCCAAAAGACCCCTTGAGGTAGCTTGAATTAGGTAAATTAATTCTTCCACATCGGGTAAAAATAATCCCTCTAACCGAAACTCAATACAAAACACTAGCAATTGCAACCAAAATCCCTCAAAATACCAAACCTTAAACACTGTTGAGTCTAGTGTATTAATCAATGATTATTCCTAGACCTAGAAAATAATCACTTTTTAAAACACTATTAGAAACCACTTTGTATGCAATTTTTGAAATCATTAAGTTCTCTAAAATATCAAATCCTATCAACCGATGAGACTAACACCAAAAGATAGGAACACTTACTCTAGAGATGCTATTAATCACTCTTAGTGTGAGATTGTGAATTAATTGATGCAATTGGTTCCAAAGTAATCGAAAATCAACTCAATATCTAAATAATACCATGTAAGATAATAGAGAATCAAGAAAATTACAATAAAACATATATATAACTATATATATATATATTAATAAGCACAAAATTCAACATCAACTAATCAAAATCACAAATTGGTTTAAACAAAGATTAAACCAAATATGTTAGTCTTAACTACAAATTACAATTCCTAAAACCAAGAAAATCATAAATGTACAGTAAAGCTAATAACCAAAACTAAAACTCCTCTTTGTAGCTCCAAACATCAAGACTCAATCCTTTACTCTAGGAGAAAATAAGCTCAACCACTAGAACCCATAGACCCAAAATCAAGAGGCAAAATCGTCCTCTTCAACAATATCATAGCCATCAAAAAATTCACCAGAAAACAAGATTGAATAGAGGAAATCAAAGCCAATTAAAACAAGGTCACTGGGAAAGGAAGAAAGGAAAGTAACGGGGTTGGTGAAGCAATGGTGGACGGTAGATGAAGACTCGATGGTCCGCTGTGCATCTAGCTTTCAAGCTCTGCTTGGTTCAACAGAGGAGAGAGGATGGGAGGGATTTTCATATTACCTCGTTTGGATTAATCGAAAGGGAGGGGAGGGGAGGGAAAATATTTTTATTTGGACAATTTTACTCATTTAATCTTGTTTTTTCATACATAGTGATTGAACCATATTTTTATATGAATTTTCTATGATTAATTTGAGATTTTAATGTATTTTCTGGGACATTATTGCATTATTAAGCATTAATTTTGGTTAGGGATAATTGTTTTGAATTAATGGTAATTAGGGGCAAAATGGTCACAATTTATTAATTATTTTTATACAATTGTCCCTTGAACTTTTAATGCTACCTTGTACTTAATTTTGTATTGTAGATGTTAAAGAAGAAATTGAGGATTTTGGAGGTTCAAATTAATTATTTAGAGGGAATTGGGCTAATATTGAATTGGTAGCTGAAAGCCTGAAATAGAGGGAGCCCAAAGCCCAAAACACAAGCTGTTTGACCAAGGAATTTGGGCCCATGTCAGATTTTTGAATAGGCTGGAAAATAAGAAAAGAAGGATGAAGCCAAGACCCAATACGTTCACTCCAGGCCCAATATAAAAAAACAAAACAAAACAAACAGAAGCAAGGTGGGCTGCTGAAGAAAAAAAAATGGAGAGACAAGCCCAAAAGACAAGGAAAAGAGACAGAAACGCAGCTGGGCCCAGGCATGAAGAAAGAACACAGGAGAGGAGATCTGAGATTTGAGAAATGGAGGATCCGAATCAGCTGCTGGATATGGAATATGGACATACCAGACCCGACACGGATACAGAGCTGAAGGTTTTATTCAGACGGGGTGCGCCGCTGGGAAGAGAGGACTGATCTGAAGAGGAGAAAAAATGAGAAGGGAGAGGGGAGCTTTGGACCTGGACATGCAAGCATCTCCTTCATCCTCTCCATTTCCAGCAAGCTCAAAAACAGAAAGGAACCAGAGAGTGTGAGAGACACAGACCCGAAGAGAAAAAAAACGAGAAGGGAGAGGGTGAGTGAGTGGCGGCTGGTTTTGGGGCGGCGTGAATACAGAACAGAGAGGCAGCTGGTGAGAATGGAGTGAGTGCGCCGTTGGTCTGTAGATAGGGACACAGACCCGAGAACCATTAGGGAGTGAACAGCGCAGCTGGTCTTGAGAAAAAAAAAAGCTGAGAACAGATAGTGGGTGGCGGCTGCAAGTCTGGCGCTGATTGAAGAATGAGAACTGGAAAGAATCCGATAGTCTGAGAGCTGAATGTGAGGAGGGAGTTGAGCATCGCTGGGAAATACACGGACCTGAAAAAAACCAGAAAGTGTGAGACCTCCATCCCTTGTTACACAGCAACCATCGATCTCTCAGCCCCAAAGCCATCAACCACCGTCCCTGCACCTTTGTTCTCAGCATTCAAACAACATCATTCCACCACCAAATTCACCCTCATCCACATTCCCTCCACATACTGCCTCTCCCATGTTCCAATAGAAACCATTCCTTTTCTTTTAATATTGTGTATTCATTAATATCTTCATGGAATTTTGGTGTCTTGAGGAGGTTGTGGCTGTTGCTAGATTCATGAGAGGCTAATTCCATTGAGTCTTGGTGGCAGAGGAGGTGGCTAGAGCTTCAAGGTTTTACAAGGGGAGTTCACTATTTTCCACTAGTTCAATTTTATACATTATGTCTTGTGGATTAATTTTACATTGATATATATATATATATATATATTTTGGAGACGTAGATGAGTGATAATTTGTCTAAGATGGATTATCTTGTATTGAATTTGGTATTGATGCATTTGAATTTTATTAGATTTATTTTCCTATTGGATTAATGAAATTATGCATTCTATGTGATATTTAGATTGTGTGTTGTATTTAATTTAATTTGAATGTCACGATTGTTCTTTCAATTAAGAGGAACCAAGTGCATTAATCCATTTTCAATACACATCAAGTGAGTTTTTAACAATTTGCTTAAGAGGTGACTAAAAATGCGATTGTAGGACTAGTTATTTATTAGGTAGATTGGACTTAATGCGATTGCTTAGGGTTTTTAATTTGACTTAATTCAAAAGTAACCCCCAATTAATTTTAAAGAAGTTAGGAAAGCCACCAAATTTGCCACCAAGGTTCATTTTATCATATAATCCCTTTTTAACCCAAATATTTGAATCGATAAAAATATATTCGACTGGATTACATTTAAAAACACGGATCATGATGCTTTCTTGTTAAAGCAAAGCATGTCATTCAAAGTGTCAATTAGCTGTGGGTTATAAATAGTTTAGTCCAACCCGATTGGAAACGTCATGGGTTTCTTAATTTTTTTTATATTGTGTGAGTTTCTTTTTTTTTTTTGGGAAAATGATAAAGAAAGAACCTTGAAATTGCAAAATTCCAAATCAGGTATATCCTAAAAAACGAGTTATGAATTGCTTATCAAGTTTCGTCATTCCCTTATCAATTCTTGCTAATTAATCTAATTTGAGATTTTACAATGTCAAATTTTTTTTTCTATCTTTTTCCCTATTTTTTCCTGTATTTTTCTGTTATTATTTTAAGAATAAAAGAATCCATCGTCCAATTTTTGAAACGGTTTGTAAAGTCATAACATGGGAAAAAAGAATAATGGTACAAAGTTCAAACGAATCTAAAAGGTTCATCATTAGTCTTTGAAAATAAATATTTATTATCCTGTTATTAAAAAGTTTTTGTAGGTTTTTCTTTTCTGCATAAGTAAGCTTCTTTTTTTTTTTTTTTTTTTTGTACAACTTAAAATAAGTAGGCCTTACAAGTTACAAGCAACATATCTTTTTGGAACATTTAATTTTGATTTGGATAATCTGAGTTATATATCAATTTATTATTTACTATTAATTTTTATTTTTTTAAAAAAATTAGTAACAAAATAACTTTTCTGGGAGTCTCCTAACAAATATGCGTTTTGAAAGAAATGATAAAAAGCAAGGGCGACAATTCTCCTAGTTTTTTCCTTTAACACAGTTAATTGAAGAAACTCATATTCTTACTCCTTGAATGAGATGAACGCCACTTGCATGACATATAGAAGTTTGTCAGAATTAATTAATCCACTATATTCAGAAAGATGACAGTAATAAATATAAATATAAATTAATCTAAATTACAAAGTAATAAACTAAATTTGGGTATATAAAACACGGTGTGAAATCTTTAAATTTGGGTATACAATACACTCTCCAACATTAAATCCATCCAAATTTCTCATCGAAGCACATATCCTTTTTTTTTTTTTTTAACCTGCGCACATCCAAATTATTTATTCGATCGTTATTAGTGAAGTCAAATTGAAAGGGTCATTCCTTTTTAAAAATAAGTGTAGCAGTGCGGTGCTTTATTATTTAGAATATATTTGTTTTATTTCTAAAAAAGTGCGCAAGTCTTACCATATGTATTTATCAAAATATTATTTGTCTCTGTGCATAATACCTTTATGAATTGCACCAATAATCTTATTTGGCGTATGGATTTTGATCTTGAATTGTCCCTATATAGGACTTATTCAGCTAGTAACAGATTTAATTTTTGAAAATAATTATATTTCTTAACATTGTCAGCTTAACTTTCTAACGATATATCTGATGCTTAAGTATATCTTTTCTTTATTTTTTAAATAAAATGCCGACATAAATTGTAACACTAGACTGAGAAATGTCATACTGTAGACATCAATACAAAAATACATATACTTAAAGAAAATTATTCCATATGTATGTTCAAACCCCAAGGAAGAGAAGGTGCACACTCTTTACTCCTATCTCTTTTACAGTTTTAGTATTTAAATTAAATTATTTCTTTATTATCTCTTTCAACATTGATACAATGATAAATGATAATTTTTACTATATATATTAATTATTTCAACAATGAAATTTATCATTTTGTTATGACAACTTACGTATTACTCTAGATTATACTTATTGCACATGCTGTAAAAGTTGATGTTATTGACATATTGTTTGTCATTTAATATTTGAAGGAGCCATTCCAAATCAAATAGGTGATCTTCCACAGCTACAGACAATATATCTCGGAGCTAACTGACTTTCAAGTTCTATACCAGCCTCTATATTTAATAGTTCAGTGAGACAAAAAATTGAACTATCCGAAAATAATTTGTCTGGCGAGATACCCTCCATTTGGCATCAATGCAAGGAATTGGTAGCTTTAGAATTGGGCTATAACATGTTCAACCCAGGAATCATTCCAAGTGACATTGGAAATTTGACAAAACTCCAAATCCTAGATCTTACCAATAGCAATTTGCAAGATAAGAATCATTTCCCAAACAATTTCCAATTTTCGCTTTTGGTTTCCATGTTTCATCTATTCCAGTATTTTCTTTTGGATGACATCTTTCTTTGTTTTTTTTTTAAAAAAAGATGTACGAATCATCCAGCTTTCTCAATGAATCACATATCCAATAAAAACATGCCATGGGAATAATAGTTTGGTCTATGGAAATTAGTCCAACCAGATTGGAAAGGGCATTGATTTTTTTCAAAAGAATTATAGTTTTATTTTAACATTTAAGGTATATTATAGCGTTAATTCTCAAAATAAGTCAGAAGATATATACCAAGTGACATTGGAAATTTAACCAATCTTCAAAAATTATATCTCTACAGCAACAACTTGGAAGGTATGAGTTATAATTACATGGTGATTGCAAATTTATTTTCTTGTTTATAGGTCATTAATTCTTAATACACATTAGTAATTCTATTTGGATCGATGAAAATATATTCGACTGGATTACATTTAAAAACATGGATCATGATGATTTCTTGTTAAAGCAAAGCATGTCATTCAAAGTGTCAATTAGCTATGGGTTATAAATAGTTTAGTCCAACCAGATTGGAAACGTCATGGATTTTTTAAAATAATTATAGTTTTTTTGACATTTAAAGTATATTATAGCATTAATTCTCAAAATAATTCAGAAGATTATTGTCTCAAAGTGCATTGATTATATAAACGTATAAGGAACTATTCCAAATGAGATTGGTGATCTTTGATGAGTGAAGATGTTATATTTGCGAATATTGACACTCTACCTAAAGCTTGAAACCTTTTGGCTTTAAAATGCAAAGAACTGAGATTTAGCATTAGGTAAAAACAGATTTAACATATGATACATCATTGCTATGTTAATTGTTTGTGTTTACCGGCAAAAAAAAAAATTGTTTGTGTTTAATTATATGTTGATTGCAAATTTATATTCATGTTTATATATGATTAATTTGTAATACAAATAAGTAATTCTATTTAGATAAACAATATATTCGACTGGATTACATTTAAAAATATGGATCATGTTGATCTCTTGTTAAACCGAAGCATATTATTCAAAGTGTCAATTAGCTGTCGGTTATAAATAGTTTAGTGTAGAAATGAATATCAATAAAACAATATGGAATAAAAATACACTTATTTTTTATTATTTAAGTTCTTTGATGTTTTTCACTCATTTAGATGTTAATTCTTGAAGTGCAAAAATAATATTCTAGGGAGATAATTATCAACATCGGTGGGCTCCTTCCCTCACTCTTTGTCTGTTTAACCATGTATCTATCACACTATCATTATTATCATCAATCGGCCGGCAATTGCACATTGCTCATGTATCATATATAATATTTGTGGGTAAGGGAGAAACCAAAACTTATTTTTCCATATTATATCCAAAACTTCTAATTGAAGATAAGTTTTCTGTGTATATATAGTCAATAATAAGTTTTCTTCAAAAAAAAATGCATGCATCATTTTTTTTATAAAAAAAAAAAAAAGTCATTTGGATTATTAAGAGAATCTATAATAAAACATAGGCTTAATAAGCGAGGCATATGCTGGAATATTCAATTTAGATCTAGTTCATAACTCCTTTAATTGTATGATCAATCTACTCATCCATCAATTTTTATGCTTTCAAAAATTCCATTTATTATTTGAAAAACTGTTCAGTATATCTCCATTTATTAGTTTTTCATAATCAGTAGTAACTAAAATCAAGGTATTAGTTCATTCATGCATACTACATACGCCTAAAGCACACATACACCAAATTCTTTTGCAGGTGAAATTCCTCAATCTATTTTCAACATTCCTTCTTTGAGAGAAGTTTACCTTTTCTTTAACCATCTAAGTGGCAACTTGCCAGATGAGATGTGCCGTCAACTCCCTTTACTTGAGCTCTTTACGGTTACTAGTAATCATTTACAGGAAAATATTCCCAAATCAATAAGTAACTGCACATCTTTGCAAAGCTTGTATTTGGATGACAACTCGTTTTCAGGTATGCTCAAAAATTACCTTTCTGCACGAGTTGTGCGCGCGCACTTATAACTATATCACATGTTTAGTACTTTCATTCAAATTTGTGAATATACGACAAGAAATTATTGCAAGCTTTGAAATGTAGTGATGCTTTCAAACACACACACTTAATAATTCCTATTGATTGGATTCAGATAGGTTGAGAGAATAAGGAGGAAAAAGTCTTTAATAAATAGAAAAGAATAAAATTACATTAAAATAATCAAATAAAATCTAGAAATAATCTCTAAAATGTACTGGATCCTGTCAACAATAATATGGAACCTTTGATTCAGAAAATCGATACCTCGTAAAATATTCAAACTAAACAAATTAATTAAATAAACTATATCCTAACCAATATTGGCTCAATAATACACTAATCCTAATTGAGATATTTATAAATAATATTTATATTATTTTTAACAGAAAATAAAATAACAACTATTTAAGACATGCTAATAAACATGAATTGCAAAATGTTTATTTGTAGTTTTATTAGATGTTCTCTAAAGATCACATTTTATGGAATCCTTGCCCAAAAAGTAGTTAATAGGTTTTTATGACACATGAGACAGGAATGATAAAGATATTTTCGTACGCAGACCCTCATGCAATGATAGGAGTTAACTAATTTCATACATGCATGGCTGAAATTAGTTCCTTCACTTTCCTGTATTATCCAGGTATGGAATTTCTTGGAATATAGAGAAGTGCATTCAAATTTTTGAAACGTACGTGTGTCTGTTTTACACACGAACAAAACAGGCATATTAGCTGTTTTGTCAATGTTCACTACTTTATATAAAAGTTATCATGCATCCATTATTTTTTGATTTTTAAGTTAATCACCCAACAGCTAGCTTTTTGTTTTCAGGGCTTATACCCAAGGAGATAGGCAATCTTCATAAGCTTGAAGTGTTGTATTTCTCAGATAATAATTTCAATGGACCCGTTCCTTTCCATATCTTCAACATTACGACATTGAGATATGTCTCCCTCTTCAGTAATTCCCTCTCAAGCTTTCTGCCATCAAATTTAGGAATTGGCCTTCCCAACCTGGAGCAATTGTTGTTGGGACGGAATCAACTTATTGGAGAAATTCCAAGCATCATCTCAAATGCTTCTAAGCTCACTCTGTTAGAATTATCATGGAATAAATTTAGTGGAGATATACCCACTGCACTTGGGAATCTAACAAACCTGATGGCATTATATTTTGAAGGGAATGATTTGAAGGGGTTGATTCCAAATACAATTAATAGACTGCAAAGCCTTCAACTTTTGAGTCTTAGCTACAACAAATTGCAAGGACCTATCATAAATAAATTGTGCCAAATCAAAAGTTTGAGTGAGTTGTATCTAGACAATAACATGTTTTCAGGAATGATTCCAAACTGCCTCACGAATACTTCTTTGCGGAAGTTGGAGTTAAGCTCTAACAAATTGATTTCTCATATACCCTCTTCTCTTTGGAGTCTCCAAGATATCTTAATCCTAGACTTATCCTCCAATGCATTGAGTGGAACAATTCCACTTGAGGTATCAAACTTTAGAGCAATATAATTATACTATTAAACTTGTCAAGAAATCAAATTTCAGGTAAAATCCCAACAACCATGGGTGGCTTGTAAACATTGCAAAATCTATCCTTGGCTCATAACAAACTACAAGGACCTGTTCCTGAATCATTTAGTGGCATGATAGATATTGAGTTCTTGGATTTGTCCCAAAATAATTTGTCTGGGGCAATTCCAAAATCTTTAGAGTTACTTGTCCATATGAAGTACATTAATCTTTCATACAATTTATTGTATGGAGAAATTCCAAACGGTGGGCCTTTTCAGAATTTTACTTATGAATCTTTTATGATGAATGAAGATCTTTGTGGAAAGCCCCGGCTAAAAGTCCATCCATGCAAAAAAGGAAAAAAGCACATCTCAACAAAAATGGTGCTTGTGATCAAATGCTTGTCGGCTATCATTTTTGCAATCATTTTGGTTGCTTCATGCCTAATGTTGCTTAAATTTAAGAAGGGTCATGTTAGTCATGAGACGAACAATAGAGACTTCTTAAATTTGGGTGCACCAATCAAGATATCCTATTATGATCTTTTGCAAGCAACAAATAATTTTGATGAGAGTAATTTTCTTGGCAAGGGAAGTTTTGGATCAGTTTACAAAGGAATTCTTTCAAGTGGAAAGATAGTTGCTGTGAAAGTATTTCACTCAAACTTGGAAGAAGCAATGAGGAGTTTCGATATTGAATGTGCTGCCATATGCAATTTACGTCATCGAAATCTCATTAAGATCATCAGTAGTTGCTCAAATAATGATTTTAAATCTATAATAATGGAATTCATGCCAAATAGGAGTCTTGAGAGATGGTTGTACTCTCATAACCATCATTTAGATATGGTGCAAAGATTGAACATAATGATTGATGTGGCATCAGCATTGGAGTATCTTCATCATGGTTCTTCTACACCAGTGGTCCATTGTGATGTAAAGCCAAGCAATGTTTTATTGGATGAAAATATGGTGGCCCATTTGAGTGACTTTGGAATTGCCAAATTGTTAATTGACACTCAATTCGAAATTTATACCGAAACTTTGGCTACAATTGGTTATATGGCACCAGGTAATAGTTTAATACTCATTAAAATTTACTTAATTTCTGTTACTTATATTCATTTATACCTACACACATGCTTGCACATGATCGAAGAAACTATAACTTATTCGACTATTTAATTCAGCACTCAAATTTATATGTAGAATATGGATCAAGAGGAGCTATTTCATTGAAAGGAGATGTATACAGTTTTGGTGTTTTGCTTATGGAAATGCTTACAAGGAAGAAACCAACAGATGAGATGTTTGTTCAAGGTCTAACTTTGAAAGAATTTGTTAGCAAATCAACACCAAAGTCAATCATCGATATTATTGATGTCAATTTGATGCACACAAGCAACCAAAATACTGGTAATATATTATTGTATATTATATCATCAGTTTTTGAGTTGGCATTAAATTGTTGCACTGACACACCTGAGGCAAGACCTAACATGTCAGAGGTTGTGGTGTCACTAGGAAAACGCAAGGCCATGCTAACGCAAAATATTCAAGGAACCCTTTGTTGAATAATTGTGTTAAATCAAATTGTATTTGCTACAATCTTTAACCCTTTGTATTGTTTTAATGTTGCAACTTGTCATATGGAGTGATGATGTCTCCTGTATTAATATATTAATTATTTGAAATTTGAGATTTTTGGACTCGACATATGGGTTTTGGTTGTCTTCAAGTTAGTTTTTAACTTTTATGAGTTACAAATGTACATTAAATAATAGTAACATAGAGTTAATGCGTTTTTTTACCCATCATTATAAGTGAATAAAGTTTAGAAAGTGATTGAGTTGAGGGAGATATGCATAAAAGATAATGGAAACGTGGAGGAGAAATGGAAATTGTTACAAAAAGAAGATATGGTCGAAAAAAGCAATGAAATTAATCCACCTAATAAGAGCCAAAGTAGTGAACCCCTTTACTACTCTTATACTACATTAAGTTCTTAATATAAGACTCAGTTAACTAAATTGAAGAGATTAATGAACTTAAATGAATTATTTTAAAGTATTTATATTTTTCATTTTTTCTCTAAACTAATTTTTTTGATTTATAAACTAATATATAATCTAATAATATACATAAGTAATTTAGCTTCTGTAATCTCTCTAATTTAATCAACTGAAACTTTTATATTAAGGATATAAGGTAGTATTAATTATTCAATGTTTGGGTTAACATGATTATTGGGTTCATTGTCCAGCCTTACAATGATGAACCAAGTTCCCTTTGATAAAAAGCCTTCAGTCATTGTGATCTCCAACAAATCCCATCTTGCATTGACCCAATTAGAGAAAATGGGCCATTACCAAGACTATCCAAAGCTTTGAAACAAATTTATAGATACAGATTGGGCTGCCTTTATAATGTTATGGAATACGATGCTTTATTTTTATTCTAGTTTATTTTATTGGTCAAAACATGTAATTCAAACGCCTAAGTTATTTGGTGTTCAACCTGTGTTGGGCTTGGTTTGTATGGCGTATGTCATTGTTATAACAAAATTACTTTCTGTACCAAAAAAAAAATTACTTTTATATTATTTTAATCAAAATCGCTTTTTAAAAAAATATATAACAAATTTTTACATGTTAATATAATCTTTAGTCCCTCTAATTTTCTCTCATTTTAATTTTGGTTCTTCTAATATCAAACTATAGGTTTTGGTCCCTCAAATTTCATTCTATAAACTGAACCCTATAATTTAATAAAAACTTGAACATTTTGCCTTTTGAAGAATCAATACCCATAGTTTGAAATTTAAAGAATAAAGATTATATTAACCCAAGTTTTAAGCACATGCTCAGCTCCTCAATGTAATTATGGTGTATTGAACTTAATACAAAAAAGAATTTTTTGAACTCTAGTTGCATTGTTCTTAAAACAATTAGGGGATAACTATGTTTTAGTGGTGATTTTTTTGCCATCGTTTTCATTGGTGATTATTTAATAATCGATAACATTCATTCATTTATTTTTATTTTTATGTAAAAGGATTATAAATTTAATTATTTACCGTTTCTTATCTACCTTTTCAAGATTTATTTTTCTTTAAAAACAAAAAGAAAGGAAGGAAGAAAAGCTGAATGGGGATCTCAACATTATAATCACCACGTGTCACTTTCCCATTCGCTATTCAAGGCCTTAAATGGCAGGTGACGCATTCCGTCTCGGAGAATCTACCAAGAAGAACTCTCAAACCGTTTCCCACGGAAAGCTCGAGAAAATGTGACTTAGGGCCTGTTTGGTTGGAGGGGAGGGGATGGGAGGGGATGAAAAATGACCCCTCCCCTTATTTGGTATGAAAAATAGGAGGGGAGGGGTACCAAAAAAGGGGCTCCAAATCCCTCCCACTCCCTCAAATTAATTCCCTCCAATTTGGGGGTTTTGGAGGGAGCCCAAAATTTGGGACTATTTTGTCCCCATAGTCTTTTCATATTCCTAATTATATCATATGAGTCTTCAATAAAAATATAACTTCTTCCTCACTAGCGGAAATATACATACTCAGATTTTTCTGGTGATAGGTGATTTATCTGCTGCAGAAAAAATATTTTTTTTTCTCTTGTGCTATTATGTTGTTTTAGAGTGTTTATTCTTGTTTAGTGCATGCTTCTCTAGTGCAGGGTAGAGACACATGCTCATTTTTTTTCGTTGTCATTTTGCACCTAATTAAACATTTACACTTAGAAACAATTTTTTTTAAGTTTTTCTACCATTTTTTTTTCAAGTCCTCTACATTTTTTTTTTAATAGAAGGAATTTTCCATTTAATTTGACATGATAATTGCTGAAATATTCATATAACAAGAAATTAAGTTGGGGGGAATTGAAAACTATTTCCATTTTATTCTTCATATTTTTTATTATAAATTATATAATTTATATTGAGGTGTAAATTAATTTAAATCATTTATAATAAAGAACAATATATAAATTAAGTCTAAGGATAAAATGGTAAATTAGATATTATCTCCCCTCCCCTCCCCCTTTAAACCAAACAAAGGATCATTAAAAAGCATTTCCCTTCCTCCCCTTCCAACCAAACCAAACAAGGTGATCCTCCATCCTCCCCTCCCATCCATCCCCTCCCATTTCATCCCCTCCCTTTAAACCAAACAGGCCCTTAGTGTTGTTTGCTGAATCGAAAATTAGCACTCCTTTGTTTCATCTGAGAAAAGCTGAAGAAAATGCTCGAAAACGGCAAGGAAGAGAGCGAGCCCAAAGCTTCGTCGAGCACCCGAGTCAGAGCCAGACCGGATCCTTTCTTGGTAACGTGTTGGTGCTACAGAACAGATGTAATGTGTGTCACTCTTTCTTTCTCTCCATTTGTGCAATTTTCTTTCCCTTACGCGTGTTTCAATTTTGCTTCATCTTGTTTTCGCTATTTATTTCTTGTTGTTTTGAGTGCTTTTTAGGTTTTCGATGGCATATTTTGGTGTTCTGTTATGTTCATAGCTTTTATTGTGTTCGTGGCAAAAACAGAATGGAATTTCATAACCAAGTTCTAGCAGGTTCCTTTTCTGACTTTATAGTTTAATTTGTCAGCTTCCTGAGCAATTTGATCACTATGTGTTAATGATCATTATAACGGTGTGGTTTGCATTTGGATTTCTCCTTGGTGGCGTTACCTTAATGTTGTTTCTAATGTTTAAGTAAATTTTGCTGTATTATTTTACAGGTTTAAGGATACTAGGCCGGTGGCTAGGGGTCTGCTGCAGATTTTGTATGTCTCTGTTTTACTAGTTATGTATTTTTGTTAGAGAAATGATGCTTGAGCCTAAAAATCAGACAAAACAATATAACAGAATAAAATAAAACGAAACAAAAAATCACAAAACATTCAGCCAGCTATATCTACCCTCTATCAGCAAAACTTAAAAGGCTAATTAATCCCACAATATCCCTCTACCATTTCTAGTATTTGAATCTATTTTCATCTTTTAGGAATAATTCACAATTTTTGTGTCTTGCAGTATATTTTTATCTCTTCAGATCAGTTCTCTTTTCTCATGAATAGGAGCTCATTACGTTAATATCAAGACGCATACCTTGTCTGGTTCCAGAAACATGGTTTTTTTTTTTTTTTTTTTTGCAGTGTTCCAGTAATATATCATGCTATTTGCTTCTTGCTTGTGGCGTAGTCTATGTTGTCTCGGTAGATGGTGAAATAGAAGGTGTTGTAAACGATGGAGGTAGTCGAATCTCCAAGCTCTGGCTCTGAAGCTTCCTCACGGCGCCTCTGTTCTGGCACGAAGCTCTCTCAATTTGTGACTGAAACTCCTCTCCTCGCTGCTGAAAAATAACGACGGTGATGGTGGGCGAATTATGAAGGTGGTAATGATGATGGTGGAGCTCGTTTGCCTCTGGTGTCCGATTCTGAGCTCTGGTTTCAACTCTCTTGCCATGGTCAAGCTCTGTTTTTGGTGTTGGGGAAGATAGTCGAAGGTCACCGGAGATTGTGGAGGAAGGTGACTGGTGAGAGTAAATGGTGGTGTTCTGCAGCACTTCTGTCTCCCTATGTTCTCTGTCACTCTGGCAGGGACAGAAAAGCAGCCTGTGGTGTTGAGGGATGTGTGAGTGATACCGCCGGCGAGAAAGGAAGAAGAAGGCGAGGGTGATGGAGGAGGTTAAAGATCTGGAGGTGGTAAGATCTGTCAATAGCCGCTGCTACTGTTTAATTAAGCCCCCAGGAAGAAGTAGCATCGAGCCTTGGCCAACCATTGGTCAAAACGTGCATTTTGACCAAGGGACTACATGAAAAGTTTGAAAGTTTTTTGGGCGGAACTAAAATGGAATAGTGAAAACTTTTGTGGGTATAATTTTAATTTTCAAAACTTTTAGGCCCGCTTTTTGAAATGCACTCGTCAGCAGCAGGAAATCACGAGAGAGCAAGCAATCAAGGATCTAGAGGTAGGCTATTAACTTGCTGTGTTATGACATATTAATGGGTTGATTCCTATTTGCATGTCTGTATCCCTTATTGTCTGTCGTTCCTATACATATGAGATCCCATCCTAGTAAACATCTTACACATAGTGGTGCTGATGAACTAGAGACTAGAATGCTCTTAAATTTTCTTGTCACATTGCATTCAAGCCTACACAGAAAATTGATGTATTTAATCACTCTGCATTGTCTCTTGGAATTTTCTAAATGCTGGGATGCGTAAATAGCAGGTTACATAATCATGCTGCATTTTGAAAAAGCAAAACCGTAAAGATGGTAGACTTGCATTTTTGTCCTGTTAAATTATTATTCTAGTCTGTCATTACAAGAATCTCTTTCCTTGTTTTTGGATTGTTGTTCTTTTCAAGTCCATCGTCAATGGCTGAAATCAGGCACAAAGATCAATGGCATGGACTGGCTTCTAGTCTTAAGTGCCCAGATAGAATTTGGGTTTTATTTATCTACTCCCATTTTAATCTCCATTTCATAAAAACATTGCTCTTGTTATGATGTTTACATGCTTCTATTTCCACTTAACAAGAACTGCACAGGCGTAAAGAGGAGCTTGAGCTACTGCTTCTCCCTGAAAGTGTTTGAAACTCTTCAAACGAATGTTGACCGACTAACTCATTACTTAGCTTAAAGGCATATCCACTGGGAAAGGCTTGAATTTTGGTTGCTGATTTGCTATTCTATACAAGGTTGTTTGTTCATTCTTTGTAGCAGTTGAAGTTTGTTCTATAAGTTTGGTGATTTGAACCGTATCCATAGGCAAAAACCATGGGTCATGATTTATGTTTTTGCTGGTTCATACAATGTGGTTGTTCATTCAGAGTAGAGTGAATTTTGTTCTGTAAGTTGGGCAGTAGACAGTAAATAGTTACAAGTAACGTACACAATTCTGTTTTTGCTGCTTCATACAATGTGGCTATCCGTTTTATGTGAAAAGTTGATTTTGTTCAGTAAGTCAGGCACTTGACAAAGTAAATAGGTAAAAGTAACGTACACAATTCAGTTTCCACTGTCCTATTATGATTTTAGTTGAACTAGATTTTACTTGTTACTCAAAAAGATTTAAAATTAATGGTGGTTCATTATTGATATTGATCCTAATCCATTTTAAATAATGAAATGAAACTATTGAACATGTCAAAATAAACATGCTTGTTATATGCTGGCAGACCTTTTTGTTTGTAGTTATTTCCTCCATATAATGCTGACATTTCAGTTATGAGCAAATCACAACTCGATATCTTTTAATAAAGAAAGATCTCAATCACAATGCAAAAAAGCAAAAGATGAAAACTTGATGCGGTACAAGGATGATTGGAAGAAACAGGGCTCGGACAAAATTGTAGCTATGATAAGTTTACCATTAAATTTTGTAGTTAAGAGGTAATATTATTTCAAAAATCTTAGAAATACCGAATCTACGTCTGTCATTTATCACTTTTGAATAATACAAGTTATTATAGATTTTGTGTGTATTCACATACTGATAATGTTGCTTAGAAATGAGTTGCATGCATTCACATAAAAATTCAAGATTGAGTTATATTCATGGGTTATAGATAACGTTGTTTATTACCACTTTTATAACCATAATATATAATGATAATGATAAAGATAATGATGATGATAATGACTACAACAACTCATATAAATTCCAATACTACTAAGTACTCTTTTATCGAAAATAAATAAATACTATTTAGTTTCTCCACCGAAGTTTTTTTGTTTTGAAAAATTAAAGGGTAAAGGTGCATCCAGCATCCCGAACTATTTTTGGAGGTGCAATCAGCACCTTAAAGTATTTAAGGGTGCAATCAGTACCCTAAATTATTTTTGGGGGTGCAATCAGCACCCTAAACTATTTTTTGAGGTGCAATAAGCACCCTAGAGTATTTAATGGTGCAATCAGCATCCTAAACTATTTTTGGAGATGCAATCAGTACCCTAATGTATTATAAATGGAACAATTTTAGTTTATATTATTAGTATTAGTATTTTTTTGTTTCATTTTATTTTCTTATTTGCTTTTGAAGAATAGCAAAATATTTGAATGGAGTTAGAACAGTACAATACGACAACGTTTTTTGGCTGAAGGAAGGAGCTGAAATGTTGACCAAAGGGACCTACGGGTTTGGAGGGGGGGGGGGGGGGGGGGACACAGAGGAGGCGCAGCAAAAAGAACAGAGTATTGGAGGATTCATCATTCATCATCTTCGAATGGGAAAAAGCGGAGAGACAGAGCAGCCGACTTGAAGCAGAACAGATGATTGCGGAGGCGATCATCATCATCGCGAGCTGAGTGAAGAGGAGAGCTGGAACAGAGGGACGCGATTTAGTGGCAGCCGGTATTGCACTGTGGAGCCGTCCCGAAGATCGCAGAGCCAGAGTGAGCGAGAGAAATCCAGAGGCAGCGATTGGGAAGAGAAACAGAGAATTTAAAGACATAGCAGAGGCAGCAGCTGTGAGGCAAAACAGAAAGAAGACTATTGTAGTGCTGTGATTTTTTCCCCTTTTCCTTTTTCTTATGGGTTTGAATTCTGAAATTGCCATTGTTGTCTGGAGCTGGATTAAAGCCATGAGTGGCTAATTGTTCTTAAATCTAAAGTAATTATGAATTAATTTCAGGACTTGAGCATGTATGAACTTATTAATTTGTGTTTATTGGTTTTTTTGTTTACTTAATCTTATATTATTTTGTTTACTTTGTGCTTGATCATCACTAAATAGAAAATTGGGGAATTTAGATTATCCTTGGGAGAGGGATTTTAATTGGACCATAAAATTAAGTAATGTGATATTAGAATTTATTCTAATTTGCGAATAGGATAGGAATATACCTATTGGACTCATATAATTTTATTAGAGTGAATTTGGACATTTATTGCCTCTTAAGTGAATTAGTTAGGAATAACAATTTTAACTTAAGAGAGGGGTATGAGTAATTGGAAGATACTTATATCTATTTAAACTCTAAATTAACAAATTAATATTAAGTGTTTTTATTTGGGTAAATACATCCTCTAAAACTTAAAAATGAGATTAGTCACTCTAGGTTGTTTTTATCAATTTGAAATTTATAAACATTATATTTGTTTCTTTTGCTCTTATTTAAATTAATTTCTAATTTCTTTATTTGATTTGTTCAACTTAAATGAAAATGAGAATTTTAATGCCTCATTGTCTATTACTTTAAATCTCTACAGGACGACCTTGATTTGTAGTGCTTATTTAAAATTTAGTAACATCAGTAAGTGATTGAATTGTATATTGAAATTTCAAAACTTTTGCAAGGAACCAACTTGAGTTATACTGATCTGGAAGTTCATTTTTTTTTCACTTTCTAAATGGCAATTTCCTTACATCATGATCATATGAAAGGGTAGGCTTGGCTTTAAATTGTCAACCTTTGTGGTTTGTTAGGTTCAAGCCTTAACCTCTACATGATACATTTTGTACAAATTTTGATGAGAATAAAATGGGAATCTTTAAGAGATGAGAAACTGCTATTGTTCTCATGTCATTTCTGGGGCAAACAAACAAACCAACCATATCCAAAATATAGTTTTGAAGGAAACATTTTTTATCTTCAAGTGTCAACGTACCCTCAACAACTTTTCTCAGCGCAAGAAAAAAACAAATCTCAACTTCAGACATTGTATAGCCGGGTGAGGTATAAATGAAACAACGAAATCTTGATCGGTTATCAATGTGACTATTTATATACTTAATATAAGACCATAAATTATTCCCTTTGGTCTTTAATACAAGACATGCTTAGGGAGTTGATTTTAGTCTTAAATATAAGATATAATTTTCATATTTATTAGTCTTTTCCTAATTTAACCATATCAATGCCCCCTCAACAATAATGAGGAGGAGAGGGAATGTGGGAATTAAGAAAAATGATTAGAATATTTAGAAAATACATTCACTAAGTCAACTAACTTTAATCAAATTAGGTAAATATATCATATATTAAGGACTGGAGGGAGTATTCGAGTTATATAAGAACAAGCCTCAAGGCCTTATCAAATGATTAATTGCAATTTTCTGAGAATAAAATTTTATTGGATGATGGATTCTATCACCAAGCAAAGTTGAGCTTGGTTAAGTGGCCAAACACAGACAAAATTAAGATAGAGAAACCATTGAGCATCCAAAGAATATGACAGTTCAACTCAGTTTGCAAGGAAATTTAATCATATTCTGTGATGAGGTAATGACAAACAATACACAGAAACCTACCCTTATATTCATATAAGAACTAAAAAACTAAAACTCCTAAATCTACACCATTGATTAAGCATTTTGCCCCTATCAGTTTTTCAGTTAATTTTATCTTAAGTATTTTAACTCTAACTTTAAAAAAATGAAGTTGATGACTCAGGTATTTCAGGACAAATTTACACCTTAACAAACATAATGTGATGACATGTTAACTGTCAACTCCTCATATTTGGTTAACTAACAGTCAAAAGTAACTAAAATAATATCCAGAGCAAAATTGCCCCATTTTGACAGTTCTGGGGCAAAATTGCCTCCGGAAAACTTCAAGGACAAAATTGCCCTTTAACCTTAATATCACACACACACACACACACACAAATTACTTATGGATAAACAATTTAATTCCCCACTCAAATTTCATGTATAAATAGCCGTGAGCTCTCAATTTCAATGGAAAATTAAGTTTTTTGTCCTTATGGTTTTCACTCGGTGCAACTATCTCTTCACTTTGACTAGGTGCAACACAATTCCTACACTTTGACTAGGTGCAACTCAATTCCTACACTTTGACTTAGTCATAACTTAGTCCTTATAAAATAAAGGTCATGGACTGAGTTGCAGTGGCTGAAGATCATCTTCAAGATTGGTATTCTTAGTCAAAAACAGATAAAAAAATTCAGATGTTTTACTCAACTTGCCTTCCCATAGGTGTGTTCGGTTTGAGGGGAGGGGAGGGGGCTATGTTAGCTTGGTTATTTGGTTTGTTAAAGGGGTAAGGAGGGGATCTTTTGTAATGAGAGCAAAAAATAAAGGGAGGGAAGGGAATAAGAGTCAAAATTTTGGCTTCCCCCTACTCAAAAATTCAAACCAAATGATAGAATGACGATCCCTCCCTTCCCCTCAAACCAAACATGAAGGAAAACCAATTCAGGACCTTGAAGAATGTCAAAGATTTCTCTATTTGGTTAGGGTTAAAAGGAATTGAAAGTTTTATCGGCAAAAAGACAATGATGCCCTTGCTTTATTTTTTTAATGTCCTTATTTATCTTGTAAATGCCTTTCTTTGTTTTATGAATTCTTTTATTTATCTTGTGAATAGCCAAAATGTTCTTATTAACTCCTTGGTTTCTTTTGAATCCCTTTATTTATCCTATAAATGCATTTATTTTTTTTATGAATACATTTATTTGTCTTGTAAATGCCCTTATGAAAAATAAAATAAGGACAACATTGCCTTTTCACCAACAAAATTTAATTCCATTTTGGTCTAAGTGGTGCAGTGAAATTTCAGAATTTTTTAGGGATTGACTAAAATAGAATTGCTTTCATAGAGCTGACTGAAATTAATTAACACTCACGCCTCTGTTTTTAGCTCCAAACTCAAGCCCAACTGGAAATGGACTATAAATAATTTTGGGTTGAGATGCAAATTTGTTCCAAAAGTTTTCACTTTGGAGCAATGTTCCCCCAGAATTGTTTTAGGTTTAATGTTGCCTTGGAAGTCCTAAAAGTATTAAAATTGAGCAATATTGCGCATTTTTGTTAAAAAATTGACAGTTAACGTCATTTTTGAACAGTCAACATTAGTTTTTTAACAGAATAAGGCAACATTATTACAATTTAAAACCTCCAGGATGACATGGAACATGAAAAAACTTCCAATACAACATTGTTTCTCAACAAAAAACTTATGGGACAGATGTGCTCATTAGCCTAATAAATTTTCTTTAATGCTAAGCACTCAACAATGTCATTGCGGTTATTTAATTAAAATCATATGTTTCTGTTGATTTATTCCATCTTTACAACTTCTATGGGATGTAGTGCATGCATGCAATTTTTGTACTTAGCTTAGGAAACCAGATAGGTATAATCATTACTACTAAGTTGAGGTTCTTGCATCACCTAATAAAAGAATGAATAACAAATATGGGGCATAAAATGGCCCTTGAGTAAAAAGAATGATCAGTATATGAGTTATTCACTTTCCACTAGAATATCTAAGAAAGAATTATGAAAAATGTATTGAAAATGAAGTTTCCTTTTTTGTAAACTTAGGCAAGTGTATTTGAACAATTCACTCAGCGGCAGCACTTGCAGCACTCAAATCCACAGAAAGATCAACATCCTGAAACAAACAATAAAGAAACTAATGTGAGCAAATGAGGGATTGTTTGTTAATAAAAAATTTGCATCAAATTTTTCCGCGAAGGATAAAATACTATAGCATACCATGGTATGTGAAGGGTTATTAATTATTAAAAAAAGGATCTAAATTGACAACTTGCTTGTAAATAGACAGAAACATGCCATTTTTCCGAAATGCGTATGAACAGTAGGTACATCTTTGAATCAAAAATTATGCTTTATTTGCCCAAAAAAAATAACAGTAAAATAAACAGAACAAAAAGGAAACCATTCCAACATTGCACAAAAAGTGTTTTTTAAATCGAAAGGTAAGATTTACCAAAAGATGGTGCTAGACCATATTGAGAAATGATGTGATATGAGAGATAAGAGGGAAGAATTACAGATATGATTCCAAAAGTGATTTGATGAAATATCGTACAATTGATAATTACCTTTCCAGTGATCTCATATACAGTGCAAGCACATCTTTTACCATGGACTCAAAGTGTGCATAGTGGTGTCATAGCTCTACAAGTAATAAAAAGTCAGTCAGTAAAACTGATATTTTCAGATAAAATGAAAAAGTCCCCTCAAGTGGAATAAGAAAGATGGTAAAACCTCATATCCCTTGTGACGGAAATAAACCAAAGACAAACATAACCCTACTCATTTGAAAATATGAAGTAACTATAGGTCAATACTAAAAGTAAAAAAGGATATTTGGTTGTGTAGAGACTTGAACCATTTAACTCCAAAGCTTTTTTTAAAAAAAATTTAAAGTGGTCTTTAACATGGTATCCCAGTCCCACAAATCAAGCAGGCACATTTGTAATGGTATGGTATGCGATTTCTATATATAAATATATACCCCAATTCTAGTTTCCTTTCACAAGGGATAAGGAAAAGAAAGTAAGTGAAAAAAATAAAATAAAATAATTCAAAGAGATTATACTTACAGTAGAGATAAAGCAACCTTCGGCTTCGTATTCATTCTCAGGTTCATATCTGTCATAGAATATCTCATCTACAGGTCCAAGTAGATCAATACCGGGCTTCAATTCCACCTCAGGTTGGTCAGTCTCTGCTTCTACCGAGACAAAAGCAATATATTTTCCTTGTACTGCAATGTTGTGAAAATAACAACAGCAAAAATGATACCTAGTTACCATGCACACCAAGAATCAGTTCCTTAAAAGTTGGAATCATAAATTTACAACTAAAAGCTCATTATTCTACTCACATCAACTTTAAGATTTGTCATTCATAAGAAATTGAGAACATAATGCATCCCCATTTACATTTTTATTTAAGATTTATCATTCATAAGAAATTGAGAACATAATGCATCCCCATTCACATTTTAATTTTAGTGGTCTCACTGCCCCACTACTTCCTGTCATTGTCATGCTTTGGAGTTAGAGACAAGCACTACAAAAAAATAGCCAATTACCCACGGAATTCCGTCTCTGAAACCAAATTACCGACGTATTAGGGATGGAAACAGAATTACAGACGGATCACCGACGGAATTTTTTCCGTCTCTAAAAAATCCGTACCGACGGATTACCCACGGAAAAAAATTCCGTGGGTAATTACAGACGGAATTTACCCAAAGAAAAATTCCGTGGGTAATTACTAACGGAAATTACCCACGGAAAATTTTCCTCCATTAATTATCGACGGATTTCCGACGGAAAATATTTCCGTCAGTAATTACCCATGGAATTTTTCCGTGGGTAAATTTTGTCGGTAATTTAATATTATTTAAATCCCCTAACCGCCCGACCCCGCATCTGGCCCCAACTACCCCCGAACAAGGGCCACGTGTCTCTGTGAGATAATTGTTGCATTTTGTGACAAAGGTGGGATTCGAACCTCTGACCTTTGGTATGTGTTCTGATACCTTTGCCAGTTGAGCTGCTTTCAGCTTACGTTATTTATTCACGTAATAATATATATAATGTAATAATTAAAAAACAAATATAATATTAAGATAAATATATATAATTAAATATATATTTATATATAATTACATATTTCATTTTTTATAATATAAAATATAAAATTTTTTAATTTCTAATTTCGTTTAAATATTTAATATTAATATAAAAATATATAATATTACATATATATTTATATATAATTATATATTTCGTTTTTTATAATATAAATTTAAAATTTTTTAATTTCTTATTTCAATTAAATATTTAATATAAATATAAATATATATAATATTAAATAGATATTTATATATAATTATATATTTTTTACGATATAAAGTTTAAAATTTTTAATTTTTTATTTCATTTAAAATTTTTATTATTAATATTATATATATTTAATAGATTATATTAAATATTAATTTTATGATATTAAAATTTTTATTTGTTATAGATTATTTTTATTTTTATTATTTTATATAAATTATTAAATGATAATAAAAAAATTATTAATTTTACCGATGGATTACCCACGGAATTCCATCGGGAATTTCTCATTCAAATTACCCACAGAATTCCGTGGGTAATGCGTGAGTAATTACCGACGGAAAAAATTCCATGGGTAATTCATCAGATGTTATCGAAGGAATTTTTTCCATAGGTAATTAGAGACGAATTACCAACGGAATTCCGTCGGTAATTTCTTATTAAAATTACCCACAGAATTTTGTGGGTAATGCATGGGTAATTACCGATGGAAAAAATTCCATGGGTAATGCGTCAGAAGCTACCGATGGAATTTTTTCCATGGGTAATTAGAGACGGATTACCCACAAAATTATGTGGGTAATTTCTCATTCAAATTACCCACGGAATTCCGTGGGTAATGCGTGGGTAATTACCAACGGAAAAAATTCCGTGGGCAATCCGTCAATAATTACCGACTGAATTTTTTCCGTCTTTAATCTTTCAATAATTATCGACGGAATTTTTTTCCATCGGTAATTCCGTTGGTAATTTTTCCGACGGAAAATCCGTAGGTAAATCGACGGAAATAATTCTGTTGGTAATTCTGTCGGTAATAGCATGTTTTTTTGTAGTGAAGTCCTTTATTACTTTATACCTAAGAAGGTCATTGTTTATGCTTTCATCATTTGTGATTTGCAAAATAAGAAATCAATGAAGGATAGGGTTTGTCCTTACATATTTGATTTGTGACCGAGTTGTTTTTGCGGCAGAATGATGGTATTTGGAATTTGGAATAGGATGACTCATAATACATATAGCACGTGCAACTTTTCCAACCTTTTAGATCTATCAGTCAGTAAATTTTTGCAGGTGAAGATTAAACTCATTATCATATATCGAGATTAATTATGTTACTTTCTCGTTTAAACCATGAAAAGTTGCTTTTCTAATCACTAAAACATGAGACAAGCTAATAGTCTAAATACTCTTAAGAAATCTAACTGTTTACCTTATCAGGTAGATATGAGGGATCACACACAACTTTCTTGCATTTGGCTGTTTCCCCTTCAGATGTCACACCAATGGCTTTCCTGTTTTCATCAAACTCAACCTGTGCAGTAGAAAATAAACAATGAGAAACATGAAACAGAAAATAAAAAATATTAGAAAAAGAAAAAAAAAATAGGGCATAAAGAACGTGGGAAGACAAAATGAACTTTAAGAGCTTGTTTGGTATGAGGGGAGGGGAGGGGAATGAAAGTGAGTGGAGGAAAAAAATTTTAGAGTTAAATTATAAAAAAAAATCGAAGAAGTGGGGTTACAAGTTTTTAATTTATTTTTGCTCTTTAATCTTACATCTTCTCTTTAATAAAATTTTGTAATCTCACTTCTCCAATCTTTTTAAATTCAACCCATAAGAATTTTTACTCCCTTCCAAATCCCTCATACCAAACAGACCCTAAATTAGTTGCAAATGAAACGCCAGAGAAAAAATATCCTCACAATTCAATTTAATTTCTTAATACTAGTGATTCATCATTATGCATTTAAGCAAACAATTCATTATCATTATGAATTTGGGTATTATATTCAAATGCTCTATAGATGGAAACCTAAAATTTCTGCATTGCTTTATAAGTTTTAGAAGTCAAATAGGTTAAGGATATATAAACTATATATTGACACAAGAATGTAACCATTTGTGTGACAGAGAATCAGAGAGAGCAAGAGAGATAATAGGAAAATTCTTAACGCAATTTGCTTCATTAGTTCATTATTCAATAAAACACAAGAATGTCTTTGTTTTGTCCAACAGAAGAAACCAAGTTAGAATGAGGGAACAAGTTATGACAAAGAAGTAGTGGGAGTTAGAAAAATACGAACCATGAAAACTTTTGTGACTTATAGGCTAATTACCTTCCTTAGGACATATGAGGAAACACTTTGAAAGTAATTCAAACTATCTTCCAGAAAATACTGAAGCATGATAATGGACTTGCCTTGCATTCTAGTTTGTTGAGCATGTAAGTTCCGCCATATACTGCACTTAAACGTGCAAAGGCCTATTCACCATCAAAGAGATGAATGTTAGCTCCAAATGTATAATAACTTAAAAGGATAGGGAGAAAGAAAAGCCTCCCAGTCCATGTAATGGATATATGAAAGGTGAGCCTCCTTGAAAATGTGCCAGGGACTTTGCATAAAGCTAGATAGAATTGAAAGTAGTATTACTAGCTTGTGTAGGTTACCAAGTAATTCTAACTACATAAACTTCAATAGAATCAACTGAAAGGTATGAGTTAGAAGATCTCATGAAGAAAAGATAAAGGAAACCTGAGGAATCAAGGTAATAATATTTGGTATATCCAATATTCATGGAATAAACTAGTCCACAAGAATAATAAACTCAATATTCTTCGTAGTATTACAAGATAGAAAGAGAGAACATTATATGCCAAATGACTATATGGTCCATAACCTTGTGCTAAGGATAATTATATAGGTTGTGTGTAAATGTTGCAGGGAAATTTATTATATATTACACACACTTCTTTGGTCCTAATTAAAAGGTAAAGAAAGAAGAAATTTTTTTATCCTATTTAAAGGGCATCGAGATAAATTTTTATATAAATGTACAATTTTACCTTTCATTTATTATTGTATCGAATTTGTTCTCCTAGGATATAATTGACAAATCTCTAATTTATTATATATTTTTACAATTTATTTGGGGATTTTTTCATATTACTTGAGTTTAAAATGCTTTAATTGTGATAAATAGATATTAAAAGTAAATTCATTAAATTAAAAAGAGAAAAATTGTCAAAATAATTGTAGTTACTCTTAATCATTGATTCTTGAGATGATTTGATATTGGTTTAATTGTTCCTAATTATAGGTGCTTGAAAAAATTCGATTAAAATTAAAAATGGCAGTTTTGGGCTCAAATTCAGAAATGATAGTTTAGTCCCATGAATTTGCAAAATGACGGTTTGGTCCACACCAGGAGCTACAGCGTTGTTGTCTGTTTATTAGGTCTGATTCAGAGGAGCAGATCGAAATATACAGAGCCAGAGCAGCCGCGCATCTTCCTCCTTCCCCTTGGTCTTCAATCACCTTGACCATCTACATCCACCACCGTTGCCGGCGATGTCCCTTCCCCCATTGTCGCCGGCGACCTCCTTCCTTCACACAGTGCACCGTTGCTTTCTTCAACTCAAGTCAGAGCTACAGCCGCAACCTCCATAACCTTCACCTTCGTTTTCTTCTCGTCATACTCTCTGCCGTGGCTTTTCTCCATTTTCCCCCTCTATCAACCACCCATATCTCGTTCTTCATCATCCATTTGTCATTTAATCAGTGTTTATCCATGGCTGAACTGTTGATGAAGAATATAGCTTCTCCTTGCATGGCTATTCTTGGCTAAATTCCATTAATCCTTTGTAGCAGTGGCTATGACATGAGATTGGAGCTTCATAGGGGAGTTTTGCCTCATCCATTTCTCTATTTCAACATTGTATTTGTCAGTCCAAGCTTTTAGGATGAATTTTATAATGTTGAACTGATTTATTTTGATGTATTTGGATATTAGATGTGGCTTGAACCTTTGTTAGATACTTAAAATTGTGTTTAATTAGCTTAGTTATCATTTCTTTGTACTGGTTAGTCATTGAATTGATGAATTTGTGAACATTTTGTGCTAAATTTAAGGTGGCTTGGTTAGTGGATCAATGGTGTATTGTGTTTACATTGGTTTATTGAATATGAATTTATTAATTATGTTTAGCATTGGGTTTTAGTATCATTAATCTTGATTTTTCATATGGGTGACCATTGTTAAATTAAGATTAATGAGAAAAGCATGTGGTAGTGCGAGGTGGCTCGGTTATTGAATTAAAAGCTAAATACGATTTTTAAGTTCACTTAACTGCTAGAGTGTTTAATCGATTTAATTTAGAGAAGTTAATATGCAAGGTGGCTTGATAATAATCAATCTAAGTTAGGCCTAATCTAAGGGGTAGCCTTTAGGGTCTGTTGAACCTAGCATGATTAATCTTCTATAATTATTTGATGTGAGGTTTGCTTGCGCTATTGCTATGAGGGATTGCTCATTCCATTTTTTATCTCCTTGGTTCTCTTATTTCATTAATTCCTTCTTCATTCCATTTCCATCTTTATAAATTAAAATCCCAAAAAGAAGTAATCTAAGACCATTTTAATTCCATTTGCAAGAGTAGTTTTTCATAGACAAAAGACCAAACCATTTTCTCCGTGTGTTTGCTAATAATTAGTGTTTAGGTAGTATAGTTTAGGTTGCTTTTCCGTACCTTTGTTCTTGCATTGTGCCCTGAATCTGACTTGGATTACTACAAATCTAAGTGCAATATAGTTCTGCAATTTGACTAGTTGAGAACGCTTGCTGCACATTGGTAATTTGACCGAGGAATCTTTTTGCAGCATATTCTTGGTCTAAGAAGCTGAATTTACCACTTTGGTTGAGACTTGAGCATCGAAATTCTTCTGTCTTGTTTATCACAACTGTGATTTGCAAGCTAAACTTTATTTCTGATTTAGTTTTATAAAAGAAAGATGAAGATTTCTCAAGCTTTTGAATTGGCCTCTTCTTGACTTTGGTAAATTTGATTGGTGTGAATTTGGTCCAGCTAAGTGCAATTTATTTTGGATATGTGATTAATCTGAGCTATTACTCTTGTGCTTGGTGTATAATGTGGACTCACAGAGCTTTGACGTTGACATAATTCTTGTTATTTGATAAATCCCTATTTTATTATATATTTTCATATTTTATTTGGGGATTTTGTCATAATAATTTAGCTTAAAATGCCTTATTTGTGCTTAATTGAGATTAAGAGTAAATATATTAAATTGTAACTAAAAAGAGAAAAATTGTCAAAATAATTATACTTACTTTTAATCATTGATTTTTTCTGAAAATATTTGATGTTGGTTTTTTTTTTGAAGTACAAAGGCAAGCAAAGCTTGAAAATAAAGAGAGTGCTAGGAATCTTGCATCACAAAGTAGTTTTGTGGTATGCCACCACATTCCATCTCGAAAAGGTCATTGCATTCCACAGGTGCTGTGTCCTTCGCCAAAAACTCCTGATTACTCAACTGAGCATTCCTCGCTAGATAGTCAGCGCACCGGATGTTCTCTCTATGAGTATGAGCAATTACTAAGTCCCAATCCCTGTAAATTAGGGACCTAGTAGCTGAGATAACGTCGAACAATGGGTGATCCGTTCCACTGTCTATGAATAGTAATTGAATAGCCTGTAAGGAATCTGAAAATAGCCTGATCCATGTGAGCCCCAACTGGTTGCATAAGTGAAGTCCGCTGTGGATTGCGTGAATTTCTGCAGCAACCGAGTTGTTATGCCCTAGCTTCTACTAAAATCCACACAACCAGATGCCCTGATGATCCCTAATAACCCCGCCACATGCTGCAAGCCCTCTGCTATCTCTGGAACCATCTACATCTACTCGTACATAACCCGGATCTGGAGGTTGCCAGTGGTCAAACCCTCTTTCTGGTGCTATGAATAACTGATGGTGAAAGCTCCCATTTTCCACGTCTTCGAAGAGATGATGTTGGTTTAAATATATTTTAATTGAAAATCTTTAAAATTTTGGACTAAATCTGAAAATAGCAATTTGGGGTTCAAATTTGGAAATTGACACTTTAGTCTCTTGAATTTGAAGAATGACAGTTCAGTACCAATTAAAACACATCACTTTACTCCGAAGGGACTAGGTCAGAGGTGAAGGAGCTGTGAGCTAAAAGGGGAGATGTGGGGAAAAATAAAAAGGATAATAGAGACGCGAAATGATAGCCGCAGACACACGCGAAGAACGAGAGAGCAGCGGCGAGCTTTGGTCTCCAACTCCACCCTCGTCTTCTTCGCCTCTCCTCGCCGGCGACTCTAGCTACACCGTCGCCATCAATCTTCGTCACCGGCGAGCTTCACAGTTTGAGAGACAGAGATCAGCCGTGAGTTTAGAGCTAAGAGGAGCTGAGTCGAGACGGGAAGGGAGCTACCGCAAGCAGATAGCTGATTCTCTTCTCCATTCCTTCATCTCACCAGAAATCGCCTACCATCCCAATCATCTTCACCGTCGCTGGCAGCTATCCACCAACGTTCACCTCCAATTCTTCACCGCCGGCACCATCCACCAACGTCGGCCTTTAATTCTCACCACCTCATTACCGCCGACAGCCTCCTACAGCAACCACCATCCTCACCTCACCTTCCATTGGTCCATGCCTAGCTTCCTCTATTTCTGAATTCGTCCCAGCAGTGGCTTTCTCTGTTCTAATTTGTTGGGTTTAATTTCAGCCCTGTGCTTGATTGGTTTAGTGTTAATTGGTTAATTTAATCAGTGGTTTGCATGGCTGAAATTGTGACATTATTAGGTGGGCTGTTGTGATAATGGGCAGTGGCTGATTTCCCAATCCCTTGTAGTAGGAGGCAATGTCATGAACTTGGAGTTTCAATAGGGGAGTATTTGCTCTTCTATTTCTCTAATTCTACATTGTAATTTTGATTCCTAGGTCTTAGGATGAATTTTATGATGTTGAATTGATTTATTTTGTTGTACTTAGAGAATTGGATGTGGCTTGGATCTTTGTTAGATACTTGAAATTGTGCTTAATTAACTTAATTATCATTTTTTTGTGCTGGTTAGTCATTGAATTGATCATTCTGTGAACATTTTATGCTAATTTCAAAGTGGCTTGGTTAGTGGATCAATGGTATGTTATGTTTACATTGGTTAATTGAATGTGAATTTATTAATTATATTTAGCATTGGGTTTTAACATCATTAATCGTGATTTTTCATGTGGGTAGTCATTGTTAAATTAAGATTAATGAGAAAATCAAGTAGTAATGCGAGGTGGCTCGGTTATTGGATCAAAAGCTAAATATGATTTTTAAGTTCATTTAATTGCTAGAGTGCTTAATCAACCTAATTTAGAGAGATTAATATGCAAGGTGGCTTGGTATTGATCAATTTATATTAGGCCTAGTATAAGGGGTGGCCCTTAGAGTCATATTTAGAACTAGCATGATAAATCTCCCATACTCATTTTAAGTGAAGATTTCTTGCGCCATTGCTATGGGGGGTTGCTTATTCCATTATTGATCTTCTTATTTCTTTCATTTCATTAGTTCCTTCATCATTCCATCTCATATTTTCAAGAAAAATTTCAAAAAGAAGTAATTTAGGGCCATTTTAATTCTAGTTGCAAAAGTAGTTTTTCATATATCAAAGACCAAACCATTTTCTCCATTTTTTAGTCAATTTTGATATTTAGTTTACTTAGGAATCATTTCTGTTTTTGGCTCCATAAAGTGAACATGACCCGGATCGTGCTACTATATTACAATATTATTCGGTATTTGAACCCCAAGGCAACTAAATGGGAGTTTCAAATTGGCGTCGTTGCCATGGAGTCAAAAAATTGGTTTCTTAGTAACTAAGTGTCAAGTACTTTTGACCGGGGTGAGCCTTAGGATATTTACTTTCTAGTATTTTCATACTTAATCATAGTTTAGGTTGCATTTAGTTAGTTTAGGTAGCTTGCATGTTTTTCATAGCATATTGCATCTTTTCATAGAAAATTTTGAAAAAAATACAAACAAATATCTTGATTTTTCTTTGTTTTTGCATTTTCATTTTTAGGACATAGGATTCTTTAGGATTTAATTGATTGCAATTTGAATGACTTGGTTTAATGAGGATCATAAGTTTCGAGTTTACACTAATCCTCCTATACATTCTTGTTCAAGGGATGAAAGAACCTCAAGTTCTCAATTCTCGGATGAATCTTATGGCACTTGGAGACATGAAGAATTTTCTGATCTTACATATTCTTAAAACCTTGATTTGCTTCAATATGAATTAGATTCCCTCCATGCAGACATAAAACGAAGAGGAGCCTCTGAATCTCAATGCCCTCAATATCTCTATCCACATTTGGAACCATCTTGTCTACAACCCTCCTATTTTGACCATGAACCCACCTTTCAACCACCTCAAACCTACTTCAACCATACTTCTTCACCCCTACTCATTACATCAAGAATCACCCACTCCACTCTACCAAGAACCATTATCTCCATTCCATCTTCCCCCATCTTCCCCTACTTCCATACCATGTAGAACTCCTTATGAACCACTTTCTCCATCATTCTATGAACCTCCATCACAATCTCCTACCCCTCAACCTAGTGGATTGGATGCCCTCTTCTCATCCCACAACATGGATTCCCTAATAAGTGTATTGACAAGGAAGTGTGAAGCACTCCTAGAGCCATACCTTCAGTTACTCTTGCATTAAAGCACAATTGGAAGCTCTAGGGAGATAGAAGAGCAATTAGAAGACATTAATGAGTTTTTCAAGGCATACTATGCTCATATGCTATGGGTAAAGATAAGAGATGAAGATGGAACCCCTTGGCCCCATGACTTACAAGAAGAGGCATAAGGAGTCCAAGCTCAAGAGCTAAATGCCACTTCAAAAGTGGAAGATTTCATACCTCCAGTGCCTACTCCCACAAACAATGTCAGGACAAAGCAAGTGCATTTTCAACTACCAGAGGAGCCACTTCTAAACAATGGTATTATTGATCCTCTTCTTGAAGAGGTCAACTCTCCTCTGACTACTATTCTTAATGTTGTGAGTGATGATGAGGTGAATGAAGAAATTGTGGTTGAATCCCCTCAAATACTTGATGTTGATAATGCTCACTGTGATGTTTCTACTAGTAGTTGTGTAGTTGATGAGGTTGTTTGCACTATCAATGTTTCTATGTGTGACGAACATGTTCTTTTTCCTAGTTCTAGAAGTGATGAACACATTCAGCATGATATTGTGGAAATTGATGCATTATGCTTGGATGCTCAAATTGTGGTGAAGTGTGAACTTGATGATAGCTCAAATAATTGTCAAAATGATGATTGCTTACATGATTCTTCTTCTGTTTCAAGTGTTGGCAAGCATAATTTGAAATTTTTTAATGTTATTGAATAAGATGAAGAACTTATTTTTCCCTCTTTCCTACATTCTACTTTTGTCTGTTCATGTGAGGGTGAAATGTCATATGCTATTTGTGCGGAAATTGATAATTGGCTTTCTCCTTCGCATGATCTTGATTTTTCATCTAGTTCAATTGATAACATTAAAATGCATGCTCCACTTGATCAAGGCCTTGAAAATTGTGCACCTATTGATCCCTCTGAATCACAAGTTTTAGGTAGTTCAATAAGGAAAGATTCAATGATTTTAAATGATAAAATTGTAAATGAAAATGAATATTTCCATTTAGTTCTTTCTTGCGATTTGCCACCTGATATAGCAAATGAAAATACATGTTTTGAATTTCTAGGTGGTAATAGCTCGATCAATTCTCTCTCTCCTTCCACTCTTTTACCTCCCAACTCTTGTGATTGCAAAAGTGATGTAATGCACTCCAACATTAAGTCGAATTCCGCATTTTCCCCATTGCAAGCTCAAGAGAATTTTGAAACTGTGACTACTAGTTTGGTTCCTTCTGAAAGGAACCAAATTGATTTTCTTGGGTGTGATTCCTACTTGGAGAGTTTTGCTCTTAATATGTGCGCACAATACTCTAAGTCTCTCCATGTTTATATCTTTGGATTCGATACTGCTTTTGGCTTGTCTTCTTTGCAAGCATACACTTGGAAGAGTCCTTTGCAGTACCAAGCTCCACCCTACATTCTCGGACCTGTTCCGATTGATCCTGAACCACCTCCACCTAAGAAAATCAACCAAAGAGAAGTCTGCACTATCAAGACCATCATGTTTCTCATATTGGATGAGAATTTCTTTTTCAAGTGCCTTAAAAGATTCTAACAAAGGTTGTCTCTTTCCTCACTTGTTTTCTTCCTAATTTTTTTGATTCTTTGAGCTTAATTGTTATGTGAAGAGAATAAGTGTGGGGGAGAGACATAGTCTAGTAGTAAAAGGTAGAATTTCTTTTGTTCTCCACCCCCTTAAGCTTTGAGCTCTTCTCATTCCTTTGCTTTAGGTTTTGCATTGGGTACAATGCAAGATTTAAGTGTGGGGGAGAGATTAGGATTTAGGTCTTGTGTGCTTCATTGTGCCTTATTGCAAAAATGTGTCATTTCCAAAAAAAAAAAAATCCAAACCACACTCTTAAATTTTTGCCACTCCTTGTTTTAGGAATTTGTCTAAATACTCATGAAAATTGCATATGTTCTTGGTTGATTTTTAATGAATTGATTTGTTATTGTTCTTAGATTAGCATTACGATTAGTCGGGTTAATACATTTTGGTTAGGCTAATGTTCAATTAATCTCTGTGAATGTGCATTTGAGAAGAAAACCTTTGTTGGAAGGATTTTGAGCCTAATTTTCATTCATTAATGTGTGTTTATCACCTATTCTAGTATACCTCTAGAACTTGTTTAAATTGTTTTTCAAAATCACATTTGCATTTAGATTAATGACTATGATAGGGGCATTCATTTCATCACCCGTTACTCCAAACACAAACCCTATACACTAATCCATTGTGAACCCCCTTTGAGCCCTTCACATTCCAAAATCCATAATTTATTAACAAGCACTATGTATGCATCCTGTTTGCATTAGATTGACATCCAAATATCATTGAATTGCCATTAATATTGTTGATATGAAGAAATGCCATTTACGCACGTTATATGTGAAAAAAAAAAGAACTAGAAGAAAAAGCATGAGGAAAAAAAAGAAGGAAAGAAAGAAAAAAATATATCATAACAAAATATAGAAAAAAAAATTTGAAAGAAAAAAAGAAAGAAAAAGAAGAAATAAAAAAATAAGGCATTTGTTTTGATTGGAAAGGAGATGTCATTATTTGAGCTAAAAGAAAAAGTGGATGTCATTTTATACTTTCATACAGGCATAATACTTGTTGTGTGATTATCCTTTCCATGAGACCATTTCCATCATTTCAACCGTTTTAAAAGTCCCCTTGATTTATGAGTCTAGGTGCTACATAGTGGTGGATAGAGTAGAATTTCTACAAGCATATGGTAGAACCTAGTATAGGTGGTGTTGAGCGAAATTTTCCATACTTGTAAGATGAGTTAAACACTTGAATCCTTGAGTGTTCTCTTGTGTACATTTCTTTGATTAATTGTGCATTAATTTAGTCAATTTGCATTATCCGGCCCATGCTAAAACTTTTGTTAGCTTAACTAGTAATAATTGATTAATTCATTGACTCTAATCTTGAACATTTGAAGTTTTTATTTGTGTTTAGTTTTGAATTGATTAGTGTTTTGCCTATGAGTGCAAAAGTTTAAGTGTGGGGAAATTGACTAATCCTTATTTTATTATATATTTTCATATTTTATTTGGGGATTTTGTCATAATAATTTAGCTTAAAATGCTTTATTTGTGCTTAATTGAGATTAAGAGTAAATATATTAAATTGTAACTAAAGAGGGCAAAATTTTCAAAATAATTATAATTAATCTTAATCATTGATTTTTTCTGAAAATATTTAATGTTGGTTTCCATACATTTTAATTGAAAATCCTTGAAATTTTGGACTAAATCTGAAAATAGCAATTTGGGGTTCAAATTTGGAAAAAAACACTTTAGTCTCTTGAATTTGAAGAATGACAGTTCAGTACCAATTAAAACACATCGTTTTACTCCTAATGGACTAGGTCAGACGTGAAGGAGCTGTGAGCCAAAAGGGGAGCTGTGGGGAAAAATAAAAAGGAAAACAGAGACGCGAGACGATAGCCGCAGACACACGCGAAGAACGAGAGAGCAGCGGCGAGCTTTGGTCTCCAACTCCACCCTCGTCTTCTTCTCCTCTCCTTGCCGGCGACTCTAGCTACACCCTCGCCATCCATCTTCGTCGCCGGCGAGCTTCACAGTTTGAGAGACAGAGATCAGCCGCGAGTTTAGAGCTAAGAGGAGCTGAGAGTCGAGACGGGAAGGGAGCTACCGCAAGCAGAGAGCTGATTCTCTTCTCCATTCCTTCATCTCTCCGGAAATCGCCTACCATCCCAATCATCTTCACCGTCGCTGGCAGCTATCCACCAACGTTCACCTCCATTTCTTCACCGCCGGCACCATCCACCAACGTCGGCCTTCAATTCTCACCATCCCATTACCGCCGACAGCCTTCCACAGCAACCACCATCCTCGCCTCACCTTCCATTGGTCCAGGCCTAGCTTCCTCTGTTTCTGAACTCATCCCAGCAGTGGCTTTCTCTGTTCTGATTTGTTGGGTTTAATTTCAGCCCTGTGCTTGATTGGTTTGGTGTTAATTGGTTAATTTAATCAGTGGTTTGCATGGCTGGAATTGTGACATTATTTGGTGGGCTGTTGTGATAATGGGCAGTGGCTGATTTCCCAATCCCTTGTAGTAGGAGGCAATGGCATGAACTTGGAGCTTCAATAAGGGAGTTTTTGCTCTTCCATTTCTCTAATTCTACATTATAATTTTCATTCATAGGTCTTAGCATAAATTTTATGATGTTAAATTGATTTATTTTATTGTACTTGGAGAATTGGATGTGGCTTGGATCTTTGTTAGATACTTGAAATTGTGCTTAATTAACTTAATTATCATTTTTTTGTGCTGGTTAGTCATTGAATTGATGATTCTGTGAACATTTTGTGCTAATTTCAAGGTGGATTGGTTAGTGGATCAATGGTGTGTTGTGTTTACATTGGTTAATTGAGTGTGAATTTATTAATTATATTTAGCATTGGGTTTTAACATCATTAATCTTGATTTTTCATATGGGTGGTCATTATTAAATTAAGATTAATAAGAAAATGAAGTGGTAATGCGAGGTGGCTCGGTTATTGGATCAAAAGCTAAATATGATTTTTAAGTTCATTTAATAGCTAGAGTGCTTAATCAACCTAATTTAGAGAGATTAATATGCAAGGTGGCTTGGTATTGATCAATTTATATTAGGCCTAGTATAAGGGGTGGCCCTTAGAGTTATTTTTAGAACTAGCATGATAAATCATAAATCTCCCATAATCATTTTAAGTGAGGATTGCTTGCGCCATTGCTATAAGGGATTGCTTATTCCATTATTGATCTTCTTATTTCTTTCATTTCATTAGTTCCATCATCATTCCATCCTATATTTTCAAGAAAAATTCCAAAAAGAAGTAATTTAGGACCATTTTAATTCTAGTTGCAAAAGTAGTTTTCATAGATCAAAGACCAAACCATTTTCTCCATTTTTTAGTCAATTTTGATACTTAGTTTACTTAGGAATCATCTCCGTTTTTGGCTCCATAAAGTGAACACGACCCGGATCGTGTTGCTATATTGCAGTATTATCCAGTATTTGAACCCAAGGCGACTAAATGGGAGTTTGAGGAAATTATTTGATGATTCAGTATTAATCTGCTACTGCAACTGGGGAAATTATTTGTTGTCATTGAGGAAATTAGTTATTGATTTTGTGAGGATTGTAGATCTGATTTTCGGCTTGCAATTTTGGAATTTTGCTAAAAGTCTTCAAAACAAAACCTAGGATTTAATCCTAAAATTTTGGTTCTGAGTTTTGGAGTTTTTGTGAAACTTATTGCTGGTTTGAATTTTATGACAAGCTTGAACTGTTGGAAGACTCTTGCTAAATCTTGATGGAGAGTTATGTTGTGGTGCCAACCATATTTTAGCAAAGCTAATTCTCATCTGAACTGTTCTATACTCTGCAAGTTGCAGGACAGTTCGAGCATCATTTTCATCTTAATTGAAATTGTTGATTGGTAGCTTCAAGCTGATTGAATTCCTAGTCTTGTTGTCTCTTTGTTGCAAGTTGTCTATCTGTTACTTTGTTGTGACAAGGAGTTTGGAGTTGAGAATCTGAATTTGTTTGTGTCTTGTCTTAATTGGTTGCTACAGCAATTGGAAAATAGTTTGTGCTTTGTTTGCTGGAAGTTTTTCTGGATTAAATCTGTTATTGGAAATTTGAAATTGTTTGGAACTTGGAAGTATTTTATTTTATAACTTGTATGGATAGGATTAGCATGACTATCATGAGTTTGGATATGGATTGAAGTTTTGCTGCACTCATTGAGTGATTTGGAACTGATTTAGACTCATTAAACGTTTGCATTGAGAATTTGAGTTGGTTAGCTGTTGTTTGTCCTGGATCAAGATTGTTTTTGCTGTCAACAATGGGTAATAAGTTGAATTGCATCCATGTTTGACAAATTTCGCAATCTGAACCCAGCATTGTGCTGTTTTTGAGCGAAACATTGAGTCTAATGTGTTGAGTGCATGAATATCACATTTTGTTGGTTAAAGTACTCTAAACTGAAATTGCTGCATTTTGTGTGCTGTCATATATCTCACCTGTGTTGGAGAAATTTTGTTGCTGCTAGGATATTTAGTTTACTACAGTCATTGTGGTGAATTGTGATACTATTGTCAATATTTGCTCCTTTGCTTGCTTGAAGCTCGTACCACACATCTTGTGCCATTGAGTTTTGGATTGCTAGACTCAGTATCATTGGTTGCTGGGTTGTTAATAACTGTAATAAGCATTGCAGTCAAATTTCACCTTTGTTGTCAAGTTCTGGCCCTATTTCAACCCCATATTCACTTAGTCATTGCTGGGATTTCATGAAATTCATGCGCTGTAATTGGTTTTATGCTTGCTGGAATTATGGGAAAATTATCTGGATTTGAACTAGACACTGCTATCTTGTGTAATTCCATCAATTTCTAGCAAACTCAATTGATTTTATACCTGGAACTAAATGTTACACACTTGAAAATTGATTAGAGTTTGGTTGAAATTCAGTCGCACCTTCACTCGAGCTTGCTGGAATTTTTTTTTGAAAATTTTGCCCAGAAATTGATGAGCTTTGATTTCCTAAGGGCTTGTTTGGTCTGAGGGGAGGGGAGGGAAAATGGGTGGAAGGCAAATTTTTTTGAGTTGAATTCAAAAAAATTAGAGAACTGGGGTTAAAAATTTTTAATTAATTTTTCTTACTATTTTATCTTATATATTCTCTTTATTAAAATTTTATTACCCCACTTCTTCAATCTTTTAAAATTCAACTTATAAAAATTTTCCCTCCCCTCCCTTCCCCTCCAATCCCTCACACCAAACAGACCCTAAAGGCTTGGGCCATTTTAAGCAAGTTCAAAGCTATTGGGTGTAGTAAATTTTAGCCAAATTTCATCATTTTGGGCAATTTTCAATTTTTTCTTTATTTTCTAGAATTTTTCCAGATTTTTCATTAGGTTAGTTTTTCAGTTTTCTTCTTTGATTTCTTCCAATTTTTAGGATTCATTTTCATCTTTAGGACTTTTTAGAACTTAGAATTCATTGGGATTTTTTTTTTTTTTTGGTTAAACCATCCGGTATCTGGGGGCTATTCTGGGTTCATTGCCCGCCCTACAACTAATCCGGACCCAACCGAGGAGCACTTACGCGGGCAGGTCGGTACCGATGGGACAACCTCTTTGAGGCTGCGTTAATTATCGCGTCTGTCACCCCCCAGGATTCGAAACCTTGTCCTGAGGAATGCCGGCCGTAGTCCCTTCCAACTCGACCAAGCGCCCATTGGTAGAATTCATTGGGATTTAATTGATTGCAATTTGAATGGTTTGGTTTAATGATAATTATGAGTTTAGTTTCAATACTGATCTTTCTATGCTTTTTTTTTTTTTTTTTAAAGGAATGATGGAACATCCAATCCAAATGGTCCAAAAGACTTTTGATATGTATCCTTCTTCTCACTTACTTTTTGGTTCTGGGAATTAAGTTTATGGCCTACAAATGAAATCATGCAGTGTGATGAAGATGCACGTGGTCCTCGATGTGAGAAATTATGCAACACACAAATTTCTTCTTCTCTTGCGTTCAGCATCTTTTATGGAGCAATTGTCCTTATTTAAAGTCTATCTAAATCTAAGTATATGTATCTTTAACATCGATTGGGATATTTTTCTTCAAGCAAACAAGATAATTAATATTATCTCTAGTGTTATTAATAAATTTTTACTTAATAGAAGAAAAATCTATATAATCACTACTGTTATTTTATATTGCTTTTCTTTTCATTTCTGCCCTTTGTTGAAGCACGAAACAGGGGGAAAAGCCCCATGAGGATTCATTTTTTGTACCTTTGTTTTTTTTTTTTTTGCGTCAAAACTGTATTTCAATAATAAGATCATGATGTCCATTATTTTTTAGGATAATAAATATATTAATTTTGGAAGTCGAATTAATCTAAAAGCTAACTAGCTTAGGAACTCATTTCTAGACAACTATTAATTTGAGATATAGTTTAGGAAATCTTCGAAGCCCTTAAACACTAACTGTAAGTTTACAAGAATAATCAAGCCTCCCAGACTTTACCAAAAGCTTGGGCTTCGAAATTGCCTTCATAAGAATCAAATCATCCCCACAAGATTCTTTATTTTTTTTTTTTTTGCCAACATCCCACTTAACGTTCTTTTGAGGTTATTCAAAAGCCTACTGTACTTTTTGTATTCGACAGTGAATTAAGAAGTCGGCAAAAAAAAAAAAAAAAAAAAAACAGTGAATTAACTTATACTGCCTTTCCACTGCTAACTAATACTGCCTCTAGTCATAATATCAGAAGTCTTCTAGAAGGAAATTATGGTCTAAAATATAAGAGGTTGAGAGAGTAATTAAGTAGACAAAGTCAATAACTTAACCACTTCTTATTAGTTTAAATGAGTTGATTAGATGTGCTTTTGGAATAAGTACTAGGGGGAGTATATTTTTTGCAGTGATTCTTTAACTAGTATGATTTGGATATGGAGAAGTATAAATGTGTATTCCAGGATGCTCCATACTTGCAGCCATAACTTATTTTCCAGTATGATATGCTAAACATGGGAAAACTTGCTTCCTTGATTAAGCAGCTCTTATATTATATACAGGAGAAAGTGTTAGATAATATAAGTATAAACTTTTTTTACCGGAAATTCCCTTAATTGAAAATATATATTTTCTTATAGAAAATAAGACATTCACTAAAAATTGTTTATGATATTTTGTTAGAAAAATTAATCTCCTTCACTACTAGGATAATTGTATTCTTTTGATCTATTAAATGTTACAAACTATTATAAGCTAAGAGTCTAGTTTAAACAAAATAAAAAACAAGAACCTGATTTAAAATTAAGGTAAATTATAAGAACTTTCATGTTAATTTTTTCAATTTTATATGAGCTTAATTCAGTTTTTTTTTATGAACACTGGATTGAGATGTTAATATTGACAAATCCCTATTTTGTTATACATTTTTATATTTATTTGGGGGGTTTTGTCATAATTATTGAGCTTAAAATACCTTTTTTGTGATTATTTGGGATTTAAGAGTAAATACATTGAATTAGAACTAAAAAAGCAAAATTGTCATAAAAATTGTAATTACCATTTATCATTGATTTTTGAGAATATTTTGATTTTAGTTTAATTGTAGGTTGGAGAATGTGGAAAATGTCAATTGGAGTCAGAATTAATATTTTTGAAGACTAGAAAAAATTATAGAACATCCCTAGAATTTCTGGAAACTGCATATCAATGAAGAAAAGTATCACAGCAAACTACAGAAAACAACCCAAAGTTTTAGAAAGCTACAGTTTTGCCTAAAAGAGTTTTAAAGTTGACAGCTTAATCCCTCTACAAACTTTTGAATATTTGCAGTTTAAGCCCTAGTCAAAACGTGCGTTTTGAGACTAGGTCAGATTTCAAATTCCATTCTCGACATAGCAGAGCTCAGGAGCGCCGCGCAAGAGCTTCGGACCCAAGAATCATTCCAATTTACATTGGAAATTTGACAAAACTCCAAATCCTATATCTTGCCAATAGCAGTTTGCAAGGTAAGAATCATTCCCCAAACAATTTCCAATTTTCTCTCTTGGTTTCCACGTTTCTTCTATTCCAATATTTTCTTCTGGATGACATCTTTCTTCCCTATATTGCTATCCTTTGTTTAATTTTAAAGAAGTTACTAAGACATCCTTCAAATATTTAGGACTAAATCCAACTCTTACCTAATTCTTGTATTAACAACCGGAGGTATTTACATTGAATCTTCGTCTGAAGACTTTGGAATTGATATCTTCACAAAAGAACAAAGTATCCCCGACAAACTTCAAATTGACGTTATATTGGGGCTCAAAAGCTTATACTTGACTACAAATAAAGCAGTGAAAATGACATCCCCAAAGTGATAACGAATGAATTAAGGAACATACAACGTTTTTGTCATTTTGCCACTGTCATTAGGTGTTATCAGTTATTTTTCAATTAATATCTTTTTATCTGCATCACTCACAATTCTCATATCATATTCGCTTACGTGTTGTATGGGATATCTACAATATGGCATTAATGACTTGATTTAGGCTTGGATGAGTCATATTCCCTTGCATAAACAATACTCTTCAGGTTTTATTTATAGGATAGTGAGATAAGAAAATTTTAGTTCTATTTATAGGGTAGAGAGAATTTTTTTACATAAATGTATAATTTTACCCTTAATTTATTATTATATTGAATTTGCTCTTATGGATTATAATATATATTAAATAGGAGTAAAGTTGGAAATTTATTAAATTTTAAGGTAAAGTTAATAAAATTTAAGGTTTTTCTTAGTTTGTGTATAATATGCATGCTGAAAGTGTCTTATAAATATGGTCAGAGAGTATTCAACAATGAATTAACTAGCCGGCCAAAAACATAAAAAAAACATGAATTAAATAATATTAGATGAGTCACAACGCGCTTTCGCCGCCCCCGTTGCTAACTACTAATAAATATATTACTCCCACTTGTTCCTATTAAAGAACACTTCTAATTAATTGTTATATACTAAGAGATTATCATTAATCATTTAATTTATCCTAAATTTTTCTAGCTTTTGCCCTTGTATTTTTTATTTTTTCAACTTTGAACCTCATTTATAACAAAGGTAAAATGGGGAAAAAAGTAATTAATGAGGTTATTAGATACTTATATTTGGGACTAAAAATTGCTTCTAGAAGATGCCCTATAATGAAAACCAGAGGGAGTATGCAATTCATAATATTAAATATGAGTAAATCTGAAAGTTTATTTATTTTTAGATAAAGTTAATAACTTAACCACATCTTATTATAGTTTTAATAAGGTGATTAGAAGTGCTTTTATAATAAAGACTAGGAGGAGAAGTATAAATGTGTATTCTTTGATGCTCCATACTTGCAGCTGCAATTGAATTGTTAGTCTAATATACTAAACATGGGAAAACTCGCTTCCTTTCTTTTCATTCTCTTCCTTTGCTACTTTATGGCCTCCCTAGCATGGAGCAAGATGGATTCCACCATCGACAAATTTGCCCTTCTTGCCTTCAAATCATCTATTGCGGTGGATCCTTACAATCTCTTATCTAACTGGTCAGTCTCTTCCTCTCCATGTGATTGGGTTAGTGTTGGATGCAATACTCGCCATGGAAGGGTCCGTTCCTTGAATCTTAGTGACACAGGCCTTAAAGGCATCGTATCTCCACAATTAGGAAATCTCTCTTTTCTTGTTGAACTTGATCTGAGTAGCAATTATTTTCATGGCCAGATACCAAAGGAGTTAGTTCAGTTGCATAGATTGAAACGACTCAACTTGAGCTACAATGACTTTTATGGACAAGTTCCAACATGGATAGGAGATTTATCTATGCTTGAGCATTTGGGTTTTCAAAATAATAGTCTTAATGGATTTATTCCAATATCTCTGCTCAATCTGTCAAAGTTGGAGATCTTGGATTGGAATTATAACTTCATTCAAGGGACCATTCCACTTGAGATAGGAAGTCTAAAGCACTTGAAGATTTTACGACTTGCAAGGAACAAGCTTTCTGGAGTTATACCACAAACAATTTCTAACTTGTCTTCACTTGAATTATTGAGTTTGTCTTTGAACACTTTGTCAGGTTTGTTTATGACAAATATGAGCATGTCTAAATTGTTTTTTTAAAATTCTTTTTTATATCGTGTGCGTTTCTTTTCTTTTTTTTGGGAAAATGACAGAAAAAAACTTTGAAATTGCAAAATTCTAAATCAGGTATTTCCTTAAAAATGAGTTATGAATTGCTTATCAAGTTTCGCCATTCCCTTATCAATTCTTGGTAATTAATCTAATTTGAGATTTTACAATTCAAATTTCTTTTTCTATCTTTTTCCCTATTTCTTCCTGCATTTTTCTGTTATTATTTTAAGAATAAAATAATCCATCGTCCAATTTTTGAAACGGTTTGTAAAGTCCTAACATGGGAAAAAAGAATAATGGTACAAAGTTCAAACGAATCTAAAAGGTTCATCATTAGTCTTTGAAAATAAATATTTATTATTCTGTTATTAAAATTTTTTTTTAGGTTTTTCTTTTCTGAATAAGTAAGCTATTTTTTTTGTACAACTTAAAATAAGTAGGCCTTACAAGTTACAAGCAACATATCTTTTTGGAACATTTAATTTTGATTTGGATAATCTGAGTTATATATTAATTTATTATTTACTATTAATTTTTATTTTTTTAAAAAAATTTAGTAACAAAATAACATTTCTGGGAGTCTCCTAACAAATATGCGTTTTGAAAGAAATGATAAAAAGCAAGGGCGCCAATTCTCCTAGTTTTTTCCTTTAACACAGTTAATTGAAGAAACTCTTACTCTTACTCCTTGAATGAGATGAACGCCACTTGCATGACATATAGAAGTTTGTCAGAATTAATTAATCCACTATATTCAGAAAGATAACAATAAAAAATATAAATATAAATTAATCTAAATTACAAAATAATAAACTAAATTCGGGTATAAAACACAGTGTGAAACCTTGTGGAATAGCACAAGACACTCTCCAACATTAAATCCATCCAAATTTCTCATCCAAGCACATATCCAATTTTTTTTTTTTAACCTGCGCACATCGAAATTATTTATTCGATCGTTATTAGTGAAGTCAAATTGAAAGGGTCATTCCTTTTTAAAAATAATTGTAGTAGTGCGGTGCCTTATTATTTAGAATATATTTGTTTTTATTTCTAAAAAAGTGCGCAAGTCTTACTATATGTATTTATCAAAATATTACTTGTCTCATGTACATAATGCCTTTATCAATTGCATCAATAATCTTATTTGGCGTATGGATATTGATCTTGAATTGTCCTTATATAGGGCTTATTGAGTTAGTAAGAGATTTAATTTTAGAAAATAATTATATTTCTTAACATTGTCAGCTTAACTTTCTAACGATATATATGATGTTTAAGTATATCTTTTCTTTATTTTTTTCAATAAAATGCCGACATAAATTGTAACATTAGACTGAGGAATGTAATACTGTAGATATCAATACAAAAGTACATATACTTAAAGAAAATTCTTCCATATGTATGTTCAAACCCCAAGGAAGAAAAGGTGCACACTCTTTTCTCCTCTATTTTTTACAGTTTTAGTATTTTTATTAAATTATTTCTTTATTATCTCTTTCAACATTGATACAATAATAAATGATAATTTTTACTATATATGTTAATTATTTCAACAACGAACTTTATCATTTTGTTATGACAACTTACTTATTACTCTCGATTATACTTATTGCACATGCTATAAAAGTTGATGTTATTGACATGTTGTTTGTCATTTAATTTTGAAGGAGCCATTCCAAATCAGATTGGTGATCTTCCACAACTACATACAATATATCTCGGAGATAACCGACTTTCAAGTTCTATACCAGCCTCCATATTTAATAGTTCAGTGCGACAATACATTGTTCTAACCAAAAATAATTTATCTGGAAGTCTGCCAATAAATTTGTGTTTTGGGCTTCCAAAACTTAAATTATTCCATGTCCATGAAAATGATTTGTCTGGTGAGATACCCTCTATTTGGCATCAATGCAAGGAATTGGAAGATTTAGAATTGGGCGATAACATGTTCAACCCAGGAATCATTCCAAGTGACATTGGAAATTTGACAAGCCTCCAAACTCTATATCTTGCCAACAACAATTTGCAAGGTAAGAATCATTCCCCAAACAATTTTCAATTTTCTATCTTGGTTTCCATGTTTCGTCTATTCCAGTATTTTCTTTTGGATGACATCTTTCTTTTATTTAGAAAAAACAAAGACGTAAGAATCATCCAGCTTTCTCAATGAATCACATATCCAATCAAAACATGCCATGGGAATAATAGTTTGGTCTATGGATAATAGTCCTGCCACCAGATTGGAAAGGTCATGGATTTTTTCAAAAGAATTATAGTTTTTTTTTAACATTTAAGGTATATTATAGCGTTAATTGTAAAAAGGGTTAAGGTGCAAAAATACACATGTGATTGTTCTCGAAGTGCACCCAACACCAAATGCTTTTTTTAGGTGCAACAGTGACTATGTGGTTACAAAATAGGTGCAAAAATACACTTTGACCTTAAAAGTGATGACGCGTACGATGACATGGATGCTAGAGTGACATTTTGAAAAAAAAAAACTTGATGACTGGTAAAGCTTTGCAATTAATATTACCCACATTTCATTATTTTAGTACCACCTTCGCTGAAGTAGATTCAAATCTGAGTGCAGAGTGCTTAACTCACTCAGCAGAGTTGTTGCCCTAAAAAACATACTGATTGCTCAATTTTTTCCCAACCCTAGATGCCCAATATTATTAAATTAAAATCATTATAATACATATATTATATTACTAATTTTTATTAAATTATATGATTTATTAGGAAAAATTGATTTTCAGCAAGGTTTTTTTTTCAGAATGTCACTCCAGCGTCCATGTCATCATACACGTCATCACTTTCAGGATAAAAAAGTCAAACTAACGGTCAAACTGTCAAAATAACGGTCAAAGGGTATTTTTGCACCTATTTTGTAACCACATAGTCACTGTTGCACCTAAAAAAAGCATTTGGTGTTGGGTGCACTTCGAGGACAATTACATGTGTATTTTTGCACCTTAACCCTTGTAAAAATAAGTCAGAAGATATATACCCAGTGACATTGGAAATTTAACCAATCTTAAAAAATTATATCTCTGGAGCAACAACTTGGAAGGTATGAGTTCTAATTACATGTTGATTGCAAATTTATTTTCTTGTTTATAGGTCATTATTTCTTACTACACATTAGTAATTCTATTTGGATGGATAAAAATATATTCGACTGTATTATATTTAAAAACACGGATCATGATGATTTCTTGTTAAAGCAAAGCATGTCATTCAAAGTGTCAATTAGCTGTGGGTTTTAAATAGTTTAGTGTAGAAATGAATATCAATAAAAAATATGAATAAAAATACACTTATTTTTTATCATTTACTTTCTTAGATGTTTTCGCTCATTTAGATGTTAATTCTTGAAGTGCAAAAAAAATATTCTACGGAGATAATTATCAACATCGGTGGCCTCCTTCCCCCACTCTCTGTCAGTCTAACCATGCATCTATCACAGTATCATTATTACTATTATCATCAATCGGCAATTGCACGTTGCTCGAGTATTTGTATCATATATAATATTTGTGGGTAAGGTTGAAACCAAAACTTCTTGTTCTATATTATATCCAAAACTTCTAATTGAAAATGAGTTTTTTGTGTATATATATATATAGTCAATAAAAAGTTTTCTTTCAAAAAAATGCATGCATGATTTTTTTTTTTTTAAAAAAATCAATTGGATTATTAAGAGAAATTATAATAAAACATAGGCTTGATAAGCGAGACATATGCTGGAATATTCAATTAAATCTAGGTCACAACTCCTTTAATGGTATGATCAATCTACCCATCCATCAATTTTTATGTCAAAAATTCCATTTATTATTTGCAAAACTCCTACGCCTAAGGCACACATACACCAAATTCTTTTGCAGGTGAAATTCCTCAATCTATTTTCAACATTCCTTCTTTGAGAGTGGTTTCCCTTTCCTTTAACCATCTAAGTGGCAACTTGTCAGATGAGATGTGCCATCAACTCCCTTTACTTGAGCACTTTGCGGTTGCCGGTAATCATTTACAGGGAAATATTCCAAAATCAATGTGTAATTGCACATCTTTGCTACTCTTGTATTTGGATATCAACTCGTTTTCAGGTATGCTCAAAAATTACCCTTCTACATGAGTTGTGTGTGTGCGCTTATAACTATATCACATGTTTAGTACTTTCATTCAAATATGCGAATATATGACAAGAAATTATTGCAAGCTTTGATATGTAATGATGTTTTCAAACACACACACTTAATAACTCCTATTGATAGGATTTAGATAGGTTGAGAGAATAAGGAAGAAAAAGTCTTTATTAAATACAAAAGAATAAAATTGATATTTTTTTCAAAGACTACGCTTATGGTGGCTAGACTCTTTGCAGACTAAAATTACATTAACATAATCAAATAAAATCTAGAAATAATCTCTAAAATGTACTGGATCCTGTCAACAATAATATGGATCCTTTGATTCGTAAAATCGATATCTCATAAAATATTCAAACTAAACAAATTAATTAAATAAACTGTATCCTAACCAATATTGACTCAATAATAAACTAATCCTAATTGAGATATTTATAAATAATATTTATATTATTTTTAACAGAAAATAAACTAACAACTCTTTAACACATGCTAATAAACACGAATTGCAAAATATTTATTTGTAGTTTTATTAAATGTTCTCTGAAGATCACATTTTATGGAATCCTTGCCCAAAAAGTAGTTAGATTTTTATATGACACATAAGAAAGCAATGATAAAGATATTTACGTACGCAGACCCTCATGTAATTATAGGAAGTAACTAATTTCATACCCGGCTTAAATTAGTTCCTTCACTTTCCTTTATTATCCAGGTATGGACTTGCTAGGATAGAAACAAGTCTAAAAGGACCAGAAAGTAATAAAATATTAGAAGTTTCTTGTAATATAGAGAAGTGAATTCAAATTTTTGAAACGTACGTGTGTCTGTTTTACACATACACGTACATTATATAAAAGTTATCATGCATCCATCATTTTTTGTTTTTTAAGTTAATCACCCAACAGCTAGCTTTTTGTTTTCAGGTCTTATACCCAAGGAGATAGGCAATCTTGATAAGCTTGAAGAGTTGGCTTTCGCAGATAATAATTTCAATGGACCCTTTCCTTCCCATATATTCAACATTACGGCATTGAGGCGCGTCTTCCTTAATAATAATTTCCTCTCTAGCTTTCTCCCATCAAATTTAGGAATTGGCCTTCCCAACCTGGAAACATTATACTTGGGAGAGAATCAACTTATTGGAAAAATTCCAAACAGCATCTCAAATGCTTCCAAGCTCACTCTGTTAGATTTATCAGGGAATAAATTTAGTGGAGATATACCCACTGCACTTGGGAATCTAACAAAGCTGATGGCATTATATCTTGAAGGGAACGATTTGAATGGGTTGATTCCAAATACAATTAATAGACTGCAAAGCCTTCAACATTTAAGTCTTAGCTACAACAGATTGCAAGGGCCCATCGTAAGTGAATTGTGCCAAATCAAAAGTTTGAGTGAGTTGTATCTAGGAAACAACATGTTTTCAGGAATGATTCCAACTTGCCTCACAAATACTTCTTTGCGGAAGTTGGATTTAAGCTCTAACAAATTGATTTCTCATATACCCTCTTCTCTTTGGAGTCTGCAAGATATCTTGATCCTAAACTTATCCTCCAATGCATTGAGTGGAACAATTCCACGTGAGGTATCAAACTTTAGAACAATTATACTATTGAACTTGTCAAGAAATCAAATTTCAGGAAACATCCCAACAACCATGGGTGGCTTGCAAACATTACAAAATCTATCTTTGGCTCATAACAAACTACAAGGCCCTATTCCTGAATCATTTAGTGGCATGACAAATATTGAGTTCTTGGATTTGTCCCAAAATAATTTGTCTGGGATGATTCCAAAATCTTTAAAGTTACTTGTCCATATGAAGTACATTAATCTTTCATACAATTCATTATATGGAGAAATTCCAATCGGTGGGCCTTTTCAGAATTTTACATATGAATCTTTTATGATGAATGATGATCTTTGTGGAAAGCCCCAACTAAAAGTCCATCCATGCAAAAAAGGAAACAAGCACGTCTCAACAAAAATGGTGCTTGTGATCAAATGCTTGCCGGCTGCCGTTTTTGCAATCATTTTGGTTGCTTCATGCTTAGTGTTCCTTAAATTTAAAAAGGGTCATGTTAGTCATGAGACGAACAATAGAGACTTCTTAAATTTGGGTGTACCAATCAGGATATCCTATTATGATCTTTTGCAAGCAACAAATAATTTTGATGAGAGCAATTTTCTTGGCAAGGGAAGTTTTGGATCAGTTTACAAAGGAATTCTTTCAAGTGGAAAGATAGTTGCTGTGAAAGTATTTCACTCAAACTTGGAAGAAGCATTGAGGAGTTTTGATATCGAATGTGCTGCCATATGCAGATTACGTCATCGAAATCTCATTAAGATCATCAGTAGTTGCTCAAATGATGATTTTAAATCTCTAATAATGGAATTCATGTCAAATGGGAGTCTTGATAGATGGTTGTACTCTCATAACTATCATTTAAATATGGTGCAAAGATTGAACATAATGATTGATGTGGCATCAGCATTAGAGTATCTTCATCATGGTTCTTCTACATCAGTGGTCCATTGTGATATAAAGCCGAGCAATGTTTTATTGGATGAAAATATGGTGGCCCATTTGAGTGACTTTGGAATTTCCAAATTGTTAAGTGACAGTCAATCTGAAATTTATACCAAAACTTTGGCTACAATTGGCTATATTGCACCAGGTAATAGTTTAATACTCATATTAAAATTTATTTAATTTCTGTTACTTATATTCATTTATACCTACACACATACATGCACATGATCAAAGAAACTATAAGTTATTTGACTATTTAATTCGGCACTCAAATTTATATGTAGAGTATGGATCAAGAGGAGCTGTTTCATTGAAAGGAGATGTATACAGTTTTGGTATTTTGCTTATGGAAATGTTTACAAGGAAGAAACCAACAGAGGAGATGTTTGTTCAAGGTCTAACTTTGAAAGAATTTGTTAGCAAATCAACACCAAATTCAATCATTGATATTATTGATGTCAATTTGATGCACACAATCAACCAAAACACTGGTAATATATTATTGTATAATATATCATCAATTTTTGAGTTGGCATTAAATTGTTGCACTGATGCACCTGAGGCGAGACCTAATATGTCAGAGGTTGTTGTGTCACTGGGAAAACACAAGGCCATGCTAATGCAAAATATGCAAGGAACCCCTTATTGAATAATTGTGTTAAATCAAATTGTATTTGCTACAATCTTTAACCCTTTGGATTGTTTTATTTTTGCAACTTGTCATATGGAGTGATGATGTCTCCTGTATTAATACATTAATTATTTGAAATTTGAGAATTTTGAACTCGACATATGGGTTTTGGTTGTCTTCAAGTTAGTTTTTAACTTTTATAAGTTACAAATGTGCATTGAACAATAGTAACATACAGTTAATGCGTCTTTTGCCCCCTTCATTATAAGTGAATAAAGTTTAGAAAGTGATTGAGTTGAGGGAGATATGCATAAAAGATAATTGAAAGGTGGAGGAGAAATAGAAATTGTTATAAAAAGAAAATATGGTTGAACAAAGCAATGAAATTAATCCACCTGAGAAGCAAAGTGAATCCTTTTATAACTCTTATTCTATATCCAGTTCTTAATGTAAGACTCAGTTGATTAAATTGAAGAGATTAAGGAAATGAAAAAAATTATTTTAAAGTGTTTATATTTTTCATTTTTTCTCAAAACTAATTTTCTTTACTTATAAACTAATATGTAATCTAATGATACACATAAATAATTTAGCTTTTTTAATTTTTCTAAATTAGTCAATTATGTCTTATATTGAGTGCATAAAGTAGTATTAATTATTCAATGACTAGGTTAACATGATTATTGGCTTCATTGTCCAGCCCTACAATGATGAACCAAGTTCCCTTTGATAAAAAGCCTTTAGTCAGTGTGGACTCCAACAAATCCCATCTTGCATTGACCCAATTAGAGAAAATGGGCCAATACCAAGACTATCCAAAGCTTTGAAACAAATTTATAGACACAGATTGGGTTTCCTTTATAATGTTATGGAATATGATGTTTTATTTTTATTCTATTTTATTTTATTGGTCAAAGCATGTAATTCAAATACCAAAATTATTTGGTTTTCTGCCTGTGTTGGGCTTGGTTTGTATGACCCATGTCATTGTTAAAACAAAATTACTTTTATATTACTTTAATCAAAATCACGTTTTAATACAATCTTTAGTTCCTCTAATTTTCTCTCATTTTGGTTTTGGTTCTTCTAATATCAAATCAAAGGTTTTGATCCTTTAAATTTTATTCTGTAAATTGGACCCTACAATTTATAAAAACTTGATCATTTTTCCCTTTAAAGAATCAATACCCATGGTTTGAAAATTAAAGAACAAAGATTATATTAACCCAAATTTTCAACACATGCTCAGCTCCTCAATGTAATTATGGAGTATTGAAGTTAATACAAAAAAAAAAAGAATTTTTTGAACTCTAGTTACATTGTTCTTAAAACAATTAGGGGATACCTATGTTTTAATGGTGATTTTTTTGCCATCGTTTTCATTGGTGATTATTTAATAATCAATAACATTCATTCATTTATTTTTATTTTTATGTAAAAAGATTAGAAATTTAATTATTTATTGTTTCTTATCTACCTTTCAAGATTTATTTGTCTTTAAAAACAAAAAGAAAGAAAGGAAGAAAGCTAAACGGGGATCTCAACATTACAAACACCATGTGTCACTTTCCCATTCGGTATTTAATGCCTTGAATGGCAGGTGAAGCATTCCGTCTCCGAGAATCTATCAAGAAGAACTCTCAAACCGTTTCCGACAGAAAGCTCGAGAAAATGTGGGTTAGTGTTGTTTGGCGAATCGAAAATTAGCACTCATTTGTTTCATCTGAGAAAGCTCAAGAAGATTCCCGGAAACGGCGAGAAAGAGAGCAAGCCCAGAGCTTCATCGAGCACCCGAGTCAGAGCTACACCGGATCCTTTCTTGGTAACGTGGAGGTGCTTTAGAACGGATCTGATGTGTGTTAATCTTTCTTTCTCTCCATTTGTGCAATTTTCTTTCCCTTACGCGTGTTTCAATTTTGCTTCATCTTGTTTTCGCTTTTCATTTCTTGTTGTTTTGAGTGCTTTTTAGGTTTTGGATGGCATATTTCGGTGGTACGTTGTGTTGATAGCTTTTATTGTGGTCGTGGCCAAAAAAGAATGAAGTTTCATAACCAAGTTCTGGTAGGTTCCTTTTTTGGCTTTACAGTTTAATTTGTCAGCTTCCTGAGTAATTTGATCACTATGTGTTAATGATCATTATAACAATGTGGTTTGCATTTGGATTTCTCCTTGGTGGCGTTACCTTAATGTTGTTTCTAATGTTTAAGTAAATTTTGCTGTATTATTTTACAGGTTTTGGGATACTGGGCTGGTAGCTAGGGGCATGCTGCAGATTTTGTATGTCTATGTTTTATTGATGTTTTCGGTTATTTTTCCAATATTTTAATCTTTTAATGATTTTTTCTTCATTTTCCTTCCTTAAAAAGTATAGTATAAATTGTAAGCTTATAAAAGTATTAAACATGTTGAGTTGGTGAATTCTATCGGGTGTGATGGTAGACTTGTTGTATTTATTAGTTTTGGCCACTGATGAATGCTAATATTAATGGAAGATTTTTTTTTTGGGTTTGAAGTTTAGAGAATTTTGTGAGACTCAGTACTGAATAAGAGCTAGCTAGTTATGTATTTTTGCTAGAGAAATGATACTTAGAGCCTAAAAATCAGATAAAACAGTAAAACAGAGCAAAACACAACAAAACAAGAAACCACAAAGCATTCAGCCACCCGAATCTACCACCTATCAGCAAAACATAAAAAGTTAATTAATCCCACAATATCCCTCTACCATTTTTAGTCTTTGAGTCTATTTTCATCTTTTAGGAATAATTCACAATTTCTGTGCCTTGCAGTATATTTTCATCTGTTTAGATAAGCTCTCTTTTTCTCATGAATGGGAGCTCATTGTGTTAATATCACGACACACATACCTTGTCTGGTTCCTGAAACATGGTTTTCTTTTTGTAGTGTTGCAATAATGACTAGGGCTTTCCCGATTATCTTGGGCAGAGAAAGAATCTTGTTCTTCTTCAGAATATATCATGCTATTTGCTTCTTGCTTGTGGCGTAGTTTATGTTGTCTCGGTAGATGGTGAAATGGAAGGTATTGGAAACAATGAAGGTAGTTGAATCTCCAAGCTCTCGTTCTGAAGCTTCCTCTCGGCGCTTCTGTTCTAGTACGAAGCCCTCTCAATTTGTGACTGAAACTCTCCTCGCTACTGAAAAATAACGATGGTGATGGTGGGTGAATTATGAAGGTGGCGATGCCGATGGTGTAGCTCGTTTGCCTCTGGTGTCCTATTCTGAGCTCTGGTTCCAACACTCCTGCCACGTCAAGCTCTGTTTCTGGTGTTCTGCCACACTTCTGTCTCCCTGTGTTCTCTGTTGCTCCGGCAGGGACGGAAAGGCGGCCTGTGGTGTTGAGGGAAGAAGACTGCTGGCGGCTTGTGGTGGTAAATGATACCGCCGATGAGAAAGGAAGAAGAAGGCAAAGGTGATGTAGGAGGTTGAAGATCTGGAGGAGGTGAGCTCTGCCTCTATAAATGGCCGCCGCTACTGTTTCATAAGACCCCAAGAAGAAGCAGCATCGAGCCTTGGCCTAACCCTTGGTCAAAACATGCGTTTTGACCAAGGGAGTACAATGAAAATTTTGAAAGTTTTTAGGCGGAACTAAAATGAAATAGTGAAAACTTTGGTGGGTATAACTTTAATTTTCAAAACTTTTGGCCCCTTTTTTGAAACGCACCCGCCAGCAGCGGGAAATCACAATAGAGCATGTAATCAAGGATCTAGAAGTAGGCTATTAACTTGCTGTGTTATGACATATTAATGGGCTGATTCCTGTTTGCATGTCTGTATCCATTATTTTCTGTCATTCCTATAAATATGATAGACATGCATTTTTGGCCTGTTAAATTATTATTCTAGTCTGTCATAGCAAGAATCTCTTTCCTTGTTTTTGGATTGTTGTTCTTTTCAAGTTCATCGTCAATGGCGAAAATTACAAAGATCAATGGCATGGACTGGTTTCTAGTCTTAAGTGCCCAGATAGAATCTGGACGTTTTATTTATCTGCTCCCATTTTAATCTCCATTTCATAAAAGCATTGCCCTTGTTATGATTTTTACATGTTTCTATTGCCACTTAACAGGAATCGCAACGGCGTAAAGAGGAGCTTGAACAACTCCTTCCTGAAAGTGTTTGAAACTTTTCAAACGAATGGTAACCGACTAACTCATTACTTAGCTTAAAGATATAGCCACTGGGAAAGGCCTAAATTTTGGTTGCTGATTTGCTGTTCTATACAAGGTTTTTTGTAGCAGCTGAAGTTTGTTCTGTAAGTTTGGCGATTTGAACTGCATCCACGGGCAAAAACAATGGGTCCTGATTTCTGCTTTTTCTGTTTCATACAATGAGGTTGTCCATTCTGTGTAGAAAGTGAATTTTGTTTTGTTAGTTGGGCACTTGACAGTAAATAGTTAAAGGTAACATACACATACACATACACAATTCTGTTTTCGACCGTCATGTTCTGGTTTTTTAATTAAACTAGATTTCACTTTAACGTGATGCACAGGAAGATTAAAATTATTAGTCGCTCATCATGGTTAATAATCAACCCATTTTTAATAATGATAAAAATAATTAAAAGAAATTCTGTAAGATAAAAATGCTTACTGCATGCATGGTACATGATCGGCAGACCTTTTAGCTTGAGATAGTTATTTTATGAGCAAATCACAACTCGCTATCTTTTGGTAAAGAAAGATCAATCACTGTGCGAAAAGAAAAGGATGAAAACTTGATGTGGCATGTGAAAAATTGCAACCATGGGAGAATGTGTGTGGTTACACCAATATAGCTACCTCTGCTGAGGAGTCATAGGTGATTATTTACTATTAACTTTTATAGTTAAGAAATAATGTTAATTTTACATACAGAATCTACGTTGCCATTTATAAATCGAATTATTATATATTTCTTTCTTAAAGTTAATATGCAGATTTATCCCAAAAGTTTTCATGCAAGAAAATTTGAACTGTATTGTTAAAAATGTTAATACACAACGTCAATTTTTTGATGATCAATATATATATATATATATATATATATATATATATATATATATATATATATATATATATATATATATATATATATATATATATATATATATATTTTTTTTTTTTAATGTGGTAAGGCAACATTGATACAAATTGAAACTTCCATGATGATAACTAGCCCAGAAAAAACTTTTGAAACATCATTGCTACCAAGCAAAAATTTTTGAAACAAATTTACACATGAAACCTTCTTTACTCTTTATTATGTATATGTTGATAGTGATAACTAGAATAAGTTGCATGCATTTCTATAAAAATTCTCGATGAGTTATCATATTTATGGGTTTTAAATAATGGATTTGTTATCACTTTTAAATGTATAGTGAAAATGATGGTTATTTTTTGAAGGAAAAACAATTTTATTATTAACTAAATAAAATGATAAATAAAAAAGACTCGACAAGTAACAAACTAATCTACCCGAGTAAGCAACTGTGCAAGCCCAAAACATAAAGTAACAAACCAATAACAAGAAAAAAGCAACAACCCTAACAACAACTGTATAAAAAAAAACAACAACTAAGAGAAAACCAAAACCGTGAACCTTAAACACGAAAAATGATGGTAATAATACTTACACCAATTTTCACTTCATCAAAAAAATAAACAAATAAACGCTCAATATTTATAATTTAGGGTTTGAATTCTTCAATGGAGCGATGTTAACTATTTGATTGTGATATAATAGTAACAAAAATAATTGATAATTAATTTAAAGTCCTCAGTTTATTTTTATTTTTATTTTTATTTTTTAAAAAAAAGAAAATTGTAACTTGCCTCTCAATATCATTGGATCACAATCTAATTGAAAGTTGTTTTGGATTCAATCTAATTGAAAGTTCAGTTGAGTGGTTGATTTCATTTTTCATCACTGATCAGTAGTTCAATACTTTGAACTTTTGATGGACGAAACAAATGCTGAGAAGCCCAAGCAAGAGCAAAGGCCCAAAGCCATTTTCAAATGTTCCATACATCTCGCTTCCCGCTTTTGAAACCTTGCTTCAGCACTCTCTCTCAGTCTCTCTCTTCAAGATCCATCAATGCCTCTGTCAAAAGGTAAGTTCCATTCAGTATTTGTAAGAAAACCGTCACTCTATAGATTTCTCATCCTAACAAATCATTTCCATTTTCAGATTAACGTCTTCTTGCTCCTTTTTCCTCCTCCTATTCAATTGTTGAGAAACTTTTTCAATTTTTAAAACTGTCACATCCCTCGCTTGCTTGTCATTTTTTAGGTAAGTCCTGATCTGAATTTGGCTAATCTTTTCTGTTTCTGAATCCTTTTGTTTTTAATCCGCTGAACAAATAAATGAAAAAAAAGAGCTTCAACACGGCACAACTATCATGCGGATTCAAGTCAAAATCTGATATGGACTCTTTCAGATCTCAAGCCATATTGACTGAATCATTTGGTACCTTTCTTGTATTCAAGTTTTGGCATGTAATTTAACAATGAATACATAAAAAAACAGAATAAAAAAGGATAAAATTAGATATTGGATCTCAATTTTGGAAGATAGTTATGAAGGCTTACCCTATTTCTCCCTTGTTTAAGGTTTTAGGTATATTATGCGTGTAACTAAGTTTTGAACTTTTGATGATATTTCAAGAATCACAATATTTTGGATCTGTAAACGTTGTTTGACATATAACATTTTTTGAGCTTATTCAAGGCAATTTTAAGCAAATCCATATTCTGACTAATTTTACACAGCAGAAAAGAAATGTCATTTCCTAGGGTTCTTATTTTAGAAAGAGTTTCTCTTCCTCCATATATGTGTGTGTCTAATCTTTGTTTGACAAAATTCCGGTCTGTTCTGTGATTTGAAGAAGCAACACCTTAGCCTCCCCCGATTTACTTTCTTTAGATAAGATCATATCCCCTAAAATATATTGATTGCTAATTTAGTATTAACTCCCCGTAAGATTCAAGGTACCAGCCACTTTGATTTTTATGCGTTGCTTTTGATGATATTTCCCCCTCTTTTGGTGGCCATGATGTCTAGCATATGAAATAGTTCATATATTCTAATATTCTATTGTGCTATTCATCACCTTTTCTTTATTAAAAGGGAAGACATCCACATTCCAAGGAGGCAAATGGATACCGTCTACAGAGAATTAGATGACCTCAAAGTAGAGGTGAAGTAGCTCAAGGAAGAATGTCAAGTTAAAACTGAACAGGTTGAGAGCTTGAAGAATGCCCTCAATGAAGAATCTCTGAAATTGCAAGAGATTATGCAGCAGACAGAGAAACAGGCCCACGAACTTCATCTTAAGTCTGAGGAGATATGCGAACTGAGAAATGCTAATGAAGATATAAAGTCTAATTGGCTCAAAAAAGAATATCATATCAAGCATTTGATTTCAGAGAAAAAGAAAATAGAAGAAATTTCACTGTGAGATTATCAAAATTGGAAGAAGTAAATAGAGAGCTGGTGTTGGCTTTAGATGAACTAAAAGTTAAAAACAGTCAACTGGAGTAGAATCATGGGCCAACAAGAAGGAAATTTCGGGCCTCAGGACACTTCTATCGGATACAAAGAAGAAATATCTTGAAGCACAAGAGAAAACCCGAGAAGCTAACATGTTGGGACAGAGAGATGATTTTATAATGAAATTGGAGGAAGAAAATAGAAACATGAGTGATAAAATGAAATGGAAAATTGAACAGTTTAGACATCTTGAAGAAGCTCACGAAAAACTTCAAAGCTAGTTCCAATCTGACAGGGAATAGTGGAAGAAGGAGAAATTTGCACTCCTTGAAGAGATCACTTCCCTACAGATTAGCTTAGATTCTCAAACAAGAACTCTAGAAGCAGTATAATCCCGTTTAGAGATGTGCAACCATGCATTAGCTCACCAAGAAAGCAAGAGAAAACTCCTTGAGGCTGAAATATCTAAATTCAAGCCACGGTTTGAGGATGTTTTTACCCAGTGTAAAGAAGAAAAGTCAAAGATTCAAAGTTTGACCATTCAGAGGAATGAAGAAATAGAAGAGCTAAGAAATTCCCTAGGAGAAAAAGAGACACTAGTAAGAGAAATGAAGCTTTAAATTGTTCGGCTTGAACAAGAGAATCAGGAATTAGGAGATTCACTTAAAGAACTAAGGGAAGCTCAAATCCAAAATGATGGGGCAAACTTTGTTCTACCAAAGCTCCATAACAAGCTAAGGTGGTTGGAAGAGGCACAAAAAGACTGTGCCTCAACTATGAAGTCTAGAGAATGTCAATGGGGTTCTCAAGTTGAAAAGATGGAAGCAGATATTAGGACCTACAAGTCTTCATTGACCAATAAAGGATCTTCTGATGGAACTGGAAAATTGTCATTGCGCAATATTCTTTGGGGCTCTTGATCTTTAAATCAAAACTCATAGAGGCTTATACCAAATTATTTAGTGCAGAAACAGAAAAAGTTGTTCAGATCATAGCAAAAGAAGATATGACTCTTCTCTCTACTGTGCAATTGGGAGAGAGAGCTTGAGGAAGAGCTTGAACTATGTAAAAAAAGAGGCTTCAGGAATCATCAGAAGGTCAATTTGTCTTGAAAGCAACTTTTGTAAATGGAGAACACCCTAAAATACGAAAGGCGTGTTGCACTTGAAGTGCAAGAAAAGCTAGAGCTTGAATTAGCCAATAAAAATAATGAGATCACTAAATTAGGATGTGAATTAGAAAAGTGGAAGTCTAATGCTCAAACTCTCAAAGCCTACGCTGAAGAAATTCAAGGAAAATGTCAAAAGATGGAGAGTTCCCTTATTTCAAAGGTTGAGAGTGAGCAAGCTCTGGAGGATGAAAATGAAAGCCTTATCCGCATTGCTAAGGAGCAGGAAAGGAAGGCCGAGGAACTTTAGAAGCAGATTGCTTTGCTAGAATTGTATAATACAAGTAAATTGAAGGAAGTAGAAACATCCATTAAAGAGGAGAAAGACCAAATTATAAAGAACTTGAAGGAACTAGCCATGTCATTGGAGCAAGACTCGATGTGTGCATTGTCTTGGGCTTCCTCAGAACAGGTGGAAAAGTGGGTTGAGGTTGCTGTGCTTATTGGGGCCTTAAAAGATGCAGAAAATCTGATTAAGCTTGAGATTGAAGAAAAGAACTTGAGAATAACAAAATAAAAACTGGAAGTTAACAATTTGCTTAAGAAGTTAGATTATAAGGAAGATTCAAACTTGCATTTGAAACAAGAATCAGAGCAGCATCAAGCCTCAATCGAGAAAAAGAAGTTGGAAGCTGAAGATCTAACAGAAAAACAGAGGTCCATGGAAAGAATAATTAGAGAGCTTGAGTTTGAGAAAGGAACTTTGCTCCAAGACATCACAAAGTTACTAAACGAAAAGGAGGGTATGTTGGCACATATTGAAGACGTGTGAAAAGATTGGGGAGTTATCTGGTGGGGATCAACTATTGATGAAGACTCTTGACGATATATTGGATACTTGAATAGATGGAGATCATTGGTTAATGGATCTTATTGACTTTGACAAGTTACATGTTTCTGTTGCAAATAATGCAAATGGTACTCTTTCTATCACGACTAAGAAACAAGAAGCAAATTTTGATGAGCGAGCTCCACTGAGAGAGGTTAACAATTTGCACATGTAGATCAGAGAAGAATTCCGAACTCAAGCTAAAGAAATGCAATGAAGGTAAATAAATAAATATTCTTATTTCGGATTTAATGCTCTTACCGTTGGCTTACATTAGAGTCTTGATATACCCGATATACATTTGCTTTCAAAATTAGATTTTGAAGAATCTTTAGTGTAAGGAGGCGTTCAAACTTAGCAAAGTCAATATTGTTAAATCGTAAACAAAACTCAGGATAACGTTTTATTCTTCAACTTTATTCCATAAGTTGTTCATCAAAGCTTCTTTACCCATATACTTGTTAAAAACAAAAGAGCCATAAACATGAAATTTTGTAGCCATGTGATACAAATGGCCTGAACATATATAGACAGAAGTTCTTAAGCCATATATAAGTGTTCTTAATTCTAAACATAAAGCAGAATTAGTTACCCTGCCGGAAAAAAAAAAAGTGGGTTGGTCAACCTAAAGCTGTAGCCATGTGACTTGACTTAATGCATCCCTATACACTTTGAAGTGCCAAAGAAGGAATGTAATCTCACCAAAAAGCCCTAATAACAAGTGAATAGGATGAATATGTTGTCATTTGGTGCACCGAAACTTGTCATTACATGTTGTTCACTAGTTAAAACACTTTTTAGTAATTACATTCTTTCTATAGGGCCTTATAATAATTCAGCCCTGAATTAATTGTCTCATCACTTCTATCTGAAGTTGTTGTGATTTTGTTGAAGAGCAAATCAATTTGTAAAACTACTGGTATTGTTAATATTTCTTTTAGTTCCATGCAGTGCTGCACTTTTTGTTACGCTTGACAAGTCATCTAAGATTTTTTTTTTTTAAAAAAACTTGGGACATGCAGGATTTGCTCATGTCTCAAGCAAGCTACACCGCTGTATTTTAATTCCCTTGGCAACTCCAAAAATCAGCACTAACTGTTAGATATGGAGGATTGAAAGATAAACTAAGTGAACTCAACTGATGCTTATTTCAGTAGTTCCCCCATGATTTACAGAAGATTAGTGTAGTGATCAAGTTTGATCCGCAGATTTGTATGTGTAAGCCATTTCCATTTGATGATCTTAATACGTGAATGGGAAAACACGAAATATGTAGGAATTAGTGTTGTTCTAAATATAGTTTACATAGAAGAGTCAAATAGTCACTGTTTGCTGGTTTGTAATGCGTTTCTATGATTACGTTCATCACACTTCTAAAGAAAAGCTCACAGATGGGTAGATGACAACCTAATACCAAATCATGCTCTCAGTGATGGGATTAGACAAATGCACAAGTTTATAATGTGTGATTGTATTATAATATTCGACTTCATCTCAAGAGATGCTAACTGCTGTGATTTTTTAGCTGGCTGTTGTAATCAAATGAATATTGAAACTGTCATTTTAAATATTTCCCTTTATTAAAAAAAATGACAGCTGCTACCATTTCAATTAGTAATCAAATTTGAACCCCCTTTATTAAACTTAGGGTCCGTTTGGTACATTAGAATTAGCCTCATGGAAATGGAATTGTAAGCCAATTCCATGCTTTTGTCTTGTTTGATACAAATCTAAGAATATGGAATTGGCTTCCATGTGGAGGCCAATTCCATCAAAATTCATGGAAATCATTTCCATGTGAAAGGCTAAGATTTGACAATTCCATCTAAAAAAACTCATTTTTGCCCCTCTCCTTTTTCATCACCCACAATCCCATCGCATCATCGTTCATCTTCACTGGCGACGAAGACCTTCTTCGGCACCCACCGCCATGACCGGCGACCTTCTTTGCCACCCACCATCGACCTTCTTCTCCACTCACCACACCCACCATTGACCTTCTTGGACTTCGTCTTCTTCATCTTCTCCCCCGACCTCCATTGAAGAACCATAACAGACCTATATCTTCAACCCCAGCACCAACACCAGCGACCTATGCAAGCGAGCACAGATCCGTGACGGCAAACTGTGCAAGCGAGCACCATAGATGGGTCCTTGGTTCTTGGATCGAGAATGAGAATGAGAATCGAACAAGCGAGCACCATAGATTCAATTTTTTTTCATGGGTATACAATGAAAGCGTTTTTTGATAGTACAAGATGAATTTTTTCCCCTGGGTGTACAATCGAACCTGGGCAAGCGAGCACCACAGCCAACCATTCTTTTCGTGGTAGTGGTAATGGGATTTTGTGGAAGATTTTTTTATTTTTTAATTTAGAGGGGTATTTTAGTCTTTTCATACAAAAATTATATCTCATTTTCATGACATACCAAACACACTTTTAAACCTCATTTCCATATCCATTTCCATTTCCATTTCCATCAAAATCAATTCTGAGTACCAAACAGGTCCTTATACTACAACCAGCTATTATGGAGTTACTAATACTTTTGGGTTGGCTTTTTTATTTTCTTTTATTTTATTATTGCTAGCAAAGATGGGATCTCATTTTTATCACTCTCTCCTTCGGTCCCAAAAATATAAGATAGAGTTGATTTTTTTTTTGTGATATTAAAAAAGTTAATTAAATTACTTTAAAATATTTATATTTATCATTTTTTCCTTCAAACTATTTTGTCTAATTTATAAATTGATATATAATTTAAATATACACAACATATGATATAATTAAGTAACTTATTTAGTTTCCTTAATCTTTTCAAAAATAAAAAGTCAATTTTATCTTATATTTAAGATCAAAGAGAGTACTATTAATTAAATAAAGGCTGAATTTCCACTCTTTACACTAGTTTGGAAGTGAATTTTGATATTAAATATAAGGCATTTTGTTCATTTTATCTCTTGTATTTATCATATTTTCTAATCTAATTTGTCTTACTTGTAAATTGATATCTAAAGACATTATGTAACATATGCTATAATTAAAAAAATCTATTTAGTTCTTTCAATATCCCAAAATTAGTCAACTAGCTTTGATATTTAGGACTAGAGGTAGTACACGTGAGCATTAGTTAAAAACAGTATGGGTGTTGTCCTAAGGTGGGTTGGGGGAGCGCCTGTTAGCACTTGTTAATGCATATTATAGCCAAACTCCTTTTTCTTGCTCCTTATTCTTTGGGCCCTCACCATTCAAAACCCTTTGTGGTAAATTACTTTAAGGTCCGAGCCAACAAAGGTTGGTCCAATTGATAAGAGATTAGCTTATAACCATAAGACTGGCAAAAAAAAAAAAACTTATAACCATAAGATTATGAGTTCAAATTCCACTGATGTAAGTGCCTAGTTAGTGAGCGATTTGTAGGTACCCCTATAAACACTCTTTGAGCCTGAAGACATACCCTGACCTTGGTGGACCCGAAATCCAACTCACCTAAACGTTTTTGTGAAAAAAAGATACTTCAATGTCTGACACACCTTGAATATCATAAATATTATTATGGAGTCTCATGGACCTTAATTATAACTATTTAAAAAAAAAACCCTTCCCCAATATTGAAAACAATAAAGGAAAAAAAGAAAAGAAAATACCAATTAAACATCAAAATATTAAATAAGTCTTGTTGCCTACAAGATTATATTTATTAACTATACTTAAGTAACAATTGATAACTCATTTTAATAAAAAATTATTGATTTAAGATTTTGAAGTTCAAGTGGCATTTTCTTGTCTTTTTCCCAAAAATAAAATTAAGAGTCATGTTCAAGCTAGCATCTAGATTGAACCAACAGAAAGCAAGCCAATCATGGAACAAGACCCCAACTTCAATCCAAGCCAAACATAGATGTTGCCACCATGATTGATCAAACTACAGTAAAGATGAATATCCACATCATCAGATACTCTAAGAACAGGAAATCTACAATCCTCATCAAACTAAAAAACATCTGTTAAGGATATCAAACTCAGAAATCAGCCCCTACTCAACAGAAAAGGCGTCTCCAGATATTAATGTTCAAGCATTCAAATCTTACCTTCTTGAATGAAAACATGCATCATAGTTCAAGCACTTCAACTCTCTCACAAGATATCTATTCACCAACTAGAACCTTTCCATCCTGCAACTCTGCATAAGGCTTGTTTGGCAACACAATGTTTACCAGACAAAACTACCCTCACATTATCTTAGCTGGAATCACATTTTCACCAAATTGAACGGTTTTTCAAAAACACATCAGTAAGAGATCATAGGGCAGGGTACTAACATCTAATCCTCCATCCCATACCTTTAACTAAAGTTGGCTTTTCTCCGAAATAAATAAATAATACAAAGAATGAGAGTGGCATAGAGAAATACCAGTAAACTCAGCCTCCACTTACACAACTTGAAGCGTCCAATATAAGAACTGACCGCAACTGATAACAGAGGTGATGCTGTATGAGAATGCCAACGACATGGACACACCTCCATAGATTATATGAAATACTTGAGCTCATCAATTACTATGTTTTCCACACACAAGTTCCACTGGATACTGGTTCACATGCATTATTGTTGGAAATATCTAGCTCATACTTTGATAATTGATGATTCACAATTTTAAAATTCATTCACATAAGATTTACATTTAAATTTGTAATCAAGAATAGTCCAAGTATTCCCTACTTTATGGGAGTATTTGACATAATATATTTGATAAACTAACAATGTTTTATATAAAATCTAGATATATTTCCATTGAATATTCAGTTTCATTCATCACTGTTGGATGTATCTACTTTCTTAGAGTACTTCATCCATTTCTGCTTGTTCTTCTCTGATGCATTCTGGTTTTGAGAAAATCTTGTAAGCCCCTCTCTCAATGCTCCTAGATTTACCCCATTTCCAACCAAAATGCTTGTTACTCCCATTTTTGAGACCTGAAATTGCTGTTTCCCACTAGTAAGTATGTAATATATATGTATGGTACTCTTTCCCCCCAAGGAAGATGAGTAAATAGCAATTCTACAATGTAACCATTACAGGACACATTGGAAAAGTGAAAGCAATTCTACAATGTAACCATTACCGCTTGGATGTTCCTGTTCTCGTCATCAAAGAAAAGCATAGAATTAAATGGCACCCAAGTCCTCGAATGAATTCTTTGAAAATGATCTGTTTTGTGTGTCCAACTTGAAAATATTTCCTGAATAGGAGGAAAAAACAAATTAAAATTAATAAACACATATACCTCATTACAACCAATTATAGATTCCATTAGTTCAGGAAACAGTCTTCTATTTTTTGCATCCTTTTTTTTGGGCGTTAAGACAAATTCTCTCCAAGGTTAGGGGAGACAAAAAGGCATGCAACCACAACCTTTAGAAGTTTTTTTTTGTTCCAGCTTACCAATAATCTCCTACTGCGGAAGCCAGTGCTCGAGTCTTTTTTTTTATTGGTGCATCAAAGATGATATATCAAAACAGAACAAGGAAACGAAAGATTAGAGAATGATTGAAACAGAACAG